>JACXIV010000041.1:5411959-5446188 GCA_014737475.1 Bombus confusus
AGCGGTAAGAAGCATCGAGATTAAAACAGAAAAGAGTAAAAAGATAATAAAAATGACACTTGCTCGCCTGTAAATTCAATTTTTGTCAAGAAACAACTACGAATTTCTGCCATCCGCGTTGTCACGCGTAAACCATGCTACACAAATTGAACGAGAAACTCGACTTCGTTTAGAATCGACGTACTTTCCCAACTTCTACATGTTACTCCTTGACGTTGAAAGAATAATAGGGAAATATGACTTTTCTTTATCGTCGCCGCGGTAAGAAACATCCTACTGCTGATCGATCGCGAACAGAGTCAATCCTGTTCAAGAAACTTCATTTCGAGGTCGATAGAAATGAAAGAGAAAATCAGGAGAGTAGAAAAGTATTGGCCGATTTTGGGAACGACTCTACTGCTAAGCAAAACTGCCTTTATATTTTCGTTTGCAAATGCACGCGGTTATGAACGTATGAAAATTTTTCATTTCCATTTTCATGTCCACGAACAGCATAACGTACTATGGATATTAACAAGACAGTCAAATGGACGGTTGTGTAATTTCTTGGCAAATTTCCTGAAATTTATAAAAATGTATTCCTGCGAGCATATGAATGGACAATGTTTTCTAATTTTCTCGTTCATACGACACAATTAATAATTTCATCGTTGGGAAACTAACGAAGCAACACAGAGGATCAACGCGTAATTTCTTGTAAAAAATTCCGCGAATTTATGAAAGTGCAACGATATCAGAGCATGAATAAACGATGTTTGTTTTAATTATCATGTTCAAATGTAAACGAACCTCAATTTAAATAGGTTTCGTTATTAGGAAAATAATGAAATAATAATAGTAGCTGACTTGCAATTTCTAGGAAAAATTCATTACATTTATAAGGGCACATTTCTGTACATACGTACGAATGCACGCTATCTTTATTCATATTTAATTTCGGATATACATACGCGAATCCCGTTTCTAGAAAAATTTCCTAGCAATGAATTTTCATTAAAATATAATTAAATATCATCCTTTCATCTTTATCTGTCAAAGGAAGCATATTAATTTCCATTAATTCAAATATAATTATCTGGAGGTATGAATAAGAATCGACGTAGTAATTATTACCGGCTATTCTCTTGAATCTTTCGTCTTTCTGAAGTTATTTCTGATTCTTGGGACAAAATATGAATTGATGTTTTTATTTCATGCATTATACCGGTATCATTCATAAATGTTAATATTCTGAATAATCTGGAGAAAGCCAATACAAACAAACCTCTAAATTCCCTATAGATCGTATTATTTCATTGATATTCCATTTAAACTGAATTTATCAATCAAACAACTAACTTGTCTATGGCGATTCGTGTTTCCTATATTTCCCAACCAAGTTAAAAATCTGTTATCGATTGCAATTCTTTTACCCGTAGTTAAACGAAATTCTAATCGCGAAAAGTCAACCCTCCGTACGATCTATGCAGCGCAAAACAAAAACGATTGCTATTTGAAAATACGAAAGATAAACTCAAACGACTATACAGAATGGCCAATTACTGTTTTATATAAAATTCAGTGTTTGATTATTCCACGGCTGGGTGTATGTATTTTGTGTTTTATTCCGGCCGTTCTAAACTGAAATTGGAATGGACGTCGATTTACCAGATTTTAGTATTTAAATAATCGCGGATCCATCGACATATCCGCAAAACCGTAAAATTCGTAGGAACTAGGAGTGTTTCGACGAATCCACGCTGATGAATATCGGCGCAATTGGAAATGACATAGAGTTGTTTGTAACATGGTGGAGTTTTGATGCGACTAATTTTAAATAAATGAAGCGAATCAGGCAAATCGTGTCGCGCCAGCACTTTGTAAATGATTAATTTTCACTGGCTGGGATAGAACCAGCGTTTTAATCATATTAATTACGATTGCTAATATATCGTAGAATTACCGTGAATTATTTGCAGTGGATCGTTTAAAATTAATTAAAATTGTTTTAGTTATTTACACCAGAGGAGGAGAAGGTTAGATTTTGATATTTCCAAAATTGAAACACGATCATTAGCAACGATGCAAATTACTAGATCGAATTACAATTCTCGAAAGATAATTAAAATTTTGGAGATTCGTATTGCCGGATGGACGGACTGTGGCTTAAATAATTCAATAACGGAAAATGTAATTTACGATATGAAATTTCAAGAAAGGTTTCTATCTCTACCGTTAAATATTTCTGTTAAGAAATCGAATACTCGTGAATGGTAATAGGATAATTCATACAGAAGATTGTTTCAAGAGCCGAGATATATTAAAATTAAAGAAGTTTTAAGTCTTATTTATTAATATATACACGTGTATAGACGATACCAGATGTGCAAGTTAAATATTGTAAAATTATGAAATTCGAATCATATCAAACTCGTTCTTAATCTTTGATTTATCTCTTAATTTATACAAAATGATTTAAGATTACTTCGTTAAAGATTCAGCTTGATACATTTTCGCTTTTTTCATCGATAAATCAATTTCTGATATTTAAACCAACCACACCGTTCAAGGAACGAAAATCACTCGAAGGTTCAATCCAAACTTAAGCATTCTCTCTCTTCATTTAAAAGCGCGACTCTTTTCAAAGTTGAATTAATATCACGAAACGCAAAATTATTCAAATACCTTCGGTGACAAATTAATCAGCGAAACATCAATCTGAAATAGTAAATTATCATTTTAATATTCAACCTACATTTAATTTGCAACAATGCCAACATTTCTAACAAATTCTCTACCCGTTAAAAGATTCGCATTCGACATTTGAACGAACAGTGAAGATTATTTTAAAACACAAAGTTTTCCAATTACCTGTAACGACAAATTTGCAACAATTCCGACATTTCTAATAAATTCTCTGCCCGTTAAAAGATTCGCATTCGACATTTGAACGAACAGCGAAGATTATTTTAAAACACAACGTTTTCCAATTACCTGTAACGACAAATTTGCAACAATTCCGACATTTCTAACAAATTCTCTGCCCGTTAAAAGATTCGCATTCGACATTTGAACGAACAGCGAAGATTATTTTAAAACACAACGTTTTCCAATTACCTATAACGACAAATTTGCAACAATTCCGACATTTCTAACAAATTCTCTGCCCGTTAAAAGATTCGCATTCGACATTTGAACGAACAGCGAAGATTATTTTAAAACACAAAATGTTCCAACTACCTGTAACGACAAATTAACCACGAAAACATCTATCAAAGTAGCAATTAACTCTGAAAAGTGGAATCTTACCGATCGAGTATCACAAAAAGATGGTCTTAGGCGAACGTATCCGTCCCTCATGCTCGCGATAATCTGTTGTCCAAAACGAGACAGGGTCCCGTTTCCATTCACTTCCGGAAACGTGACAAACACCGCCACTTGCCGTCAACACTCGTCCCCGGGTAAACAAATCGCACCACCACGCACGTACACACACTATATCCCTCGTTCCTTTTTTTTCTCCGAGAACCGCGGCTTGCGACGTCCGCCGACCAACTGAAACCAACACCTCGCCGCACGTTCGTCCGCCACTTAATTTCCCCTGACCTGCGTACCTCGCGAAAATATCATCCAATCGGCTCGATCACTCGAAAACTACTCCATGTATCGCCGCTCTATCCACATGCGTCAATTTCCCTCAAACACGTGTACACTTTATGGGGGATTGACCGCGCAGGGGATGAGATTTCTTTTCAAGAAAGATGAAAACCGTTTAAGCTTGTCTGACCAATTCATTAACTCAGGTCTGACCAATTCTTCTCTTAACTACTTTCGTTAGTCAGTCGGTCAGTTGGTTGGTTATTATTTTGCGCTTGTAACGTTCTCTTGTCAAATATTTTCGGTGGATACGGTTGCCGAAATTCAGTAGCAACTTGGATTCCTCTTCTGTTTCTGTATGTGTGTAATTGTCTCTTTTATGAGAGTCTTGTTACCTTCTATTTACAGCGGTTAATAGTTACTTCTTGGTAAACATAGTTTAGTCGAGCGGAATCACCGGAGAAATCAGTCATTCACAGAAGGATATATAGTACTGCTACTTATGGTACCAGAGAATAATCCAATAAATACGAAATATTCTTGTCTTTGATAACACACCACGGTTCCCAATAGACGTCGAATGTTCTCTACAGTTGCTCGCCAACTTCTCGAAACGGAGTCCCGAGTCAGACCCCCGAGGATCATCAAACATCCCTCACATATCGTCTCACCAAACGCATCTGCAACTCACGTCGTAAGCCAACTGCTATCACTCGGAACCACAATGCTTAGACGTCCCACCAACCAGTCACGAGTTTCCCATACACGAGACTCGCGCGTATCAACCGGCCAAACGATCCATAAGATTCATCGTTCTTTCACGTCGCACAATCGTGTCACAAAGGTCGGAAAGGAACCAGAGAATTCAGGGATAGAAGCATTTTGAACGTATCTCAAGGCGACGGACAATTCAATCTTAGTTTAAGCGGAGCCAGGCCGGGCCAAGCCAAGCAAAACCGAGCTAGACCATCCAAAGAATCCTGAATGGAGAACGGACAACAGTGATCGTGGCCGATTTCTAAATAAATCGAGCGACTCGGCTGAAAGCGTATTCGACGAGTCGCGTGACGGTTGGGCTAGCACGTGACACGGCGTGGCCGTGTGTGAAGTGGAGACGCGGAGGATAACGGCCACGTTACACCTGCTGCCAGTGCCACCCGGTGTGACGTTCTGGCCTGGTCTGTGTACCAGGGTGCTACTGGGGATTGCCGTATGCTTGTTTTTGCAGGGCTGCCAGCGGCGCGCGAGCGAGATCTCGTCAGTGGGGGTGGACGAGAGAGATAGGAAGAGTGTGTCTGTGGCGAGAGGAGCAGGGACACGTGAAACGAACCGAGATCGACGACTGGTGAGCGCGACGGGGATGAAGATCGCCGAGGAACAGGGATACGAAGAGATGGTCGACCTGCGAGAGGGACAAAGAGGATCGCGCGTAGGGGAAATGGACGTGGTGGTGGTGGTCAACGAGGAAGAAAGACGAGCCTAAGATGCAAGGCAAAGAGAGACACTCGGCTGAACAGCTGAAGGTAGAGGGGCGAAAACACAGGAAAGAATGAACTGACTGTGCAACGCGACACGAGAACACAGCCTGCCAGGCTGCAGAGGGGAAACGCTCGTGGGAACGAGACGGAACATTCGTCTCGCCCCCACCAGACGAAGCTATCGCCTGGTCCCGACGACGACGGTCCTGCCGTTGCGACGGCGCACCGCTTCCAAGGATCTCCGTCCTTCTTCACCAGACCACCACTCCCTCCATTCCTCTCGCTGTGTGTGCTAGCCCACCCCTTGAACGCGCCAACTGCCCCTCCGCCTCCACAACCCCTCTGCCACCGGATCGATCCGACGTCCGTCCGTACGTCCGTCCGTACGCCTCGCCGACAACGCGGCTTATGCTGGCGCGTACGCGCCACGCCGTGCGACCGTGCCGGAATCCATCGGGTTAACTCGCGCCGATACAGAAGCGTATAGAAGTCGGAAGGGGATGAGATTCGTCGAGAGGATGTAGAAACGGACTTGGTTCAATTGGGCAAAGAGAGAGACAGGTGTGAGGGTGGTTGTTCGGTTATTGGTGGTAGATTTGTATATGCCGTGTTACAGAGTGTCATGGGGGGCCGATGGCGAGATTTATAGACATAAACGTTCTATCGCGGCTCGGTCGCTGCGATGGGTCGATTTCTTTGGACAGGTTGAGGGGACAGGGGCTGCGATGTTTGGTGGTTGATGATGAATTTGTATGGGGTATTGATAAGTGTCACGCGCGGTGATGGCCGAGTTGATTGATGAGCAGATTCAGGTGGATGAGATGATGAGTTGATCGGTCGATTTCTTCTTCAAATCATTGAGAAGGGAAGAATGGAATATTTAATCACTGCAACCGTGTTTAGATAATATATTGGCAAATAATATAATGTATTGGTACGTGGGATTTCCAGGTTTAATTAAGAAACAGATGGGTTCAGGATTTTAATCGTAGGTTATTACTTGACTCTGCAGCTGAATCGTAGAGGAAACTAAACTTGCCTGATTTATTAGGTCGATCGTGATGATATTATCGTACATAAATTAGGTGACAGGCTATTAGATGATTACCGTGACGAGGTGTTCCCTGTTTCGTCGAATTGACGAAGTTTCGATAGAACTTTTTAGAAGTGGAAAGTTTCTAACGTTTTATAAAAATATCTAGACCATGATTTTGTACCGCTATTAAGAATTGCTTTCTAAGAATATTGGTACAATAGCAAAATGTTCGCGAATAAAGCGGATCCCAAAGTCTAGTCTAAATTTCACATCCACTATGCACGTCCAACGTGCATGTGTATGTACATTGTATACACAAATGCAACAACTTCGAAATTATGCATGTACTTCTCTAGTTGCGCCAGCATCTATAGTTCTGTGGCTGATTCAGCTTAGTAGGTACTTCAACTATTATCATCAGCATCTACGGAGTATATATCTGCGCTACGTCCAGCTACGTGTAGATTTACATCTAAACCGCTAATTGCTTCTCAATAACGTTTACGGAGCCCGGTATCGTTCAGAATCAAAAGTATTTTACGAGTAACGTCAAAAATTTCGTCACGACGCGTTCGCAGTGTTCACGCATCCGCATAGCCTACCCATATCGTAGAAGAAGAAGATACAGAGTTACATAAAATACGATATCAGCTACGTTCCACCTTATCTTTCTACCAAAATGCTTCTCGATGCACGTCAAAACCGCCAACCACTTTCCAAAGGCATCTGCCATAAATAATAACAAATATTTTACAAGCTGTACGTAGACTTCCTTCGTGGTATCCTGACATCCGGCAACTCCGCTAAAAAAGAAGATACGAAGTTATACAAAATCCAATATAAGCTACGTTCTACTTCATCTCTCCACCAAAAATCTCCTGAATCTAAACCGATCTTGAATCCAAACCACCCACCATTCCTCCAAACTGTCTACATTTATCGCGCCACGAATCCGAAATGTTCTATCAATAATAGATAGAGTTCCTCTAACAGATAAAATTCGTTCATCCGCTTCTCGCCATCCGATAAAAAGATACAAAGTTATGCTAAACACGAGATAAGCTATATTTCACGTTATCTTCCATTGCAGCGCCGAGTTTCTAAAGAATCGCAGTTTAGGTAAAATTAAGACGGCGATAAAACGAAGTACGAATAAGAAAGAAAAGGAAAACAGCGTGATGCCTGAAGCGTTCAGAAGGAAATTGCATGGGGAAGCGTATTGGGAACTCGTGTAGGGCTAAGATTACGAGTTCGCAGCAGGATTCGAACCTAGCGGGAAGAAACCAGCGGATTAGCGCAGCCACGCGCGTTTACCCCCTGCGTATACGTGCATGTCACGCAATCGTGCAGCCACGTCGTGAGTTCTGCAGGCGTGTAGGGGCTTAAAGTGGCACGCGTGAAGTACGAGGCTGTTCGCGAGTTCTTGCTTGGACTCGACTGGGATTTAGAGCACAGTACGTGACTCCTTTGGTCGTATGTTAATTTGAATTTTCGCGTTCTCGCAGCGAAACGTGATTTTCGACTTCGCGGAGCAACATTTTTTTCACAATTCAACGAATTTTCAAGGTAGATCCGATCGAACGAGAAATTGGAAAGAAAGTGATTCTTTGTTAAAGTATTGGATTCGAATTGGAAGATTGCCTTCCACGAGAAGAAGATTTGAAGACCAAATTGAAATTTCAGAGAAGATAAATGGAGGAATTCTTTAGGCGCCGTTATTCTTCGTTTCGGGGATTGAAATTTTGGAATTCTGGAAAACTGGAACGGGATAATTAAAATATTTCATAAGATTTTCAGTTACGCAGCCTTATACCTTTCCGGACAGTAACGAGTATCTACACGCAACGTGACACGTGTCCAAAATGTTTCAATGTAACAGGGTCGTACCAAAAATGCGGCGAGAAGAGAATATACGAAACTCGCACTCTCGACAGCTTTTATAGAACATTATTTAATCAAAGATATTTAATTTTATACATGTTTCGTTCATTTATATTATATTACTTAAAACGAACGCTTTATAAACAGCGAGTAATTATATTTTGCGCATTCGTTATTAAAAGATAAACATGTAGTAACATTATCCTTCGTTAAACGCTCTTCCTTTAACAGAATAGTATACTATCGCAGTAGCCAGGTTGATCAAGGATCTAAAGATGACACAGATACCAGTCGATGCTTTATGATCGTCATCCGTTTATGATAAGCAAAATTATACCACGTATCGACGCTCACAAAGCATGGTACTTCCAAGCTGGACGATATTCTTGAAAATTTTACTATCTACATCGTCATATAATCTCCACGCTCTTATCTTACTAGGAAGTTTATAAAATTATGCATTAAAATCGAAAGGCTCGTATACGAAAATAAATCTTATCAAATTTTCCGTATTTTAAATACTAACCTATACATACGTAAAGACACAGTGGAATATATATATGTGAAACAGTCGTAGCTTTGGTTAGTAATAAAGCAAGAAAATATCTCATATCCTTATCAATATGTTTGTAATGAAAAAGGATTCGAGTAAATAACTTCCGCAGATAGAAAGAACAGCGTTCTGATATCAGAAGACGAGGAAGCAACCGATGATACTGTTTCAAAGAGGATGTGCACTAGTACACTTTGTGCGTCGTATATTACGAACAGAGCACGTCTCGCGTGCCTATCTCTTTCTACAAAGAATCTGATTTCACAGGTATTTTTCATGCACATACTTCCCTCGATACTCCATGTTATGCTCCATTATGAAATTCTCCGGACCACGTGTAAATGCTTTATCGTTACTTCGCCTGTTTATTCTTGTAACTCAGCAATATTCCTCGACCTCGCACATCGAGTTTCCTTTCTTATTAAATCGTTTTAGTTATTATCGTTATACTAGACTGTAGATAATCGCGCAGGTCCACAAAGAAATCATGCAGGTTCCTGAAAGAATAAGATCTAGGCAGAGATTTTTTCACCTGGAAAAAAATTGTAACTTTATATTCAATGTACATTTGCATATTATGCGCGTTCTATGCATTTTTGCATTTTTTTAATTTCTCATAGATGTTTAAAATTTGATACGACGATTCTTATCGTTATATTCTTCAGTTATTTGCTGAATATCCCGGAAGGATTTCGCGAGTTTGCGATTTTCCAGATGGCACGATGCAATCCTTCGAATTAAATCAAAATTTAAAAGCTTTGGGACGAAACTTTTCAAACGGGACCCCTTGGAATTCTAAGAGGAAACTAAACCCCGTCTGTTAAATAGCACGAAGAAAGTTCCTACGTTTAATGAACAAGCAAGTTGTACAATGGAGCTTCTTCAAACGGAGTAGGATAATTTCAAGGAAGTTCATGCGCTCCTATTATCTTGTATACGCGCGAGTCATTAAATTTCTTAAATCAAAGTAAAGTAATTTAAAGTGAGTTTCCACTGCTCTACAAAATCCACGATTGGTCATACGTACACGACCATTAACGACCGATCACCAATCACCAACGCACACGATATAAAGTTTCTTCACCGAAAAGATATCGCTTCAGGATTGAAAAGGGACGCTGTCACTTTGAATTGTCAGTGAACCGGTAACTGCAACAATCGTCCAACTGTCTCTCCCTAATTCGATGCTGTCGCCAGCCATGCGTACGCGTGTTTGCTCTATTCTGCAAAGTGGCGTGCACGGGTCTAACAGACTGTCGCGCCGTAGGAAGAAGAACTTCCGCTTCGTTCGCCGTGGCCAGACGACGCGACCTGTGTTCCATTCGACGTTTCCGGTGCAGCGCTCGAGATTCCGGTGCAGCGCTCGCGATTCCGCCGCACGCATCGGCATGTCGCCGCGTCTTTCGTCAGCCGCTTGCCGCGTTAACCAGCTGGAACTCGAGTGCACTTCGACTCTACCTGGCGAAATTGTGAATTGAAAAGCGTGTGAAGCGAATGGAGAAAGCCAAGAACGAAAGTCAAAGTGGCTGAATAGTTCTTCTCTGCTGTCGAGTGATTGCTTCGCGAGAGGGAGTAACCATGTTATTGTCTCTTTGAAAGTTTTCTGCCTGCTGTGCTGTCCTTTTTGGAACCGATCATTCCGTTTTCAAACAGTTACTTCGTTGCTTCTAGGAATTCGTTAACTCGGGTTGATTCGTCTTGACGAAAGAGACGACGCTGGGAAAAATGTGGTAAAATTCTTAGAATTCCTTTTCGAAACCATAATTAATGCCGTTTGGAAAGCTGAACTCGTTCGTGTAAATCGAGCAAAAATAATTTGCGTATGAAATATTGCACGAACATGGCGTTGGTCTCCGATGGTTCACCCTTTACGCTTCTGTGCAAATTTCTACTCAAATTTCTGTCTATTATTTTTCCTGCGCCGAGAACTATTCGTCTATTTTTGTATCACTATACACATATTTTTTTTTATTGCATATTTCCTTCCGCTATTTTCTTTTTCGACAATTTCTAAAATGGTTTAAAGTGCTCGTTTGCAACTCGTTGACCCTGTTTTCATTACCCTGACCCGAGTTATAAAAGGAATTGGAATCTGGACGCCGCTCATTAGTGTGTCGTAAAAAATGTAACGGCGAACATGTCGCGAATGGTGTATTTAAAAGCACACTTTGTAAGGTATTGCACGGTTTATGAGCTGTACGTGGCAATAATAATAATAACAAGACTTTATTACACGACGTAATTATAAGAGAGAGAACGTTAATATAAAAACTGTAATATTGTAAGTTAATGACTACGGTGTAAAGCAAAGAAGTGACGAACCTGGCAGCTTATGAGCTGCTGGCTATCGTGCTTGCTTGTCAGCTTGGCTGGGTCGCGAGAAAATGACCCTCTTCGTATCTATTTCAAATTGCTGATCTATTATTTCATCCTTCTTTTGTTACGAATTTCTACTAGCACGTTATTTGATCGTTATCAGACAAAAGAATATATATATATATATATATATATATATATACGGAGTAGATTTAGCGAGTTGGTGAACTGTCTAGTAAATTGAGTAACTGCTGGGTTGGCTAATGTAGTTCAGAGTGAAAATAAATCATCCTTGGTGTAAAATAAATCTGCGTTAACTCTCGTGTAGGTGAATTATATATGTATACATACGGTTGAGTTATCGATAAACTGCGAATGCTTTATGCAAATAAGTACTTTTTTTTGGCTATGATCGAGGAGAAGTAGAAGCTTGTGCATTTTTGCGTGTTATATATATTCCGGATACTTTGGTAGTTTAAAATTTCCCACAACTGCACGAAATATAGGATTTCGCGTCAAAGACACGATTTTAACACACTACCGGCCAAAGATCTGGGATCGTAGAGTAAAATTTTACGTATGCTTCGCGTGAGTTATTAGAAAGATATTTTAGAAAATCGTAACATTTTTAATTCGAACCTTGCAGTAGCTTCTTCAGCACAGTCCGCAGCGTACATGTACCATCCCATAAACAAGTTCTACGCGATGCACAACACACGGTGTTTCCCGTGAATCACTGTCGCACGTTCACACTTTGGCACGTGCATATTAACTACGTACGTTTCATAGGATCTCGACTGGCACTCGTGTGCCACGAATTTGCATTACTTCTCTGACGATCCTTCGTCATTGACACACTTACATCTACTATACAATGGCTATCAATAGCGCTATAACGAGGCAGCCACCGTGGCTGCATCGATAAAATTTCACACGAATCTAGAAACTTACATAAAAATTATAAGACGTTTGTCACAAGTACATATTCCCCAGAGACGACAAAAGTGTTCGAACTTGATCGCCAATTGTAAGCGTTTAAAATACAGTCCTGTCTCACAACAGCGCTAATGAAATTTCCAAATAAAAATTTTCACGTAACGATACGACGTACACGTAAAAGCTTTTTACAGGGAATACTAAAACATTAGGTCGTCCGATAAGTTTCTTTCCTTTTATAAGGAAACAATTGACGCACGACATTTTTCCTCTTCTATTATTCATTTTTGCCTATTTTATTATTTTATTTCTATTATTCTCCAATTCGACAGATTAGGCTTCACGTTTGTATAGAGACGCATTGTTGTACAAGACGTGTAAAAGAAAGACACTTTTCGGACAATCTAATACTTTCGTGACCAAGTAGACCAGGTTCTTTGATCTCGTTATACCAAAAATGTACAACCAATTACAACGACTCTGTTTCTCGTTACAAACAGCCAAAACTGCAATTCAGGGTGTAAACTCTGAGACCTGTGTCAAGTCGTTTTCCTTTGGCAAACGAACGAGCCACAAATCTCGAGATTTACCTGCTAGAGTCACACGTCTGCTCACACAAACGCAAGGAGCCCCGTTGTTACGTTTTAATCGGTCTGTACGTCGAGATTTACAGAAGCTGCGTGCGTAACTCGCGTTTCGCAATATCGTCGGACGCGGCCAGCGAGCGCTATCGAGGCCGGAGTGTGCAACTTGCTGGCAGAGTAATTTCACGTTACATGGAAAATACGCGAGTCTGCTGGCGATTTGTTGCCAACCTCGCAGAAGTGCACATAAACCGTTGGACGCTTCTTCGTCGGCTGAATTATACGAGACCGTATTTGCATCGTCCGTAAGTGGGGCGTAGTAGTTTTACACTTGAACGAGCGTACTCCGCGCTTTTTCCATCCCTTTGTTACTGCTTTCTTTATCCCTACGCACAAATCAAGAATACTCCCACTATTCGTAACAATCGGATGAAAGTTGAGGATACTGCGTGTGAATTTATGTTGAAGTGGTTAACACTTCTAAGAAAACTCTACATCTGTACTGTTTTTTTTTTTATTTTGTTGAGGAATATTTACAATCAATTCTGTACGAATTTTCAGTAAATTCTGCTATCGTGTTACAATGTCGTGAGTATAAAGAGTTTATTGGATGTTTGATTCAATCGAATCTAGCGCTTAAATCTAGGGGGTAGTGTTTTTTTAGTCTGCGGATCTGGTCCGTCGTGTCAAGTAATCGAGTGACTACAGGGTTTTGGTGGTTGTTCACTCTTGTGCTGTGTCTATTACTGAATTTGGATATTTCTTCTTTAACCGTGGGTATCTTGAGGTCGCGATGCATCGTTTCGTTGGTAACGTACCAGGGTGCGTCTAATAAGGTTCTTAGTGTTTTCGACCGAAGTCGTTGGAGTATCTCTATGTTGGAGTTGCTTGCTGTTCCCCATAGCTGGATTTTTTTTTTTTTTATTTATTTTAAATTACAATCAATTCTTTACAGAATTTTCAGTAATTCAGCTGTCGCGTTACAATGTCGTGGGTTTTAAGAGTTTAATGGTTGTTTGATTCAATCGAATCTAGCGCTTAAATCTAGGGGGTAGTGTTTTTTTAGCCTGCGGATCTGGTCCGTCGTGTCAAGTAATCGAGTGACTAGAGGGTTTTGGTGGTTGTTAACTCTTGTGCTGTGTCTATTACTGAATTTGGATATTTCTTCTTTAACCGTGGGTATCTTGAGGTCGCGATGTATCGTTTCGTTGGTAACGTACCAAGCTGCGTCTAATAATGTTCTTAATATTTTTGATTGTAATCGTTGGAGTATCTCTATGTTGGAGTTGCTTGCTGTTCCCCGTAGCTGGATTCCATAGGTCCAGACAGGTTTTAGTATGGCCTTGTAGATCACTATTTTACTCTGCGTGCTTAAGTTGGAACGTCGGCCAATGAGCCAGTAGAATTTGTTTATTCTTGTTTTGATCTGCTTCGCTTTGTCGACTATGTGTTGCTTCCATGTCATTCGTCTGTCTAGAGTCATGCCCAGTACATCTGTACCGACTAATTTTCTGAATCACTAAAGCCATCGACAGGCCATAGACAAAAGACAGGCAACGATGGCTTCGGAGTTTTTCAGTTACCAGGTAACACTGCTAGCGTGCGAATCTGGACCAGCTCGAACTGTATTCATATTTATACAAACATTTCTTTGTTAAATATATTTTACTATCTTACAATTTATCCACGCGCTCTTCCATCTATATAACCCATAACCACGACACGGACGAAAGTTGAGTTCGCAGTTCGCCAATTCGACGAATGTAGGTTAGCGTGAGAAGTAGGTTAGACCGTTTACTTTAGAATTTATCCAAGTGTTCGGACTTTGTTAGCACTAAAACTTTAATACGCTTTTTTCTAAGATACTTCAGCCTTGAACGTCTACCTAAACGCGTCATACATAGTGGATTGGAACGAGGGAAATATGTCGAAAATAAGCAGAGTGGTTTGCGGATTTACCTTCTGTCGCTAGCTACTGTGCTCGATGGGGTAAAGGGCTTAATCACGTGTTTAGAGGTTGACGTGCATATATAGGTGACCTGTATGATATCAGTGATATCTATACACACGAGAGTCTGTAGTATATCATGCATATCGTGGCGGGTGTAGCTAGACGCGTGTGTATGCAGCTGTTCCGTGCACGCAAATTATTACATTCCGCTTTGACGGGCCTCGAAAGCGGCATGGGTTAAGGATACGTCGCTTCAAAAGGAATCTCATCAAAATATCCACAGACTCTGATCGACATTCTGCTGGCCAAGTGGATCCTCCCCGATGCCTCTGTCAAGTGCCTATCCAACAACGCACGATGCTCGCAAACCTGTTCGCTCGAAAGATTGCGTTGATGTAAATTGATAACTACAGTGTCCGATGTTGACGCACTTGTGGGTAATTTTTTTGTAACGATGAATTTTTCTGAGAATTTCTAATATTTCAAAGATATTCAGAGATATTGAAACAGATGGACGACAAGCCGAATACCAACTTTCGCAGACGTTTGCACGAGATTACAAATCACGAGAAACGAGTTTCGATGCTACAAGGTTAAGGAAGCTTCGATCCATTAGGCTACGCAATCGCGAGTTACACGGCTCACGATCGATTAAACCAGTGGCTGTAGAATCGATTATGAAGATCTAATTGCTCCGAAGTACTCGTCCGTTAACTCGTCACTGAGCTGCTCGTTTGCTCGACTGCTGTCACAAAATAGCAAGCGAGTCTCGCGTTCCGCTCCCAAGTCAAATTGCCAAGCGGCCATCGGATAGCCATCGATGGCGAGCTATTTCCTGTTCAACTTCTGCGAAAAATAACGAAAAGCGTAGCACGTAAACGTCGATCGCGACAAATTTCCCACAAGTTAAAAAATTACAAACGACATTGGCGAAAAGATTTACCACGTCTGATTCGGTTATTGCCATTATCCTCTTTCCCCTTCCTTCGGATGGTCGAATGCACGAAAATCCAGAGACGTGGCGTTTCTTTGGCTGTTGCCGGTCGCGATTTAACGAGGCGGTGTCGTTATTACAACGTGGAAGGGGCACGAGGCTCGTGATACCAGGAATCTCGAGGTTCGCGCTTTAAGGCTAACGAAGTTTCACCTCGTTAGCTTCTAGGGTTACCGCGAGCCCTTCCGCCACGCCAGACGTGGTTGATTAATTTTCTGGATAACGATCGGGCTCGCACGACGATTTTACGAGACGCTGCGAAAAAGGCACTTGTTGCGCCAAAACGAACGGCAAACCTTGCTTGACCTGCTGGTTACCCCTCGCTTAAATCTTTCCGAATCGAGGGTCTAACTTTTCGTTTAACTTCCGTTATTCTCTTCGAACGTAGTGTTAGTCGTCTGTATATCGTGCTTGATGGACTGCGATTAAAGCGCAGATTTTTATTTACGGTACATTCATATTTCGGGGAAATGATCGAAAAAGAGTAGAATCTCGGAATGGAAAATTGTTTTTGCCGGCGAATATTACAAAAAGCGCTACGCTTTGGGTATTTTATATGCTTTTTCATATTACGCAGTATCACTCAGTGCATTTCGTGCAGGTTTGATTTTCAAGTATCTGCAAATGCAAGAAAGAAGAAGAACTTACTGAAAAGTTTCGTCGGTGGAATTCAGCGAAGGTGGAGAAATTATTTCAAAACGTAAATGAATCAAATGAAACAAAGATCAACGAACAACGATTAGCGAGCGATGAATTTTCCAAGAACGAACATCCGTTATCGAAAAAGCGACGAAA
Organism: Bombus confusus; assembly: GCA_014737475.1. Classification (NCBI taxonomy): domain Eukaryota; kingdom Metazoa; phylum Arthropoda; class Insecta; order Hymenoptera; family Apidae; genus Bombus; species Bombus confusus. The sequence continues at coordinate 5,428,060 of JACXIV010000041.1, forward strand.
TAAGGGAGGAAAGAACGACGTGAAGGACGAGAAGAAAGTAGAACTGGACGAAGTTGTATTGGTCGACGTAATTTGTAAAGTCGTTCCAATTCGCTTGCAAATAAAAGGCAAATAATAGCGAAATCCTTTGAAATATTTTAACGTCGTTCTCCGTTTGGCTGGTAAAACAGTTTCAAAAGCCACTGAAAATCGTTTGAAACCGGCCTGTATAGCGTTTCGTGCTCGCTGAATTATTTGTATTTCGTGTTAATCGAGTTAGCCGGCGATTGGAAAAATTCGAGGCCGAAAAATCGAAGCCTAAACGCTGGCGTCTCGCCATGAAAACATCGCCGATTCCACTGAATTTTATTATTTAACGCTGGCTAGCCAACCAATGAATAATAATCCGATAGAGTTTCCCTGGTAATTGCTAAATGCAATCTCTAATAACTCGCGTACGCGCTCACAGCCGCCCCGTATCGCCTCGATTTCGTTCTACAGGCACGTGTGTATCGTGTACAGCGAGCTAGGCAACAAAATTATGTACATAGCTGTACTACAGCAAAAGTAAGCTTCCCAGCAGGGGTTAACGCGTTTGCTACGTTACCACCGTTTGGTAAGTATCCGGATACTTTGGTCGATTTGCAATAACGCTGCACTCCAGAAATTTCTTAGCAGACCGAGAATATTTACGCGGCTTCATATTTTTCTGAACGTAACTGAAGAATCTAAATACAAACATTCGATCCCTCCTTGTCGATACCTCTTCATCCCTTGTTACAACACTATTTTTGTCTGGATTTAATCTTCGATCTTCCGACGAACCGTAAACAACGTCGATGAAACAAGAACTTGCACGGTAAACCGGAAGAAAAATTCAATCTACCCAGCAACGAACATATGTAGTTCTTGTACATTGGCGTAACGTTAAACACACACAAAAAAAAAAAAAAAAAAAAAAAAAAAGAAAAGAGGAAGAAAAAAACGACAAGATGAAACAATAAGAAGCAGCTTACACGTTCGTTTGGCTGCGCCAGGTGTACCTCATTAACCGAAACAACCTCCACCAGGTTACCTAATGATACTTCGACTTAACTTCTGCTCTTAAACCGGCTGTTTCTTCTTCCTCTTCTTTCGTACATTTCCACCCTTCCTAGCAAAGACCGGATGTCCTGCGTTCTCCTACCTCTCTCGAGTTCCATTTCCAACGAGCCGACTCGGCTCTCGTCGAGGTAGCCGTTGTTCCGCGACTAATTACTCGAATTACAAAATCGTCCGCCACGAAGAACGGCCATTATCGAGGACTACGATCGTCTACCAGAGTATATGAATATATTAAGACGCGTTTTGCTTTCGTCGATGGTGATCAGGCTCATTGCGAACAGCTGAGAAAACACTTTGATCAAGTGCTTCGATTGGAAAATGGAGACGTGGTGATGTTACAGATATCGTTTCTTTTCAATTTATCTTGGAAGTTAATATCATTTGCGAGTATACCGCGGACTTTTGTCCATTTATGGGAAATTTAAAGGTGGAAAAATACAGGACGCAATACAATGTGTGGAGTATATAGTTCTTGTTACGATAATTAGTGAGTGAAAGAATTATTTATCTATGTTTCATTTTTTAAATTATATTCATAAAAGTATGACTTTGCGTGAATATCCACAGTCTATTCATAACATATCCTGACATGAATTTATAAATCTAGATAATTGAAATAAGCGTATCAAGATGATAAAATTCAGACAATGTGCAGCGTATACAGTTCTTGTTACGATAATTGGTACATGAAATAATCGTTTACCTATGTTTCATTTTTTAAATTATATTCATAAAAGTATGACTTTGCGTGAATATCCGCAGTCTATTCATAACATATCCTGACATGAATTTATAAATCTAGATAATTGAAATAAGCGTATCAAGATGATAAAATTCAGAAAATATGTAGAGTATATAGTTCTTGTTACGATAATTACTGAGTGAAAGAATTGTTTACCTATGTTTCATTTTTTAAATTATATTCATAAAAGTATGACTTTGCGTAAATATCCACAGTCTATTTATAACATATCCTGAGATGAATTTATGAATCCAGATGATTGGAATAAGCGTGTCAAGATGATAAAATTCAGACAATGGTTACGATAATTACCGAGTGAAAGAATTGTTTATCTATGTTTCATTTTTTAAATTATATTCATAAAGGTATGACTTTGCGTAAATATCCGCAGTCTATTCATAACATATCCTGACAAGAATTTATAAATCCAGATGATTGAAATAAGCGTGTCAAGATGATAAAATTCAGACAATGTGTAGAATATATAGTTCTTGTTACGATAATTACTGAGTGAAAGAATCGTTTATCTATGTTTCATTATTTAAATTATATTCATAAAAGTATATATATATATATATATAATATATATAATATAACTTTGCGTGAATATCCACAATCTATAACATATCCTGAAATGAATTTATGAATCCAGATGATTGAAATAAGCGTATCAAGATGATAAAATTCAGACAATGTGTAGAGTATATAGTTTTTTTACGATAATTAATAAATGAAAGAATTGTTTATCTATGTTTCATTTTTTAAATTACATTCATAAAAGTATAACTTTGCGTGAATATCCACAATCTATAACATATCCTGAAATGAATTTACGAATCCAGATGATTGGAATAAGCGTATCAAGATGATAAAATTCAGATTCTTGAAATGAAATGAAATTTGGAGGAGAGAAATTCGCATAGAGTTAAGTAAAGGTAAAACAAAGGTACTGAACTTTCTTTAGATAATTCAGAGAATCGCAAATTGTATTCACAGATGCCACGATGAGATCGGCATTGTCTCGCGATTCTTATCTATTTTTTGCGAATTCTTCAAAAGCGCGGATATCCAAAATACCGAAACTCGGAATTCCTTTTACCCCAAAAAGCAGTCACCGCTGGCCCTAGCGTAAATTCAACCGCGAACCTCTTCCACCTGCAGCTGTCGTCCATTTAATCCGCCGTAGCCATCCGCAGAACCGCGACCACGGCACGCCCGTAAACCATCGAACGAGCAGTTTCCCGCACAGATCTGTGTCCCCGTTTCAAACTACGTCGTAGATGTACCAAAGGTACGAAGGAATGCGTTTACACCTGTCATAAAATGCTAGCATATCACCTTGACGTTTCTCATCGGCCGTTCACATTTTCACGACCACCGTACGACTCGTCACATTTCTATCCTCCGCAATTTTCTATTTTCGTTTATCCTCCAACCATTCAAACAAGAAGAAAGATTTTTCTACGCGAAGACATTATCGTACCAGCCTCTCGGAAGTCGAATCGATCTAACTCCGTGTTTATAAATTCGTCAAATTTTATTATCCAAATACACGATCGAAGATCGCAGCTAAAAATTGCCACGAGCCACGTTTCTCACGTTCGCCTTTTATGGAAGAGTAATTTAAAAATTCAATGCGTCGTCAACCGAGTGAAACTATCGAGTTGTCCGGAAAGTTTCTTTCGTTTTACAAGGAAAATCGAATTACGTATGATTTACGTGATTCGGTAAAATAATAGAAAAGGAAAACTGTCGTGCGTCTATTGTTTCCTTGTAAAACGAAAGAAACTTTCCGCACAACCTAATGTTTTTGATATTAAACTTGAATTTCGATAAAGATACACAAAGGGGGAAGACGTTTTTCTGTACAAAGAACAACGCGTTTTTGTAGACAGGGAAGTCACCGGTTGCTGGAAAAATTGCGTTATGGATCGTCAAGCTTCACGCAAGCAGACAGGCCGATTGGCTCCGGCGAAATAGCTGGTCCCTGAGGAGCGCTTCTTCCCGACGAAACTAGCCTTGGTCGACGTCACGTCAGCCTCGTTTCACGCTGTAACGAGAATGGATTCGAGAGATCGTTACTTCCCGTCGCGCCATTTTCCTATCGCGGCCCATTGAGCTCGTCCGGCTGCAGGCTCCTCGATCTTTCGATCATCCGAAGAAAGAGATGCAGATAAAATAGACGAGAGGGATTTTTTCAATCTCGCTGTTTCGGCAATTTGCTCGGCGGACGATCGTCGTAGGCGGTGAAATTAAGAAGTCAAGGGATAGTTTTTTTAATCGAGCAGAACTTTCTTCTCATCTGGAAATGTCGGCGGTGTTTAATTGTTGTTGTAAACTCTCGTTAATGCTTGCAATTGGATTATTGACGTTTGGAATAGAATCGTTAGAATAAACTGAAATTAAGAGCCTAGGACAAGCGTTGGACACGTTTAATCGCAACTTCAGCGTTGTTGATTTGCTAGGATACGGAATAGAATCGCTAGAAATTAATTAGAATGTAAAATGGAATTGTTAAAGCTCGATATGCAAAGCAAATTTTTCACTTCAGTTAAAATTCTGTTTGTTTGGATTAAAATCTCGGTTGAAACTTGTGATGGAGTTGTTAAACATGGATGAGAGTTTAGAGCAGAATTATTAAATCTGTTGATACGTAGAATGGGTGACGGTGGTGTATAATTTTAATTTTTAATCTCTGCTGACACTCACTCGGAATACAAATCAGTAGAATTTGGAGTGGAATTATTAAAACAGGGTTAAAATTTGGGATACCGTTATTAAAGTTTGATTAAAATTTCAATGAAATTTAGAATTTGATTAAAATTTGGCGTCGAGTCGGTGAAAATTGATTAAAACTTCGAGTAGCGAAATTCAAATATGATCGAATTCGCGATAAATTAGTCGAGATTTGATTAAACCTTGAAATTAAGTCGTTAAAACTAAATCTACGATTCAAACAGAATTGACGAAATTTCTTCCATTATTGCTACGTAGAATCGCAGTAATATTTATTTTGTCTTAATTTTTTAAACGTATTTCTTGTACATTGTCCGAATTCTCTATTTTACTTTTATTTGTTCTTAAAAAAAGAAGGAAACTTTCAATTCACAACGCTTCTACGATTTCAACGTGTATGAGGAGCAGAACTTTGTACGCCGATTCTCGGTTTGTAAACTAACGATTAATCCACCATGTTAACCAACGTAATAAGCTGTATATGTTCTCTATTAATCAAGACTAGAAGAGAGTTTCGCAGTGAAACGAGGCGTTTTCAACCACTTTATTGAATTTTTTCCATTCAAGAAAGGGAAGAGCTTTCCACTTAATGCCTTCGAGTAAAGAAGTTAACTTATTCGAATCAGTCGACCTCAATTTGTCGTAAAAGAAACAGGAAGAAAGCTCGTAGGGTGCTCCGGGACACATCTTCCCATCTGTATCGAAGCAATTTTTTTAATTGAGGCAAACTACATTTACAGAAGACAATACAATTCAAATATTAGAAGAAACTCGAACGTACCAATCGACATTTCAAAGCGAAATATTCGATGGCTCGAAAATTAAAACATTTGAAAGTATTATTTGAAAAATTCGTGTGTTTAAAGATAAAAAAAAAAAAAAAAAAAAATTGAAACACCTAAAAGATAAAGATAATAGATATTAAGAGATTCCAACGTTTGTAATTTTAGGGAAATGCTGAAGAAATATTGTAAAAATTCATGGAATTCAAACATGGAAGATAAAAGTAAAAGGTAAAAAAAAAAAATGTCAAATATTTACAGGTTCGATGAAAGATACATTGAAAGTTCTAAAAGTTTGCGACCAACATTTCAAAAATTCAAACATTTCGATGTCCACAGAATGATAGAAAAATACAAATATTTAAATGTCGGGCAACGCAAATACATTGAAAGGTTTGAAATTTTTGAGATTTCAAAAATTCCAACAGTGAAACAATCCGCATTTCACGTTCCAGTACAAAAAGAATGCAAACACTTTCACAAATTCTACCAAAGCGTAAATCCTGATACGACCAAAAGTATACGTACCTGAAATTACTATCGAATTCCCGTTTCATACCGTTAATATCAATACCGCACGTCTGTCCGCTCATTAACATTAAAATTCAGAAACAGTTGCCGATTTATCGAGCACAGATTTCGCTTAGTGAAAACGCGAAATTGTTGGACGTTCGAACGAGCAGGCAAAAAGGAGCAACCTGTTCCACAGACGAAAACCGCGGTTTAGCCGAAAGCGACGTCGACGTTTTTCGTTTTCGAACACGGCCACACATTGTACGTAGATACGTAATTGCGATGGAATGAAATTATCGGGCGAGCGCTTTTAACGTGCAACCGGCAACGAAGATAAGGGAACGGTGCGGCGTGATTAATGAAAAGCACCCTTAAGGAAAGCGCGGCTAAAATCCACGTAAGGGCGTCGATGCAATTACGTCGGGCTGTCATCTGCGAATAAATGTATTCCAGAGATATCGTTGTCCTGAGAATCCTGTAATTTATGCACAATCTACGTTGCTAGCGTTTACACGCTGCCATTACACCGTGTATTTCTACGAATACGTTTCATTTGCGTTTTCGGTATCGGTTTTTTTTTTTTTTTTTTTTTTAAAGAGAATATTACTACGTAGAACTTTAAAAAAGTTGCACCCGCTACTGCAGAGATTAGCTGTACAAATTTTGATCGAACGTAATAATTGAATCTTTTTTGAGAAACACTTTTTCATTTATTATTCTCTTTGTCGAAAGAATTTGTTGTGGAATTCGAAATAGTGAGTTTGCGAGTTGCAGAGTAATTTAATTCCGTGAATACAGAGGAGCTTTTGAAGGTTGGCTTGGCTTTTGCGAGCTTCGGAATTTTTCTATGGTCGGAATAGTCGCGTTTTAATTTTTACAACTTTCATTTCAGTGGCGAATCGAAATTTTATTCCGAGCAAAGCATTCGAAGGTTGCACTGGCTGTAAAAAATTGTTCCCTTCTAACGGAATGTCAGAAACTAGTTTGCTCGGTATCCGTTTCATCAAATTAACGTAATGGACTAAATAATAATCTGACAATGCGTCGAACTTAACTGTTTAACAAATAATCAAGAGAAAGAGAGTAACGGCTCTCGCTTTGCTTTAAGAAACCAGTCGAAACTTTCCAATCTCTTAATTGAATAACGAAAGAACCTTTTCCACTCCCAATCGCTATAAATGCACAAAACTTTGCTTTTTCTCCAAGAAACATTCACTGCCCGATCAATATCACTGCTTGTTATTTCCCATTAGCTTCGGAGAAAGGAAAGCAGGACAAATAAAGCGAAATTAATTACAAATTACGTTCCCGAGTGTTTCCTTTCCTTTCCTTTCCTGTTGGAAGTATTTATTTAATAATAGCTTGAAATTGGAAATTATTAATTATTTAATTATTAAATTAGACATTACCTATCTATACGTGTGCCTTTTCAGAACCTCTTCCCAGACTTCGACTTCGCTTTTGCTCAACTTTTCAATTTCATTAATCACTTATCCGATCTCACGAATCACTTACTTCCATCGCTCGATTTGTTCGAAGAAAATGACATAAATGGTAGGAAATTTCCAGGCAAATTAAAAAATACAGCGTTTGCGCTACCGTTACATTTTCTGCCTTTCGACGAATTCAATCGATGGCAGGTGGCTTGCGACAGGCTCGCGTGTTGCTTTCCACCGCAAAGGAAGACTAAATAGCGTAATTTCACCGAATAATTGTAACGCTCTCGTGCTAGTAAAAAGCTCACTTTTAGGATGGCTTCTCGCAGATACGTGGCTCTTTTTATTTCTTAGAATTTTTTACAAGTGTCCTTTCTATCAAACGATGAAAAAGAATCAATCGACCAAAAAAAAAAGAAAAAAAAAAAAAAAATCAAAATGATCAAAAGATGCTTAACAATGACAAATAACGTAACAAGAGAAATCAACGGAGCACACCCTGCACCGTCCATCGCTTCGACGAAACCGAATAAAACCGGAGTCGGAGGAAATTCTCCGACAAAGGCCAATTGCCCGAACCCTGCGCCCATCCGTTCCAACCCACAAACTCGAATTTCAGGAATCCAGCATAGAAGAAAAGAGCCACGGAAGAAACCTCCGTGGTTATCCAAGATGATCAGAAGCCTCGTAATTCCACTTTGCTGGGAGCGTGATCGGCGAAAAATAGGGTTGCAAAGGCAGCAGCCAACTCGATGCTTGAAACGAGAGAAACGAGCGAGCAATGGCTGGCGAGGAAGGCTGCGACGAGGAAACACTTTCCACGGCCACGTCGTCAAGTTTCCCGGTGCCAAATTTAAGGGTCAAAGGAAATGCAAAACGCGTTACCTCGACACCGAACGAACGGGTCTCGCCCCTTTTCAACCCTTCGCTATCGCACGAGAGAAACTCGCGCTTCGATATCCTCGTGTATGTTTGGTCGTTCTGCAGGTTATGCATATTGATGGCTTCTGACGTTTTACATGCTCTCCGCGACCTCTTCGTGCGTTTCAGACGGACGTTTCGGCAGAGAGGCGAGCCGTGGGCGCGAGGCTTGGGTGCACGAATTTCCAGCGAATTTGTCGCGCCAACTCCACAGCGAGTTCGTGTAATCTGCGAACGCGTGTCATCGGTGCATGGTCGAGTTTCTATTCCTTTTTTTTTTCCCCTCTCGTTTTAAGTTTTAAGTTTACTGGTAACATGCTAGTCGTGCACGGAGATTTAACAAGTATTAAGGGGTGGTTTTTTATTCTGAATGTTTTTTCAACGACGCAGCGAGAGTTCAGGATGGTGATCGTGTTCGCGTTTGGTACCGTGGACTTATTAATCCTTTGAAAGGCCTTTTTAGCGAGATTTATACCGACAAGGGAACATCCGCAAGTTTGAATCGCCGAATTTAACGAGACCCACGTGCAATGTTCTTGCTGAAAAAATATTTCACGCGTATTTCGAAGGGGTGAAAATAGCCAGGAAAGTTGCAGCTACCGAAACGTATTTCGTGGAACGTCTAGAATGCTATCGGTTACGTAAATATGGAAAACAGCTGCTTTTGTTGCTCGTCGAAAGTGGAAAATGCAATTTTGTTAGTTTAAGGTACACAACGTTCAGAACGCTGAATAAAATACAGAATATTATTTTAATCCTATTAAATACTTTATTACGAAACTTTGAATTTAAGCGTAGGTTTTTGCTCGTTTCGGAGCTAAAAATATACGACTGTGACAGCTCAAGCAACAACGACATTCGTAACGAAGCGCGAGCTTGAATATCACAACGGAAAAATAATTCACCAACTCTGGTGGAAAATAATTTTAATTCTATCAAACTGCTGCCTATTAAACTCGAAGTCGAAGCAAAGTTTTATATTCGGCTGCAAGCTAGAAAAATTGGCTTTTCAAACTTGGAACACGACAATTTAAGTGAATTCAAGCGAAACAATCGCGCCGGCGGTGTTCCTAAGCCAAGAGAGAAAAAAGTGAGTTATGTCAGTAAATGGACACGGTAACACGCGATCTGCGAATAAAACAAAGTACAAGGTACATGTAAAAGGAATCGAGAAGATAAGAATCAAGAGTTAAGCCGAGTAGGTAAGAGGAAAGAAGGTAGTTCGAACAAAAGTACCGAGATCGTGACGAAAATAAGGGAAACGGTGAACTGTGAAAGCATTACGGGAAAGAAGCAACGACTTAGGAACGAGAGAAAAATAGGAAAAGAGAAAGTTGGAGAAGTAGGAAGAAAGTGCGAAGCACGAAACAAGAAACACGATGCGATGCATATCGATGAAAGGAAAAGAGAAATATTAGTACAGTCATCGAAGACTGAGAGAGGATCTCGTAGAGGAAATTGATCCATCTGTTTTATGCGAATATTTGTTTATTTTATTCGTAAGATTTATGTTACGTAGTTTCGATTGCTATTATATTTCATGCACGACGATGAAAGTTCAGCTAAAATATAATTCGCGTAATTCTGGTTACTTCTTCTGGAATCTTAACGTTACAATCGGAGAGAATGAAAAGAGGGAAATCCAAAAGAAAAATAACGCAAATGACAAAATTTGTAATTTGATAAAACTCTGGTTTAAACGAAACCTTAATAACATATATTACTTACAACGCGCAGATACGAAATCTTCTAACTTTTATTTTATCATACAACGTTAGAAATATATTACCTATGGAATCCAGCTATGGGGAACAGCAAGCAACTCCAACATAGAGATACTCCAACGATTACAATCGAAAACACTAAGAACCTTATTAGACGCACCCTGGTACGTTACCAACGAAACGATACATCGCGACCTCAAGATACCCACGGTCAAAGAAGAAATATCCAAATTCAGTAATAGACACAGCACACAGAGTTAACAACCACCAAAACCCTCTAGTCACTCGATTACTTGACACGACGGACCAGATCCGCAGGCTAAAACAACACAACCCCCTAGATTTAAGCGCTAGATTCAATTGAATCAAACATCCAATAAACTCTTTATACTCACGACATTGTAACACGATAGCAGAATTTACTGCAAATTCGTACAGAATTGATTGTAAATATTCCTCGATAAAATAAAAAAAAAAAAAGAAATATATGCCGATGAAGATTTACAGATTCATGACAAAAGATCTCTTTTACTACGTTAGCGTTTTATCACGCTGACAGATCTCTCTTCTTATTCTCTTGTTAATTAGCTATTATATTATTAACATCGTCGGCAGAATTATTCGCATAAACAATTACGAAGCCATGCTTCTGATCAAAAAAAGGAATAAGAAACCTGCAACTTTTCCTTTTCGCAAAGTCGAAACTTTCTCTCCATTTTATCATTTTCAGACGCTAGAAGTGATCGATGGGAAACTTCGACGCCGCATCAAGCAAACTTCTCTCCGTGGGTGCATCAAACGAGATGCCCCGCGTTCACGAGTATCACCCGATTCCGTCGAAACAACGGCTACGTTGGCACAAGGATGGCTTGGAATCAATTCAGATTCGAGAGTACATATTGAACTTGATCCGATGGAAAGCCATCTCGTCGAATATTTCGTGGAAAAGACTCTCGACGCCTCGCGGCGTAAGGCCGATATCCGACTTTTCTTTATAAATTTCCAGAGTCCTTCTTTCCATCAATCGCCAGGACAAACAAGGAAGAAGGAATAAGTAGACCGAGAAGGACCGGTGGAAAACGACGGGAGAAGAAAATATTCGAAAGGAAAATATGTTAATAAAAACGTTTGAAATCCCTTTTGCGTAGTATCGTACGTAGAAACGTTTCGAAATTTCATTAGCGTCGCAATGAGATACAATTGTCGTCATTATATCGCGTTGTAGTTCGAAACGACAGAAAGGAAAGAAGAAATGCGCATACGTATGCGAGATTTACGAGATATTAGGTTTCATAAGGAAATGACGGATGCACAATATTTGTCGTTTTATATTATTTTACTGAATTACGTATGATCGTAACGATAGAAGTGGAACAAAATGAATCGTAAAAAATTCAGTAAAAATAATATAAAAGAAAAAAGGGCCGCGCGTCTATTATTTCCCTATGAAACGAAAGAAACTTTTCGGACAATCTAATATTTATTGCCAGCATGTACTTTGCAAAAATCGCGAAAGCGTTCGAATAGACGACTAGCCATTGCATTAATGAAGATCGATAGTTAATTAGAATATTCAAAATATCTCTGATGCGCAAGTTTCATACGACTCTCCGAAACTCATCAATGGAAATGAGAAGAAAATGAAGCATGGGAAATATTAAAAACACGTGACCACGTGTTTGCAGGCAAGCAGCAGCAGGGAAATTGAAAAGCGAGACTATGGCGTTCGCGATTCTCATTCAGTCGCCACTTCGCGAACCCCATTGTCTCTCGGATGTATGCGAATATACGGGTAGACGCGCGGAAACAGAACGTCCGCGAATGCATATTCCGCGATTCTGATAACGATACCTGGTGCACCGTATAACGGGTGGTGAGCAAAGAGAAAGAGGCGGAATTGTCGCGGAGGAACAGGAGCTTTCAAGGTGACGGGACAAAAGCCAGTTGGACGCGCGTCCCAATTATGTTGCTGAATGCGTTAATTGATATTTAGCTAACTGGTGGACACGAACGATACATGGTAACGGATCTTTCCGAATCTTTCTTTCTTACTTTGTCTAAATTCGCGTCGACTGCCATGTTCGATTTTCCCAAATTATTTCTATTGAAATATATATTTTCTTTTTTATTTATTTAGAGAAAATTACAATCAATTCTAAAAAAAAGAATGTCTATTGAAATTGTTGAAGTGGTTAACACTTCTAAGTAAACTCTACATCCGTATCGACTAAGTTTCTAACTCGCTAAAGCCATCGACAGGCCATAGACAAAAGACAACCACGTGGCAACCATAAGACAAGAGACAGGCAACGATGGCTTCGGTGTTCAGTTTCTAGGTAACACTGCTAGCGTGCGGATCTGGACCAGCTGAAACTGTATCCATATTATACCAACGTCTCTTTATTAAATATAGTTTACTATCTGACAATTTATCCACGCGCTTCTCTCTCTATCTATATAACCAATAACCACAACAGAAATATGTGTAATTTTCTGCGCTACACCGGATCAGCAGCAGTGATACACATATATGTGTGTGAGCGTGTGCGTGCGTCTCGCGAAACAAACAAAGAAGAGGAAAGAAAAGACGAGACTAGAGGAACGTATGCACGAATATCTCGTAAATCGCGTATCGAATAAATAGAAAACTATCTTATTGTTATTCCTACGAATAGCAAAAGCGTTCCTACATTGTCATTTATTTCGACGATTACGATCCACGATTCTCCGCAATTTCTTTATATCGTAAATAAAACAGAGAAACGACGTTTCCTCCAGTAGTCCGGATACGTTAACGATGAACCGCAGCCGTATTTCACCGCCACCGATATATCTCAGATTTTCCTAACGCAAACGTTACACGAAGCTAAACGCGATTCATTGGAAAAGGGCGGCGAAATACGGACGGCTGCAACGATAGAAACACTCGACAACTTCCTTCGATATCGTGCGAGACTCGGCTTTTACGTTGGCCCCTTGGAACGACGGACGAAAGGAACGGTGCGAACGGTCAATATTTTTTGAACATACATAGCCTTACGACATGCCGCCTTCCGGTAAAAATCCCAACGATTACACGGCCACGCCCCATGTTGGAAGAATAAGCACTCGCGTGGCCCGCGGCAAATCCATTTTCTCTATACTATCCATGCTTTCCGCGGAAAACGCCCGTGTAATCCATCCGCGGCGTTTCTTACCATTTTCCATTTCTAACGCAATTCTCCATGAACGCATGGGCAAAACGGCGAGAGCAGTCGCATGTAAAACGAAACAGGAGAAATCCTCTTACGCAAGAACGATGATTCCTCAGACACGCGTGACAGTTAGAATACTCGTGTCTCCTGGAGCTGTGTAACGAAGCATTAGGAAATTCTGCGAAGGTAGACAGCGTAGCCTGGGCTCTACAAGCTTCCCAGATTTTGACGAAACGCGTTCTTCCTTTTACGTCTCGGAGGAAGATTTCGAATTAGCTGTGGTAAAACCGCGAGTGGTTTCATCCGTTCCTACGATTCTACTCGTGTCGGGCTATCGTACATAGTCGTGTTGAATACGGAAATTTCTGAATTTAAGATACTTGCATACGCTTTTTAAATACGATGTACGTATAAAGCTACTTATCTTAATTTCGTCGACTCTGAACGTTCAATGCTGTGTTTAACGCTAAACCTGCCACAGCAGTCCGCAGCATTGGCCGCTTTCTAACTTCTACGCAAATTTTACCGTATTTCAACGTTAGAATACGCATACAATATATTTCTAGTTCGTTTTTTTCTTCTAAGAAAAATTCGTAGTCTCTGCTGCCTATCGCGAGCGATCAATAAGTATACGAAAAGTGTCGGTAGGTTTAGCGTTAACCTTCCTCGTTTTCTCGTCTCGAAACGTTCGAAACGCTTCTAATTGAAACAAACAACGCACCTAATCAAACTTCAGCCACACGATCCCACACATGCCAATTTACTAAAAAAAAATATCGAAAAAGTCGAATTAATCTTCCATCCCCTTTAGCCTTTTAGATAATGCTTCAACTTGCCACGATGTAATCAGAATCTTTTTTACGCGACTAGAAAGAGCATATCCTGCCCTTTAAAGCACCGTTTACCTCGTTTCGATATGACTGTCGATTCCGCAGATATTCTCTTCGCTAGCGAGATGTAATTTCCAGCGTTTCTCTATCGCTTCGGCCTGACCTGCCTCAACGCTCGCCACGTGTACGCTGGTCAGCGACAGACGCTGAGTCTACGCTTTTCCCTCGCCATCGGCGCGTCGGACGCGATTCGCGGAAAAAATGTAGGTCACGGCGTCTTGCTGGAATTCCCCTGTCGTTCAAGCTCCCTCGCGCTCGGACACGCTGTGATTCTAACGGAGCTATCTCCGGAACCAATCAACCGATCGACACGAAACAAAGTGCATTGTCAAAAGCACACCTCCTGCTATCTCTCGGATATGCCGTCGATTTTATTCTCTTGATTTCACAGGGCAGGATTTTTATTTAAAAATGAGATATCGTAAGGACAGAGTGAGAGACGGTTTTATTGGTTTTCAGTTTAGTTTCATTGGTCGGATAAGGTTCGTTGCGATATTTGGAAGAAAGTTTGATCGAATTTGAGATTTCCTGCAGGGATAGGATTTTCTCTTGGGATACGGAGATAAAGGAAAATTTTTAATCAACGAGTTTCCCGTTACTTCGATCCTCGATAAATCTTTAATCATAGTTCCCAAAACTAACTGTAATTTGATTGTCCGATTAAACGACTCTTCCTCTGGTTCGCCAACCAAGTACGAGTTTAATAAGAAAATAAATTCGACCGATGAAGTCGACAATACGGAGAAGACAAACAGTGAAAACAGATATACAGCAAAAAGTTCCACGTCGAAGTTTCGACCACGAAGTACCACTGCGTCCGTTAATAACCAATGGTCCACGAAGAAAAACAGCTACCTTCGGTCGATGTAGCCGAAGTTGATTAATTTTTCAATCAACCGAGCTTTTTTACGTTCCGCGAAGCGAAGTTCGTCCTATTCAGAAATTAGAGCGAATCCAGGTAAAATTAATCAGGATGCAACGAGAGAGGTAAAGTATAAATCAGTTGTGAAGTTCAACAACGTTCTATACTTCTCTTTCCATAGAAAGCAAATTTTCGAATTGTTATACGAAACGACATTTCCGGATTTTTTACCACTTTAAGGGATTATTAACTTTACCGTAAGATCCGGCGTTGGTCGACATATAGAAATCCTTTCTCCTCTGCTGAATTTTCTATTCATGTAGGACTGGTTCCTCGTAAAATTGTCATTTACATAAATCTTTTCCTTTAAAATTTAACTTTTAAAATTCCTCGGGGAAAATATCCCCCAGAAGATGTGGGGAAATACTAAAGGAACTGGACAAAAAATCACCGGACGAAAAAGGAAACTGGGTCACACAAGTAAGAAAGAAACTACAACGCTACCGGCCACGAACTCAATAACACTCCAGAAACAATAGCGCAGCAAGAAATTCAACAGAAAATACCGGAAGAAAGCGCAGAAAAACTGATCGAGAAGCATAAGAATAGAATACTAGGATCCACGTATAGTGAAACATACAAAAGCATCAAAGATGAGGAAATATTCGAAAGGGCCGAGTACGTAACGACGAACGTTTCTCTATTGGCTAAGCGTGTAATGGCACAACTAAGAGTGTCAGGAAAATTAAGGCGGACAACAACGGCAGAAACCGGGTTCAGGCACAGAATAGAAGAAAACCTGCCATGCCGGGTATGTAACACAGAGGAAATGGAAAATAGGACCCATATATTAATCAAATGCCTCGTGTACGAAAAAGTCGGGCCAAAGACACTTAAAAAAAAAAAAAGAAAAAAAAAACAGAAAGTGGACTGCGACAGCAAGAACAAGCACAGAGGAGCAAGTATGGGGTCTAACAAATTTCGTGAAAGGGAAGCATGAAGATAAGGTCACTATACCTGGGAGAGTAGACCCACGAGCAATAACAAGATCCCCGAAGAAACCAAATACCAAAGTAACCGCAAACCAATAGAATTACGTCAGAATACGATGATACGGAGGCAGTATGTAACAATAGGTGTAAGAGAGCATAAGGTAGGCTGTGATAAAGAAATACGTCATAATGTAGCATAATATGATGGAAAATAGATAGTGGCAAATCGAAACTCAAATATATTGTAATATAACGTAGTAAGGGTTTTCTTAAACATAAGAGGAACAGATAAAAAGACAAGGGCCAAGATAAAAAGACGTTACGATACAATGGAACGCTTGAAATTTCTCTCTGGATAAAAGTTTTCACTTAGGTAAAATTTTTCCTCTTGCAATTGGAAAATTGCCTTCGAGTCCGGATACGTTGTTTGCCTAAAATTCTATTCTCACGAAATCTTCCACTCGTTCACGATGCTAGTTTCCTATAAATTTCTGCAACCAGTTTACCGGAAACTGCGAATTTACTCGTCGTTCGTGTAATCAATAGCTTAAACGTATCAATTCGTCGAAACATCGATCGCTGATTTTAATTCATCGTTACGTTTGTACGTTCGAAATGTTCAATATTAAATTTATATTCGTTAGAAGCGAAATCAGCTTGATTGAAATTAATTCGTGATAATTAATTTTTCCCTCGAATTGATCAAAGTTTTGCTCAAAGTTAATCCGTCCTGATTAACCCAAAGTTAACAAGATTTCATCAAAATTAATTCCTGATCATTCGCTTTGCATTCCACAATTGGACGAATTCGGTATTTTTAATAATAATTCGATTGGAAGCTTAAAGGACGTAATCTGTCTTTTCTCTGTGCCTGCTTTCGTACGAATGTTTCGATACAGGAGCACAATATAAACGTTATCGTACCCGATGCAGTCACAAAGGGAGATATCGAAAGAAGGACGAAATTAGGTTTCGCGACACGTGTTACTTGCTCTCGACGAGATTCGTTAACTATTGCTCGATACGCGAATCTGATTAATCTTATGGACGATGTTACATAGTTCTCGTTTTCTGCCAGCCATTAAGTCGAATGAAAAGTAATCCGCGAAATTCCCCGAGCAGCTTAACTCTAGTTGGATCGGTTATCCGTGCATTTATTGCACAGCAATCGCCGGAATGACGTGTTATCTTCTTTGTTCTGGCAAAAGTGCTGTTTTTATCGTTGAATGCTTTTACAACGTAATACAATTTTTCCGAAGAAATATGGAAAAAACGATATAAAAGACAATTATTAATATTTTGGATTCTTATTTCAGGATTTCTTGCGTTTCAAACCAATTTTGAATTGTTCACGGACAAGAAATATCATGAAATATAATGATAAGTTAATAAATTCTTTGTTAGTGTGATAATGCTAGGTGAATTTCAACTTATATTTAAGAGATGTTGCCAAGTCACGTAACTAATAGGAAATTAAAATTTCTCCTTTGAAAAAGTTCGTTTTATAATTACGTGAATTAGCTTCGTCAAGTTTTCCCATTCTTCTAATAGGATTTTCTTAATCATTTGCAACCGGTTCGAACAGCAATGGAACGCATTAAGGTAAGTCCTCTTAAAGAACTTAATCTTATTTTAAGCCGAACGGGTTCAACATTGACCGATTCTCAATTCTGTCCTCGTTACTTTTCTTCTGGGTTCTCGTTATCGTGATAACACGTAGGAAATTATGTTCCTATCCGTAAGAGTTCTTTTCCCCTTCCCCTTCGAGAGTAAAGTTAAATCTCATCGCTCCTCGTTGAACGAACACGTGGAATCGTGCGTACTAAAAAAATTTTTCGAGTTTCGACTGCTTCGAGGATTGGACTGTTTCACGTTACTTTATCGTTTTTGTGCTTGAGATAAAAATTCTTCCTCTATCGTAAAACCGAGTAGCAGAAACTTTGCAAAATTTTCAATAAAGTGGAATTTTATTTTGTAATCTTGAATATAGTTTTATTATTTTTACCTAACTACGTTTATCGTTAATACGAAAATTGTATCTATGCGAGTACTGGATCAGAGTTTTCCTTACATTTCTTAAGTTTTGCATTCTCTTTGTATTAATCTTCGAAGATCCGACTTTTGAAAGAATAATTCTACATCTTCCGTTTGAATTCGAGTGTTTTTCAAACGCTAATTTAATTTTTTAAACGATAATCTTGGTTTGAGGCGAATCTTAATTTGATTCTCCTTTTTTTTTTTTTTTTTTTTTTTT
>JACXIV010000041.1:5446615-5530246 GCA_014737475.1 Bombus confusus
ATGAAACTCGAAACGGTGGATGGATCTAATTAAGTTGCCTCGCAAATTACCGTTGCGTGTAATTAAGTAGCAGTTAGTAGTAGTCCGATTGAACACGGTTGCTCTTTTCGCTAGACTGACCAAGGATAGAAAATTAACGAATTTCTGCGCCGGCTCTTCGAAAGCAACAGACTAATTGTCAGCTTAATATTTACCTTGTCAACTTATAGATTTCGCGTCTTTATCGCTGTTCCTAGCACGAACCAATAATTTTACTTAAAGAAACAGTAATTCTCTTAAAAAAAAAAAGCTAAGTATTTCATACCACTGAAACACCTACACGTAGCTTTTTGGGAAATTCTAAATTATACAAAACCAAAAATATTTGTGAAACAAAAGAAACTACAATACCGTGACAATTATATCACTGTGACTAACAATATTACTCTCCATAAAGTTTCTGTTTCTTCCAGTTTCCAAGTTTCTTAATTCCTCGAGTTCGAATTACCGTTACCAGTCTCGCTACATTTCTATTCGCTTTTCAATTCATTTTTCATATACATAACTATTCGTTGTTTCGCCACAATCTAAATAAAACAAGAAACAAATAAAACAAGAAACAAGAAACAGCCAACGTATCGCACGTACGTAGATTGCACATAGCTACGTTTCTCAGCAGGAATAATAATTCAATACGCAGAACAATCTTCTTGTTTGCTCCGTCCCTTTTCTCGTCGCGACTCGATTCGCAGGCAGGTAAGAGCCTTAGAACGGATCAAGCGAACGCTAAATAAATTCCAGTTTTTCCCCAGCTGTTCCGTCGATTAATTTCACGCCGAATAAATCTATTCTCTCGCGCGGACCGCCTTCCGTGGATTCCTCAATTCGATCGAACCTCCTTCGCAGCCACACGTAACCGATTAATTATTTTCAACGGTCCTCGCAACACGACCGCGCCGCAAATTCCAACAACTTAATAGCTCCGTGAGATTCGCGCGCCCTGTTCGTCGCGGAATATCCTCTTGACCCGTCATCCGTTCGACCACGAAACGATCGATGGCCTCGTTTAATTGTAAATTAACGATTCTTCCATTATCTTCCTTGTCTTGGAATTATTCACTTTCGAAGGGGAAAGGGAGCAATTTTAACTTCAACGCGGCAACTCGCTGCGAGAAGCTTCAAAAGATCCTTTCTTTCCATCTATTCTTTACAGACTGTTTGGGAAACTTGAGTGAAAAGTTCTATTTCTAGTGGATGGGATGACGCGGACGAATCTTTTGATTGCAAGCTTCAAATGTTTCTTAAGGAATGAACGATCAAACGTTGGAATTATTGAGTTTGTTAGCGTTACAGGTTTCAAATTTGTCGAGTCAAGAATCAAACGATTAAATTTGGAAAATGACGAAATTTCCAAGAAGTGATAGAAACATAGGTTTGGTAGGACAAAATTAAAGCGATAATCTATATGGGTGTTTAGGTAGTTTTAGTATTGAGAACAATGTGTTTTATGTTTTACGTGTATTCCCTTTCTACGCGCGTTTGCGAAAAATTGTACTTGCTTTCAAATTCGTATCGCTTTATCTTCTTTTTTTTTTTGCGTGTGTATGTATTAATAAAATGGATTTCTTTACATGTATATCTTTCTGTTTTTTTTTTTTTCGTTCGTTGCACTTTTAATACATGTTTTTAAAAATACCTCTTTTTATGGAACCATGTTCGTATTTTTCCCGTGCTACATTTGACTAGTAAAAGAACAGCGTTTCAGCGTTAAATAAATGTACAAATATTTTGCATCCGAAAATCAATATTGTCAAAAGCAACATGGAGAATAACAATTTTATAGCGAAAAAATCGCGAGCAATTAGTTAATAGGAAATATATGCTGAACTGTTTTTTCAAAAACTACCAGACATCAAAGTTTCACCACGATCGGTGATTATCGGTCGAGAACGCTTCTTCGTAAACCTCCGAATGAAAAATCGTACGACAGGAAAATTGCGTTCAGAACTGATCGCAACTAATTAGAAGATTTCAATGCTGCATAAATTATCAACGTCTCGTATAAGTAGCGTCATTTCGCGTTGGAAAAAGAACGATGCTTCTCGATTCGAACGTGTCTGGACCGGGTTTTATGACTCTTAAATCAAATAAGTGGAGACAGAGAGAGAGAGAGGGAGGGAAAACGAAAAAATGAGTTTCTCTCGCGTGGCGTTAGTAGAAAGTTTGACATTCATGAGAGAATTTTAAAGTTCACGCCCGAGAGAATATGAATGTTTAATATCCACGATGCATGGCGTGAAAGAGAGGAGTGGAGGAGAGGAAACCGCCGGAGAGTACGCGAGAGCAATTTGATTTTTCTTATAATGGGCTTTACGAGTGTAACCCGGTCGGCTAAACGATTTGCATAATCTGAGCGCGGATCTGTTCGCGTATTTACAACTGCTGGAATACGGAAAACGCGATCGATCAAGTTGTTTGTTCGAAATTAATATCAAGAAATCATTATATTTACCAGCATATTTCTTGAAGGGAATTCTAGAGAATATGGGAAGAAATATTGGAGCGAAGCTTACATTCAGATTGACGATTGCAAATTTGTGATATTCTACTTATACTTATAATATAATAGGACGTTATAATTATTTTATAAATACTTAATTCGGTAAAAAAAAAAAAAGAAAAAAGAGTAAGAAGAAAAAGCGATGATAGCGATATTTACTACGCTGTTTGAGGGAGTGGCGAAATTGAGAGACAAATACTCACCTAAATTTATAATAACTTGAGAGTAATAAATAGATTTTAATAATATCTAATACGTGGAAAATTGTTACAACTATAGAAGTGGTGGTAATATCGTACAATTTGGTGAGTACAATTTGAGCGAGAATATGAACGGAGAAGTTGTGTATTTTTTAGATTACGAATATGGAGACATTGTTATTTTAAACAATTTGTTGCCGTAAGAATCTCAGAAGAGTTCGTAAGGTACACCGGTTACGATACAATTCTGGCAGAAGAATTTCGAATGGAAATAAAATTTCTCCGTTCAGGACCATAAATTCTTGTTCTTAAATGCGTACCGTGCGCTAAACTTGCAGTTTCCTTTTTTCTTATTTACGACGATCGCCGTTCAGTCAAATAAACGCGTATTACGTGCCCGAATGCTTATTAAATTCCGTAACTCAAGCCGTCTGACTTTTAACGTGCGATTCTACTAGCGCGATAGAATTTCACAGGCTGAGCCGATGATAAGCCGGTGTCCGTAAATATCAGTCAAAATGAAGAACGACATCTTTCAGTGGGCAGATAATGAAGCTTCCAAGGAGGGGCAAACGTCGCGAATAAACAGAAATAACGAACATTCTAATTTACTCGGACGAGAAGAAAGAGAAGAACGACGACGCTATAATGAACGATATATTGAATTCCATTCGGAAGGATAATTGGAATTTCAACGATAAGAATTTAATAACATGTCGGTTGGATTGCGAATAAAGTCACAAGGAAAGGACAGTTTCGCAATGTTAAAATACATATATTACAATTTGTTGTGGTTATTGGTTATAGAGATACAGAGAAAGGCGCGTGGATAAATTGTCAGATAGTAAACTATATTTAATAAAGAGACGTTGGTATAATATGAATACAGTTTCAGCTGGTCCAGATCCGCACGCCAGCAATGTTACCTGGTAACTGAAAAACTCCGAAGCCATCGTTGCCTGTCTCTTGTCTTATGGTTGTCACGTGGTTGTCTTTTGTCTATGGCCTGTCGATGGCTTTAACGAGTCAGAAAATTAGTCGGTACAGATGTAGAGTTTACTTAGAAGTGTTAACCACTTCAACACAATTTAATATATTAAACGTGTAATATTTGTATAATATGTTACGATACATTAGACCCTTGGATACTTTAACAACGTCGAACTTTTACACCTTGTTAATGCTACGAGGAACAAGTTTCCGTGCGTCTAAAACTTCGAAAGGATTTCAAGAAAGAGACCGCGCCTTAACTAGCTTTCAACTCGGACATTCTTTCAATCCTGTCGATTAATCGTTTTCGGAACTAACAATTACCTTTAACCCTTTCTATCTTCGGTCATTAGCTTCCCTATGTTAAAACTTCCTTCGACCTCTCGCGCTCTCTAAATTTTTTAACAAGAACCCATCGCGATAATACGTTTACCTAGCGCTAATCTACAATTTCATCGACCGGACAACCGCCGTCAACGATCCGTTGACATACCCTTAAATTCCATACAGTTCCCTTCACTAGCACGGATTCTCCAGCGGCGCAATACGAGATCGTATTAGAGGCAAAGAATGCAGGGAAAAATGGAACGCAGCCCACGCATTTTCCGCGAATTCTCCATTATACCCAAGAATCATAAATCCTTCGATAGCACTCGCGACGAGCAAACGACGAGCAAACGACGAACAAACGACGCTTCCTCGTGGAGACAGCGGCAAAGGCGTCGCGACTACCTTTTATAACGGGTTGCATGGCGAAGGAAGGTGGCTGTACATGAAGATACGGTGCATGGGACGCTTTTGACCCGTGCAGTCTGTCGTTAACCCTGGTGTGGCTTCTCGCGGAAACACGACCGGAAGTGGAAGGACGACGACGTCAACGGACGCAAGAAAAACAACCGTCCACGCTCGTCCAACGCTGGGCTGGCTTCGGCACGTTCTTTATTTCCGTGCGACTCGAAACGCTGGCGAGAATCTTCCCGTCGATTGAGCCTCAATACCCGCGAAATTAGGTTCGCGCGATTCCCGTCGCTGAGCTACGACCGCGAGATCTCCGAGGCCAGGTTTCGATTGGCTCAGGAAGGATGAACCAGATGGCGGATAATGTGTTCGCATGATGCTTTTGTTGTGAGATGCGGATAGAAGTTTCGATGGATACGGAGCGGTTGCCCTCGAGTTTTTATTGCCGGGATGGTTTGAAACGAGCTTCCGGAATTTTATAGGAGAAGTGGAGGATTTCAGTGGCTTTTGCGGAGAATTTTCGATAAGATGACGCGGACGGTTTGGATAAGAGGAACATTTTTTTTCTTTTTATTCTATTTTGCGTTTATTATATTTTGTTTATTTGAAATACAAGGTACAGCGCGTCACGGAAGTAAGAATCCGAAGACCCTGGAAGGGAAATCGCGGCTTTCGCGACGAATCGTCATCGAATTCTAACGGGATTATTAGAACCGATCGGATTGAAAAAAGGAAGAAACGGAACGCTTTGTAGGAGCTTATTTTCGTGAAATCGAGGAGTACTACGAAGATGATAGCGCCCAGCAGCAAGCTTCTCTAATGAGGAAAAGCGGATGAGCAATCGGGCGAAAAGAAGCTGCTGTCTATTATTCTGCAGATGTTTCCGCTCGATTCTTCGATCCTGCGATATAAAAATTGAAATACGTTTCAGCTTAGAAATAATATATGGCGACGTTAATTTTCAATATTCCGTTTTAAGGCTGGCATTGTTGCACAGCTTCGGGGAATACGGTGATATTTTCGAATCTCTTCCGTTTCGAATCTCTCATATTTTCGAACGTATTCTCAAAGAATCGTGGCAAGAAACCACATGGACCTGGAGTTTTAGTAGCGAAAGATTTTCGTCCTTGGCTTCGTCTTATCAAGAAATTTCCGAGATACCAGGAAAGCTTGTTCCGTGTTCGAATAACGGCTCAGCGAGAGATTACGCTGCTCGAATATGCCACTGCCATTACCACGGGCCCATTTTAATTTAAATTCCTACCGCGACTCCAGAGAAATTTCGATTCTTACGTCGAACGATAAAAGCTTCGAAAGATACCACCATGTTCGCACGAGTGTAAGGAGATAACGCTGGTTATTGCCGTTCTTCTCCTTTTCCGAATCTCTTACATCCACCGGAGGTTCCGTTCAAGATACCAGCAGCCTTTGTCACGAAACTTCGCTTCTGTATCAGCCAAGATTCGCTCGCGGTGCTTCCCTTCGAAGGGCTCGCGTTATAGAATCCGTGGTAATTGGCCCAACGTCTTCTAATTTCCTGCAAAGGAAATTATGTTCGATGAAAGAGTTAAGTAGGAAAATATTAAAGTCGTTGCTTATCCATCGAATACGTTAACACACCGATTTGTAATTTATGATCCATCCGGCGATGTACGTTCTATAGTAAGATACAAGATATTACAAACAATCTTAAGGGAGATTCAAACCGCTGTAGCACACAAAAAAAAAAAAAAAAAAAAGAAGAGAATCTCTGGAACGTTACGAAGAAATTCCATAATGTAATAGAAAATAACCTCGGTAGAGATTAAAACTGCTCCGATAGAAGAGAAAAGTTGGGGGGAAAAAAGACGTAATCAAGAGAAATCTGCAAAGTCTTCGAAATCTGCATAAACCAGCCCACAACACGAATTACCCGCACCACCCGCACGAATAATTTAAAATAGTCTGGCACAAGCTTGCTTCCATCGTGAAACCAGTAAAACCAGCAAAACCGGCAACAAGCAAGCGTAATAAAATCGACGTGGAATAAAAACCCGCTTCGTGGCTCGTTTCCTCTTCGTCGTTCGCACCTGAGCGTCCCCTATCATCATCCACCCCGTTGCAACCCCATTTCTCCTCGTCGTTTCGTTCCATGCACCGTTTAAATCATTGTTAACTTTTTCCCTGGCAAGATTAACGCTGTGTCGCGGGCAAAGCGCCAAGCGGAAAAAGCTCCTCCGCGTTATCGGTTTCATCTTGCTCGTAAAACACGCGTCGGGGTCGCGACACGTGCAAAAGGTGCAGCAGCACTGACGGTGAACGATGCTATAGCGTTTATTCGCGGACGCGATTATTCGTCGGGCATCGATCATCGGGAATCGATCGTTATCACTGGAACGTGACTGTTTATCCTGAGCAGCAATTAACTTTTCCCAATGATAAATATTTGTCGCCCAACGGCGCCCGCCGAGCGAATGCAGTGCGTTCAACGTTTCGTTAGGGACGAATTTGGCAGTGCAAGATGGCTGTTCGAACTGGTTTCGCCGTTAACGCTTGTTGACTTGCAGGTGGAGTGCGTTTGTTGTAGTTTTGTATTTTGTATTGTGTGTTTTTTAAAGATACACGTAGATATATACATATATCTTGGGTATCAGGGAACATCGGGTGTTTAGTGAAATTTTTATAACGCGTTTAACACTAAATCTACCATAGCGGTCAAATTGACCGCTTTCAAATTTCTACACAAATTTGACCATATTTCAACGTTATCAGATCGCTTGCTAATCTATGACTTTTCATAAAATATGCATGCAATTTATCCTTCCGCATCTATTTATCTATTTATCTATTTTATTATAGTTTGCTTTTTTTTTAAGAAAAATTTGTAGCACGTCCTGCCTATCGCGAGCGGTCAATAAGTATCTTTTGTTAATAATTAATTGTTAATCCTTGCTTCGCTAACGATTCTAAAAAGCAATGCTAGTTTCAAGACTTTAAAAGTACAAATTCTCAAAGCAAATAGGTCGATATTCATTAAAAAAAAAAAAGACTGAGATCTTAATCGAGAAAATTTAATAGAAATTCTACAATAGAATAATAACAAAGAACGTTAAATACAAAAGAATAGCCTGTAAATCAATTAGTTCCGAAAGTTCGCACCTCAAATATTAATTCCTTGTCAAAAATCTCTACAGTATAATGATGTTTTATAGTAATGGAAACTAAGAATCTCGCGTTTCAGATTCTTTTAATCGGGAAAAGAGCCACTTTGTGCCTCATCGACGTCCATTTTTCCAGTCTTCGCCGAATCGTGTACAAGTCGCGCGTAAATTACGCGCCGTTAGACGATTTTCGTTTTTCGACGAAGCTCTGTCTTCGTCGTGCAGCAGGTAGCTTTCGTAAATACTTTTCTCTTTTAGATGAAAGAATATGAGCTGTATAGACGAATGAGCGTGTGAGAGACAGAAGAGAAAGAAAGAGAGAAAGTGTAGTACAGGAAAACACGTGGCGGGAATACGCGAAAAGTTGGTCGCGAGCTGGAGAATCGTCGAACAGAGACGAACATGATATACCCCGCGAAAATGTGACCACGAACGAAACTTTTGTCCCAGAACCCAACGCTCGCGTTTATCGAGGTGTTAACGCTGAAAGAAATTGCGATTCGAGACATTTCTACGCTTGTTTCGGTCCGTCTGGCGAACTTTTTGGAAATTTTTCCAATATTTCAGAATTTATACGTTATCGAGAAAAATTCGTTTAATATTCATTTCAGAATTTATATGCATAGAGGAAAGTTTATTTTATTTTTACTTAGTGCAATTTTACATCGACGAAACAATATTTTTCCAATTGCTCTCGTGTAAATTTCTTTCTTTCTGACTTTCGTTAACATTATCGGGGTAAATTACTAGTTCGAATTTTGTAGCATGGGAGATCCGTAGAAAACTGTACGCTTAATGCTAATTTGAATAGAATTCAAAGAGAATGCATGTTATTTCATTGTCACAGTGAAATAAAATCTGTCTGAATCTTAAAACTAATTATTTGAAAATCGTTTACATTTTACATAACATTTTTCCAACACCGCCATCGTGGACATGGTGGAGTAATTTTTTAAGAAACTCGTTCCGTACTTTGTCTCGTTCTCTTTTTGACATTAAGCAAAACTAATCTGCATTTTCGAGTTCCTTTTCTCTGCCAGTTTCACCCAAACGAGCTCGTGCGATGGTAGTAATTTGAACAAATTTACGAACCAGGAAGAATCATAAACGAGCAAACGTCTCTCTATGAACAGACAAGAACGGCCACGTAGAAGTTCATTTCCATGTAACACACGTACGATCGATAAAGTTGCAACTTTATGTGGATGTGTTTCGTGAAAGTATCGCACATGTTTAGGCGCTATCATAAGATCAATAACGTGGATGGCCTGAGATTTCTACGCCGCGCGATGTTTAAGCTTCGTTTAGACGATGGACTTAGATTTAATCGGTTTAGTCGAGTCTCGATTAGCCGGTTTAATCGACGCGACGCTCGCTCGTATCGCGACGAGCCTTTCCCTCGGGAAACGCTGCACCCATCGACTTCCGGATGACGAGCTTGATTCCGGTCTCGTAACTTTCGGCCGACTGCCTCGTGAATCGATCGTTCACGTTCGACGGAACTTTTCGCGAAAAGACCAGCGGCTGAAATAAAATTCGCGAACATCTATCGATAAGACAACGTTAATCGCGTATTTGTATGAATTGACAGCTGCGTAGAAAGTGGATTTAACCCTTATCGGTAGCTAGCTTTTCGTACGTGATTCTCAGTAGGTTGTAGCTGGTTTCGGTAAATACGCGAAAAATCTTAGGTATTATAAGAATAACATTTTTCTTAGAAATTATTTATTTTTTCAAGGTGTATTACAAATATACGAGTTTCAAGTAATTATTTCTAAGTTTTTAACGTATCATATTCTTCTAAACAATCTCCAACGTGAATTTTGTCAGGTTCGCTCGTTGTCACCTTCCGCGTGACGCGCGACCGCAGCGACAAAGTACTGTCGTCACGCGAGAGGTGACCTACGACCGGTAAGCGTTAATCAGTTCGGCCAATCGGTGTAAAATTTCGCAAACGCACATTCTTGTAATTTCGAAGTAAAATGTCACAGCCGCGCGTTTTTACCTTCGTTCGCTGAGATACAATTTATACCGTAAATAGCGTAAGATTTTCAGCGGCTGCTGTGCATAAACGACGTAATATATTGGGAAAAGGGCGCGAAAAGTGGGGCAGATATCGACTGGAAACGATATTATATACTTCTGGGTGAGCACATAGGGGATAATTGAAGAGCGCGGATAATAGACGGTCGGATAATCGAAAATGCGGAAACTCAAACTCCGTTAGCCGAGATCCTCTTGTATCGCCTTTGCGTGTCTGCGACGGATGCATCCGCGATATATAGATGCACGCATTGGAAACGGCCTTTGCGAATGTTCGCTAAGGCAACCGCGCAAGAAGCTGCCAGTTGAGCGTGAAATCGAAATTCGATTCTGCCACAGTGACGGATTTTGAAATTCGTCGGCCAAATGGATATATCTCAGATCGATGTACGACGATTAGTCCACTTCGATTAGACGATGATCAATCGCGAGTGACGATTAATTAATGGCTGTCTGGTTTCTGGTTCGGGTGATCGTGCTTTCAAACGAATTATTATAAAGTGGCAATATCGATCTTCAGATTCGTTCGCCGATCTTAACTATCAAATTTATTTTATTTCCTATTACGTTTCGAGCGGTTGCTTTGGTTGAAACACGCAGGTTTACAATTTCTCAACACCTTTTATCGTACAATTGTGCTCCGATCTCTTCCATACAAGCTTTGTCTCCCGGATTGGAGAACAAAGACAAGTAGAATCGATTAGAAAGAGTACATAAAATAGAAAGTTATACCAGACAGGCTCGAATATTGCAAATTTTATCGTCACAAATCCCTTTGCGTTCTTGCAAACGCGCGTTTGTCAGTTTAATCGTATTTCTAAACACGCACAAACGTCCTTCTGCGTAGAACTGCATAATGATGTTTATAGAATCATAAACGCAAACTCCAATCACCAACGAACCCTCGTCGTCCGTACCAAAAAACATCGCCTAAAAATACCCTGAGAAAAAGTCATTCGCATTAACATGACCATCGAAACTTAACCTATTCTTCCATGAAAACACTCTCATTTTCATGGTGAAGCAACGCAAAGGGAAGCGCACGAAACGTGCTCACAGAAGCATCCCCTTTCCACCTATCATCCCTCTTAATCTTCTCTTGGAAGGGTGAGCCCTTACGAGCGGAGCTATTCGTCCGCACCGATTCCAGTGACAAACCCTTGTTCTACAGCAACCCCTGTACACATACCACCAATTCCTTTCTGACCGCCACTCCCACCGGCAACGATTTCTTTTTATTTTCTGATCCTTAATTTAGATTTAACTGCGCGTCTTAGTATCACCGAATTATAACGGTTCGTTTCTTCTTTTCCTTTTCTTTTGATAATTGTACAATTTTGATAATTTGTACAATTGTATAAACGGTTACTAGGCAAATATTTTAGAGATTGATCAAAGAGCAAACGGTGGAATAGTACATAAAAATTGTGCGAATAAAAAAATATATAAAAGTATATAATATAAAAAGATAAATTTAAAAAGTGACGAACAGCTACGTTCCTTTTTAAGGTGCGAAAAACGGAGGAGACGGAAAAAACGCGTAAGATTCGCTTTTATTTCAAAGAGTTTGTTTACAAATTTCTTGAATCGTTTATAATACGTTTTAGTTTTCGAAAAAGGTAGACTTTATCGTTAGAGTTATAAGTAGAAATTTCACGTGGAAGCGTCATTTGTCCGAAGAGCTGGTATGTTCTTGATAATCTTGATAGCTTGATAATCGACGAAACATCAGTAAAAAGAGCCGCGATATCTACATTTAAAAACATCGATACGAGCGATCGTGGAGTCTCGAGCTTTACGAAATAACCAATCTTCTTGCCTATCTATCTCAACGATATCCGGCTAACAAGTTCCACCAACAGCCGAGCGCTAAATCCCTCATCCACGGGAGCAGATTAAATTCTTTTTAATCACCTTTCGTTACCCCGTCTTTCCAGCGCAATCTCAAGAGCTAATGCTAGGGATCCAACTTGAAATTTAATGCCTCGCCGACTTGGCCTGAAAAAAGGGCCAAGTAGACATTTATAAGACAAGCGAGAAACAATCGACGAGCTTGCTTTTAGAATCAATTTTCTATGTGTATTTTATAGTGAATTGATCGAACACTTTAAATACGGTTGCTGTCGATGGATGCCGGAACGAACATTTTTTGAAACACCGCCGTCGAATCGATCAACCGTATCAACATTTTAACATTTAAAAAAGAAGCAAACTAGAAACAGATAGCGAAGAATACGTTGTACGCATATTCTATGAAAAGTCATAGATTAGGAAGCGATATAAATATTTGTAAAATATTAATAAATGTTAATTAATGATTATATGTCAATCTATTAATATTAATATTACATTAATATTATATTATATTTTTATATTTATATTATATTTTTATATTTATATTATGTTTTTAATATTAATATATTAATATTAATATTAATAAATGAATATATAAATATTTATTAAAATTTGTGTAGAAATTTGCAAGCGGTCAATTTGACCGCTGTGGTAGGTTTAGCGTTAACTGAGTTTGAGATGCGGGAATCTTTTATCGACGTCTCCGTTTCACATTACATTCAACTTTGTCATTTTCTTCGCGTTTCTGAAAATCTACCCGCGTTTAAATACATCAATTGGCTCTTTCACCGTGCAGCTCACGCGTCGTACGGACGCTCCAAAAACTATAAATCGTTCAGACGTATAATTATTACGACGGTACGTTACTAGACCGCGGATAGCGAGAGAATCAATTTCATTAATTCAATAATTCCGCAAATAAATTATACTCGTCTTTGCCTTGCCCGAGAGTCGACTATTATTGTCCGATATTGGCAGAAGTTTGTCAGACTATATGGCGCAGCTGTCGAAGCAAGAAGCCACCGTTTCGAAAACATTTTAACAACCTTCTAGAGCTGCTGGAAGACGAGTCATAAAGCGACAGGGCAAGTGGGCGGCAAGGAACGTGAACGTAATCGCGTCGTTAAAATACCGTGCGGATCAGAGAGACGTCGGACGACCCGGCATAAATTACAATCGTGCGGAACACCGACGCAGGGATGGAATTTCCTCGGTGCTCTAACGGCGAAACTCGGTGAGTTATTGTCGAAGCAATTTACGAAACCGCAGCTGAGGACGACCACGGATCCAAAGGGCCAACTTTTCCCTGGGAAGAAAGTCCATGGAAGAATGCAATTTCTTCGGTCTAACCGTGGTCCCGTCGTTGCGTTCCATTTAGCCGAATGTCCGGTGCGTGTCACGAACAAAGAGGTGGACGTGGACGAACGAAAAATGCAGCGACGTAACGCCCTGGAAAATTCGAATAACGAAGACGGATGAGGGTTGCAACGAGTTGCGTTTAATATCGAAGGAAAACGAAATATCAGCCAGGCGCTGAATTTCTGCTCGTTTCGCCTTGTAATTTCTACGAAATTCTCTTTTTCAGGGGATACACGGCGTGAAAGAGTAAATGATAACGAGGAAGACACGGTCGGAGATGATATATGAATTTACCACCTGTGTATTCGACGATGTCCGGATGATAGTGGAAATTGCTTCGCGGTTTTCTACCAAGTAAGAGAACATTCCATTGGAATGGATTTTTATTCCACAAATATCATTGCCAGCGACGAAGCTGCAGCGAGAATTGCGCAGCTTGTTCTACAAAATTTTTTTTTTTTTCATTCGAATTTTTACCATTTGTCCCGTTGAACGTTTGGTCAATTTGTCTAACTTTATTGCTAAATATCATGTGGATGGTTACCCCCAGCGGGATACCATCTTCGAAGTTCCACAAGATGATCAAATAGAAATAGAAAGAATAGATTTGTAGTAACAATATTGCATAAATATGGAATCGTATTACAATAACGAATGCTATACTAGAACGTACATCGACGGTAAATTAACGACTGGATGCAATATCTGTTTAGGTCAATCACGCATATTATTAATTTCAATTTATTAATCTAAATTATATGTAAACTTTAGGTCGTATTTAATCGTATACACGTATGATAGTTATATTTTATTCGCCTCGTGTTGAAGATGACAGGTGTTGTATTCTTTTCGTCTTGCCAGACGTCGTAACACGTTGCAGAGTCAACGGACGAAAAGAAGCGAAATCCGCCCCGTCTGAATCTTCCGCGAGCAGCTTCAACTTCATGATTTCGCAGTGTGTTAAAATTCCTAAAATTTCGCACCGGCTGGCAGATATTACGGGGAAGGCGCGAAGATTGTAATCTCTTCGAACGAGGCTGTAATTATGATCGAACATCACTCACGGGTAAGTTCTCTTGGTCGTCCAATTTAACATTAAAAGTTTGTAAGAAGCTTTCTTATTTGACGTATAACTCTACGATTAAGTAACCTAAGGACAAGGAACCTTGAAATGTTCAAGCAACTTTTACGCTGCTTAATGGCTCTTAAAAATACACTGCAATAATCGTCTCGAGTTTTATAATTAAATTACATCTTGTGAAAAGCGAACAACTGTCCACCAGTTTTCTTAGAAGATGTTGCCCGTTTTGAGATTCAAAGCGAGAATATTTGGATATTAGGGAGGCAGTAAATCTTAACTCGTGTTATTGATTCTGCGAGGTTGTAATCCTCGTTCAAAAAAATGGTAATTCCATATAGTTGGCCACACTTGCATCAGGAAATACCGTGTAGATACAAGGTTGAAGGAACGAGCCGCAGGATTTATATTTGCATGATTCTGCGATTAATCACCATTAGATGGCGCTTTCGCCGTTTTTTTTAAGAGATTAAACGACAAATATAATCGCCACGGCACGGCGATTCTATCATAATCCGGAAAGGCGAGATTCGATGTTCCACTCGAATAGAGAGGCATTTCACGTGGACGAGCGGTCTGTTCGTGAAACGCATCGGTGAAAAATAATAGTTCGAGCCGCTTTATAGCGGTACGGTGACATTAAGTCCGGCCACGGCGGATTGCGAATGAAAATTTGATAAATCCACGCAATGAAAGCGTAAAATCCTCGATTGTATCGGTTTCATTCTGCTTCTTCCATTTTGCTACCTTGAAAAATGAACTCGGCTCGTTCGTACTCCGAATAATTTGAAAAATCGCTGTGAAATGTAATGCTATTCGCAGATAATTAAAAGGACTACGGTTGAAATTACGAAACTCCTCTTCCTACATTGGTTGATCACGAGGTATTTCGACGCCTCTTCACTTTTCACGCTATGAAAAACTTTTCTGTCCATATCGTATCGCGTCGTGCGAAAGATTTTCAATTTTCGTTAGCGCTGCAGTGAAAAATGATCGTCATGATTATTACGGGGAAAATTTCAAACCAATCTGAAAATATAGAAATACATACGCGAATACACGTAATAATATAGAAATTAGAAAATATTTATCGCCGATATATATCTGGTAAAAAATTAATATACAACGTGAATAGCTGTCCCTATCGATCGAATATACCGAATACAGGAGGTTGAATATAAAATATATATTTATACTATAACGCCTATGATAAAGCAATTGACTGTGAAATACATATAGCACGATGTATTGTGTTTTTCTTATTATACGTAAATCAATTACAAGCTCCCGCCGCAAACCGCTAATAGATTTATGTTTAATCGAATCAATTATGGAACAACCTGTGACCACAGCATAGAGCTGTAATTAATAGCATACAAATTTGCATAATAACATTCTGTTGAGTAATAATAACCCTTGGGATAGAAACACCTCTGTAGTTCAACATTATTATTATTATTACTATTGCCCTAATTTCATCAACAATCTTCACAAGTTTCGGAGATGGATGTGACAAAAACGATCGTAAAAAATGTGCGCAAAATTCAGGCAACCGAATCTGACAATAAAAATATCATAATACGAATCTGTTGTCCTCTTCGAATTGATTATTTCCAATAAGTAATACTCTCAATAAGACTATGATAAATAGTTAATTAAGGCGAGTTAATTAAGGTCTGAAGGCGAGAAGTCATATGAGCAAGAATTTTTTCGTACTTTTCTCAAGTTTGAAATATTTGTTAAACCTACGAAACGGTCAACAAAAGTTAACGATAAAAAATTAGGTCCAAGAGGATCGAAAGTACGCACCAGGCTTCAAAATACACGAAGCCTCTTCTCAATAAACCTAACGAATCCTAACACTTATTGTCGACGATGTACGTTTATCCAATTTTCGTCGTTCTGTTTGTAACGAATAATTTTAACAACAATACATCTGCTTCCCACTACACTGCTTCTTCACCGCCGTGTAATTATCAACATGTACAAACACACTTTGGAGATCGTCCGAGCGTTAAAAATAAACGAAAAAACGAGCTCGATTCCCCGATCGAGATACGAGAACCGTGATTCGTTCGCGTTACGTAACAACTCCGATCGAACTTCCGCCTCTCGCGCATCGAAAAGACAACGAATTCGTTAAACTAATTGCTCGGTGTAACCGAACGTAATGCGATCTGTCGATAGTGCAGGGCGGAATCAGGTGCTTTATTATGAAAATTACGTCGTTCCACTTTCGGTTAAATCCGAATCAAGTGGCGGTGGGTGAGGGGGAAGGACGAATCGCTGATTTTCGTTCGTAATATCGCGGCCACCGAAGGGATTTTGCATCGTTAACGAGCGAAGTGCGTATTTACAAAGATATCGATGCATGACTATCCATGCTAATTGGACCATTAAATCAGGTCGAAATTTTGAACGAACGAAGGATTTAGGTAATACGCGTCCCGATGGATCCGCTACTTCAATCTCCCTCTCCCCTTGTCCACCTCTCGTTCCGTTTCGTGGTGTTTGTTAACGCTCCTTCGGCGTTTACGGAATTACGCGCGCTGAATTTGAACGTGTAGCGACACAAGACCTTTGTAACCCTTGAAAACAAGTAAGAAAACCGTAGCTGCCGACGGTGAACATGTTAGAAAACTTAAAAGCCAAAAGGTCGAACAATAAGGCTGATCGGTCGACCGATACAGCTTCGACACAGGCGCGTCTAAGGCAGAGACGTCTGTTTCTACAAATGTACGAAGCGTTGAAAGATCGCTACAGTAGTCAGTGCCTGCCACAAACTTGGTAACAATAATGGCTACTATTCTGTCGATACATCTATAATTTTCGCCGTCACGCCGAGCAGGGTCTGGGGCCCCCCCTCGGACTTGCACGACGGTCCAGGCAGCGCGGCGTTAGGAGTCGTGGTCCCTCTTAACGGCCTCATCATGAGGCAAGGACGACTTCCAGAACAAGAAGAAGACGAGGATGTGCTCCGGCAGTAATTTGCCAAAGGCCCCGGGGCACTCCTACCATACGTCAGGATGACCACCGTGGGGTTTTAGTCGGTTTGAGTCCGACACTCCTCCGTCGCCTCCCAGAGAGCGGCCGGGCGTCCGTGAGGATTTCCCCACGTAAAAAAAAAAAAAGCTTGGACGCAGGCATTCGAAAAGGCAGTGAGCATACAGCGAGAGTGTACAGCGAGAAGTTGTACAGCGAGGCAGTCAGCAACAAACATCTTCAAAGACAATCGTCTGATAATTATTTGGCGCCCGCACACCTAAATCCGCCTCCAACGGAATGGGTCAAGGTATAAGCGAATGACGCTGAAGAGGAAATTTCGTTAAGGATATTTCGAATAAACGTGTAGATCTTCGCGATTATAATGTACTTCGTGATAGTAGGAAATGTGACGGGATGTAAAACCGAGGAGCTCGTCCAAAGCCGAAAGTCGCGGACTAAGTAATAATAAATAAAAATAAAGATAAATAGTAGGAAATGTCGAAGTTGTATCGAACAGGAACTTTCCTAGTTCTATTTTTCTTGTTCGAAAGTGATTCGAGGAAAAGATCGGTTAAGTAGCAACGTTGCAATTTAGGACGTTCAAAAAATGTATACCGATATCTTTACGAGTCTCGACGAAAGAGACGAACGAATATAAACAGAAATCTTTAACGCTAGACCTACCTAATTTCTACACAAATTTTACCATATTTAAACGTTGGCAGATCGCTTCCTAATCTATGACTTTTCATAAAATATGCACACGATATGTTCCTCTAGTTTGCTTTTCTTTTTTCCAAGAAAAATTGTAGTCTGTGCTGCCTATCGCGAGCGGTGAATAAGTATACGAGAAGTGTCGGTAGGTTTTTTGCCCCCCGCAGATGAAAACTGCAACGCCTGATCTTCCAATTGACGCAAACGTCCTATTTCAACGAAATAACGAAAACAGAGCGAAGCCACGGCGATTTGTCGCCGCTTGGACCGCGTGAAGCATGGCGACGATATGATTCAGTAATTATTAATTAGTCGAGAGCAGTGGACGACGAGCGTTCCGGGCGGCGATTAATGGCGAAAGTTGTCAGGTCCGCGTTCCTGCCAGTGGTCGCATAATAACGTTAGTCGAGCGCGCTCCTGGCCACGCTAATTTATGTCTTCCTCGGTCTAACGGGCACGCGTTGTTTTCACAAACCTTTAGAATCCCCGAAATTGCGCACGGAAAGAGGAAAACAGCGATTCCGTAACGCCTGGGAACCACCAACCGCCCACTTCCGTTTTCCAGGCAGCGGCGTCGCATCGTACGAAGATCTAGGAAACAGAACACGGCACCGTTTCGTGCAAATTTCTGTTTCAGCGGCGACGACTAAATTTTGACGACTCTCGAATTTGAAAGACGAGAAAATGCGAAAGATTTGTAGCTTTGGCGCGTGAGATTTCGTAATGACCGAGACCGAAGCATCTCTTGTTGTAGTAATTTTTAATTAAAATTAAGCTGAGAATAGTTTTTAAACGAATCATCTTCAGACTCGTCTCTTTAGTTAGTTTTTAGTTATTTCTTCAGTCAATCGATACGTAAAAGGGACGTCTCGTCTAGAAAAGTAGTAAGACATTTAATTGCGAAGATTCGAAATCGAGGAAGCTTGGAACGATTAATCGCGCAACTCGAGGCTCGTTCAAATGATTTATTATAATAATAAGAACACGTGCGTTACTCGATCTTCTCGCCCGTTTCGTTTCAATTTCTCCAGCGGCGGTCTCCGACAAGCCTGTTTTAAAATGTCCGTTGCCGACGTTATTTATGACAGCGCTGTACGAACGGCGATAAAACCAGCGATGCAACTTCGGGATTACATTACGTCGCGTCCTCCGCGGAAATTACTTTCCAGACAGTTTTCTTCGCGATAACCGCGCGCTACCGATGATCCTTCGTTTTTCTCTCCTTTCTCTTTTTTTTTTCTTTTTTTTTATTTTCTAACCGGTTCGCTCGTGTCGCGAAAATGCCCTATTTCCTAGTCAAAATGGAAAAACAAGGAGGAAAAGCACGAACAAACAAATCGACCAATCTCATTTTCAAGATTTTTATTCGCGATTATTCGTGTCGTTTACCATTTCCTTTTTGACACTTTACATTTTATATTCTGTATATATCGGTTCGCTTAGTATGGACCATTTTTTTATGCATAGGATTACACGAGTGGAATATTTTACAAAATATTTTGCAATTTCATGAACACTGTAAAGAGACAGGATTTTCAGGATTCGCGTATTTCCACCTGTTACGAACGCATAGATATCTGAAATCTAGTAATCATGAAATTAAAAGTTGTTGAGAATTGTGGATCGTAATCGCCGAAATAACAATGTCGGGACACTTTCATTATCGGTAGAAATAATAAAAAAATAGATTTCTATTTATTTGATATGTGATTTGCAAGATGTTCGTGGATACATTCTTCTATCCTCGCCTTTTCTTTTTCGTGCGTACGGAACAGGCACGTTTCACTTGTTTCGCGAGACGCTGCGCACGCACACGCTCACACACATATATGTGTATCACTACTGCTGATCCGGTGTAGCGCAGAAAATTACATATATTTGACTAAAAGTTAATAAATCGTAAGTCGATCTCGCGCTACGTACGTTTCAGTCCTCGAGCGAATATAGATACAGGGTGGTTGGTAACTGGTGGTACAAGCGGAAAGGGGGTGATTTTACGCGAAGAAAGAAGTGGAAAATATAGAATAAAAATGTTTCGCTCGAGGCTTCGTTTTCGAGAAAATCTACTTTGAATTTTCGCTCGGTACGCGTGCACTTTATCGCGTCTCGTTACAACGAATCTCACTGTAGATCATTGTCTCGATCGACGTTACGTTGAGAAACACTTGCAATGTGACCAAAGTGTTTCCCTACCTATTAACTTACTATCCGACTTTTTTATTCTATTTTTTTTTTTTATTCTTATTTTTTTTTTATTCTGTATTTTCGACTTCTTTTTTCGCGCAGAATCATCCTCTTTCCGCTTGTACCACCAGTTACCAACCACCCTGTATAATCGATTTTATCAGCTTCGATCGATACAAAGGCCTGTATCTTACAAAGAATCGCAGACTAAGCGAAGCCATGACTTAAAGACCTCTCTAAATTTCCATGGATTACCTCATACTGCAGGAGCAGCGGGAACGAAAAACGAAGCGGAAGAGGAATGCCAAACAGACAAGCGCGCGTAAATTCGTACAGGATCGCGTATATCTTAGCCGCTTAATTAAAACCATCCGTGTTTGGACGTGGAAACGTTTAATAGTCAAGAGAGAACGGTGTTTTCCGCTTCTAATTGCCCTTCTGGAACAAATCTCTTAGTAATAGCCGGGCGCAAAAAATTTCATCGACCGTAAATCCTACGCGAGCGATAAAAATGTAACGATGGAGGAAAACGACAGGACAGGAGGGGAAAAATGAATGAAAAAGAAAAATAAAAAAAAGAGTTGGGTGGAGGGATGAAAGGAAGAATCGTGGAACACGATGACGGGAAAATACGGGAATGACGAAGATGCCCCTGGCGAAATAAAATTTACGTGGATAAATAAACCGTAATGGGAAGCGAGTCGATCGTTTCGCGTTTACTCGCTCCCCATCAACCATTCGTTCCTACAATTTCCTTCGCTTCGATGATCTCTGCGTTCTTTTCCGTTATTTACTCTTACGCGAGAGTCGCGTTATCAAGTACGATGTTTCAAATGAGCAGAATTCATTCGCGATATCTACTTCCGTACAGTTGCGATCGTATTCTGCTCGAGTGCTTCTTTCGACTGATTCGTAAAACGATTCAGTTTTTATCGTAAATTAGAAATTCAATACGATTTATGATTATAAATTTATACGAATCGAATATAAGTGGCGGAAAATGGAATATCAAACGGACGACGAAACAAGTTAAATTACCTGGATACCTGTATCGCGGTACTCGCCACATTTTCGCCGTGTATTTTAAAAATTGAAATGAGTTCGGCCGAACGGTGTCTCTATATCGTACTCCGCGAAACGCTTGCGAGATAAATTTTTCTATATTTAACGATGTTTCCAAGCAAGCAGCTTCCGGGTCACGATATATACCGAGAAATACTTTTCTCATCTGGAAAACCTACGAGCGAAACATATTACTACCTCATCTACGTCCAATAAAGACATTTATTTATCCACCTGTATCCATGCTCCCCACCTTCTACTTTCTTTCTATCCACGTTAAATCGTCTCCATTCGCTAAAGCTGCTGCTGTCTCTCGTGATTTTCCTTTCTTATCCTCGCTCTATTATTTTCCCCGGGATATAAGAACTAAACACGTACCGCGAGCGAAAAATTTGTCAGCGTTTTGAATATTCGGCAAAGAAGTTTCGCTTTATTAAAGAACTTTAAGATTTGCAATAGAAAGCTTGGTCGGATTGGAGTTTATAATACTCGTAATATATTGAAATACTTTTAATTTGTATTTCAAGATAACACGTTTAATCCGTTTGCTCTTATTTTTTATAAAAATAGACGATATTTGAAACGAATAAACAGTTTTTGATAATTTTGTAAAAAAGCAAGTTTTGTGTATAAGAACACACATTCGTTAGTCTTACATTTTTAGCACACGATCGTACAATTATTAGTGATAAAATAGTTATAAAGAACGTCTTTGAGTAAACGTCTCCGAGAATACCATCGCGCGAGGGCACAGATCCGAATTAAAAAAACAATTCCAATTGCAAGAGAAAGTCTGCAAATTTTAATACGACGATCATCTAACTGTTACACCCTGAAATAACGTAATTGCAAGGAATGACTATATCGAATTATTTCTGAAGGAAAGAGAACTTGAGAGAATGCAAATTTTTTAATTTAAAAGAATCGCGAAGCTTGAAAATTTTCATACCGCAATAATCCAATTGGTACATAGGAACCGGTTACAAGAAAAGTTTTCTTTGGAAAACTGCTCGGCGAGAAAGGCGCCGGGAAACTTCGAATCCCTTAATTTAAAAAATCTACGAAAATTGAAAATGTTCGCCTTCTAATAATCCAATCATCCTTACGGAGCAAGAAGCTGCAAAAAATATTTTTAAGACATTTTTAAAGCAATAAACTTTCGCGAGAAACGTTCTTCCTTGCGCTTATCGTATTATACGAGATTATTTCATTGGGCCGCCGGCGTTATTCTCGACGCCACCTATACGCGCGATGAAAGAGGAAACTTCGCTTTGTTAAAATAAGTTGTCGGAGAAGAAATGGCTATTATCTCGTGGCTATTAGCAAGATTATTAAACCGCTTCGAGAAGTTCGCGCAACGAAACTCCACTCGCTCGATCCACGTGGATTTTTCGATGTGAACCGAGCTTCTTCGCGAAGTCGCTTCTTCGAACGAAGCTGTGTATAATCTAATAGAACAGCTAGAGGGAACAATGGATGTCTAAAAATTGGGGTTGAAACGTAAAAGTACCTTGGCTTTGTCTCGTATTGTTCGATAAAAATACGTTGAATAAAATAGTGTAATATATCGAGCTTTTGTCCTATATTATTCGAACAAATTAATTTACGCTATACAGTGGCATATTTTCATATAAACCCAATATTAATCGAAGCCATATGTATATACGTCGAATGTGAAAATAATCAGAAAATTTAAATTATTAAATTTCAATTGTTTCAATTATCTAAGAGGACGCGAGTCATTTTTGAGGCTGCCATTCATCGAATTTTCTGTTAATATGGATTCGTACTATCGTATTTAATACTAAACAGTAACAGTAATTATTTATTATCGATATGTAAAATCTCTGATAATAAAATTTTGCCATGTGTAATATTAGCGTTAATAGCGGTGATATTAGCAGCAATAATTGAGGCATGTTTTCCAGCTCCATGGAACGTAATTACGTAACTGGTAATCATTAGACATCCACTACCATAAACTGCGCCCAAAGTTGCCGCACAATAAATGATCGTTTGTTTGCGCTTCATGCAAGTTGCGCTTCATGCAAGTTGCATTTCATGCACCAGAAATGCAATTTTGATTAACCAACGTGTTAATGTGGTAACCGAATATTCTATGATACAACAAACGTTTTGATTGTTCTTTTTATTATTCCAAATAATATGTTTATGTTATATATTGCAATAGGACAAAGAACTACAGGAAGTGAATGCGTTCAAACTTTTTAGTGGTAATTCCTTTTTTATTTTTCCCGTTTCGAATGTGTTTAGTTTCGTTTTAACATAGAGTAGTAGATTTACGAATTTAGAGAGGCAGATAAAGAATTTCCAGATGTCTTCTTGGTTATAAAATAGCATTCTCGAATCATCAAGTGCTTTAAGAATCTCCATTGCATCACGCAATTCTTGAAATTAATTAAAAAATGTTGGGAAAGAAGCAAAGTTGAAACAGCGTGGAATTGTTTACTTAAAACCCCTTTATTGTTTCACGCGTTTGTATAACACGTATACTTCTCTGGTTACGAATTAAACCCTTCGTTTAACATGATTTAATATAGTTACGAAAAACCTTTAAAAAAATGGGTTGAAATATTTGCGCAATATCTCATACCTTGTTTTGAAATATTTTTATTTGCAACGCGTTTTCAATGAATGTTTGCACTGGCGCAAGTTATTTCGAAAAAACGAACGAATATTATTTCCTGGATTATTGCAATGTAAAGTACACCTAAAGTTTTATTTGATATTTTCGTGAAAAATATTCTTTCAAAAAAAAAAAAAAAAAAAAAAAATTTTTCAGAAATGCATATAACAACTTCCTTTAAAGTTCGCGTGAATTATTCATTCCGGTCATTAAACGATCGATCGGATACGCATAAATCGATTTACACCTTTGATCCACGAAGAACAAATTAAAACAATAAAAGCAACGAGATATTGATTTTTCTCCGTCTCTATTCTACATTACACGCTTCTTGCATCGTTTAATTACAAAGATGATCAAACTCGACGACAATACGTGTATCGTGGCTTTTTGCAATCTTTCGTTGCCCGTAAATTACAACTACTGCTTTCTTCTTAAACGCCGAGTCAGCCACATTAATTAATAGGCGAGTAAAAAACAGCGTGGAAACGTACAGCGTTACTTTATGCTACCCGAATAGATTTTGATAATTGCTTCCTTCAAAACCGCGCAACATTTCCACAATTTTTTCACTCTTGCAAAAGCATAAAAGGTCATTCCCTCCAACACTTGTAAAAATAAAATATATTTCACGCATACCTCGATAATCGATATGGATACTTGACTTGAAACACATTTTATGAGCTTCTACAAATTTTCATTTTGACAGACGCAAAACCTGTGTGGTTCGTGAATTCAAGCGCAAGTGATAACGCGAAGTGACTTGAAATACCGTGATAAATATATATATATATATATAAGGTATTTAAATATGAAACCGGAATTTTTGTATAGAAAATACACGTTTATTGTATGAAATATAAATTATATATTATAATATAAATATAAATAAATAAATATATATATATATATATATATATATATATATATATATATATATTTGTATAAAAAGAGAGAAACTATTCGGTCCAGCTTATGATTCGTCCTAATAAGTGGATAACGTATAATAAACGGGCGACATCACGCATTTCAACGCTGAAAGAATTAAGTAAGAAAAACAGAATGCACATACCAGGGAAACCATCCGCGCCAAAAAGCAACACGGCAGAGTTTCAATTATAAACTCGCTGTTTCCCGTGTTCCTTGTACTCGTTCGCGGTGGCTGTTTCAATCTCGGACGCGTCTATTTTTATTAAGGCAAGCTTTTGACCTCCATTCCCCGACTGTCGGCCACTTCAACCCGTCTGCCCACCGCTCTTTATTATTTCGTTGACACTTTTGTCCCGCGACGCGTCCGCACCGAGTTATTTCGCCGCGAAAACTTCGCGATAATACCCCCGCCCATCCACCATAGGGCACAAGGAGAGGAAGTAAGATTGCCCGGACAGTTATTCGCGGACGGAAAGTTTCAGCCTCTTCCTCCTCCGCAGCCAACGTAAAGTACCACGAATAACAGTGACCTCGTTATTTGCACGAAACGAGAAAAGAGAAAGTACAGAAAGTACAGCCACTACTGAACTTTTCCCCTCGGTGCTACAAATCTTTTACCACCGATAGCGTTTGCGATATTATCAGTTTTATACGTAGACAACGTATTGCAGAGATTTTTACTGTTTCTCGCCAGATACCGAGAAATGCATTGTAAGACGGAAGATACAACGAACACGAGAATAAATATACATGTTGGAATAATCGTTAACTGTACTGGTTCGTATAAGATCACAATTCGAAAACGGATAGGACTTTTTTAAAATAAAATTTTAACGAGGTGCTATACTAGTTTCACGGAGAATTAAATTTATACAGAAAATTACGACGTTTGAGGTACACGTTTCATTCGATCAAAGCGTTAGGTTAAATTATACCAAATAACGTGATTATTTAATTCAAACGTTATTCTTGTAAAAAAAGCCACATTTAAAACGTCGTATCGGAGGAAAGTTGGATGAAACGCACGGAACGCCGAGGGTGCTGAGAATTTTTACCTTTTTCCCACTTTTGGTCGTATCTTATATTCTTTCTTATGTATTAATTGTTTTCTAATTGAAAACTGGTATGAAAGAATTATTGAGATATATACATATATATATTATGAAATTAAATTTGTAGTACAAATGCTAAAATAAGTTTATGGGACGATAAGACCCTAAAGAATTTTATATTTTTAATATAAATTATTATATACTCCATCACTCGAGCGAAAAGGATACTTCGATACTTCCGGAAAATCTAATTTTCCATCGTATGCAAATCACAATTCGAAAACAGATAGAACTTTTTTTGCGATTATTAAATCGTAGAATAAAATTTTAACGAGGTGCTATACTAGTTTCACGGGGAATTAATTCTGTACAGAAAATTACGACGTTTGAGGTACACGTTTCATTCGATCAAAGCGTTAGTTTAAATTATACCAAATAACGTGATTATTTAATTCAAACGTTATTCTTGTAAGAAAAAAAACCCACGTTTAAAACGTCGTATCGGAGGAAAGTTGGATGAAACGCACGGAATGCCGAGGGTGTTGAGAATTTCTACCCTTTTCTCGCTTTTCGTCGTATCTTATATTCTTTCTTATGTATTGTTTTCTAATTGAAAACTGGAATGAAAGAATCAATGAGATATATACTGTCTCATATATATATATATATATATTATGAAATTAAATTTGTAGTACAAATGCTAAAATAAGTTTATGGGAAGATAAGACCCTATAGAATTTTATATTTTTAATGTAAATTATCATATACTCCACCACTCGAGCGAAACGGATACTTCGATACTTCCTGAAAATCTAATTTTCCATCGTATGCAAATAGCCTTCTTAACAAAGTGTTTCGTTTCTTTATAGTCTAACCTCTAGTTAAGACTCCTAATGAAGCCCGTGCTTCTTTCGCCTCCCGAGTTTTTGTTATCCCGATGCAAAGTTAAGCGTCGTACCTCGCTCTGTGCCTGTATCTTCTCTAAGAATTGGAAAAATTCCAGCTCCTCGAAGTGGATGAAAAAAAGAGTCGTCGGTATTACAACCTTACCTTCTCAATCGTCTAAAATACTATTATATGTACTCACAAAAGAATCCACGGTCTTCGCTTACAAATCGTCGTTCTTCCATCCGCGAGAAACCTTTATACGATCAAACTCCGCAGGAAAATCTTCTCTCGAAACATCGAAATATTCTTTGAACAAGTTGAACAAGCGAGAGGATCGGAATAATGCCTATAAAGTCTTACGGTCACCG
The DNA here is from genome assembly GCA_014737475.1 of Bombus confusus. NCBI lineage: Eukaryota > Metazoa > Arthropoda > Insecta > Hymenoptera > Apidae > Bombus > Bombus confusus. Next base: position 5,473,387 of record JACXIV010000041.1, read on the forward strand.
AATCGTTCGGTAGGCGATTTTCCATGGGGAAACTCGCGCCTGGGGCAGATTCGTGTCACTGAACACGGCCGATCTGCAAGCGAAAGCATTTCAACGGGTCTGTCCAGGCGAAAAATCAAGCTGCTTCCGACCGAGACCGTGATTGGCTCAATCATGTCTCAGCCCTGGTCAGAACGTGACCCGTCCCGACCGAACCAAGTTACCGGAAGTTAGCGTAACCCAATAACTCGGACCGCCCTCACGGTCCACCTGCGAGCGAACAGCTTAACGAAACTTACCGCGAAACTTATCTCTCGGGATCGTCCAACGACTGGACACTAAGAACTTGCCGCTCTGATACTGTTGAGTGGCGTCGTTAAGCTGATAATTTGTTTGGTAAATCGGAGTTGGATGTGTACGGTGTTTCGGGGTGGTTAGAGTCTTTTGACGAAACAGCTTTCGAGTGAAAAGTTGCGAAAGGGGAATATTGGTCGGGAATAAGACGAGCGAAATGGCGAATATCTGTCGTTAATTGAATCGATTTGTTGAGTCAAATGCGTAATTGTTTCGTTGGAGATTTTATCAGTTGGACATTTCCTATTTAAATGGTCCAACTCGAATTTTAATATTTTACGTGCGTTGTTCTGTTTGTAATAATTAATTTGGATGGATTAAGTGAAGCGGGAGTAAACTTAAATCTAGTTTTAATCCTACTGTATTCGTATCCCTATTGGATCATTATGAGTGGTTCTGCTAGCATAAAGCAACGTGTAAGTAGTATTTGATGTAAGCGTAAGAAGACAAACGAACCTAATTAAACGTCCAAGCGTAAATAAAGATTGCAAACGAACAAGGAATCTAGATTTCTGCCTTCTAAGTAGTACTGGTCAGTCACGAGTCAGACACGTGCGCTACTCTCCACTACCTGTAGCTAATTACTCTAATTTCAGCTGGTAACTACTCAACGATTAGGTTTAACCATTGATCCTTAAGTATAACGACAACAGTAATCCTTGAGCAAATGAGAATTCAGGCTCCAAAATGAGCAAACATCGAATATTGCACGAATTACCCGCGTATCGATCAGCAGCGGTATAACCTCTTCTTTGATATTTGCCAGATTATTTACATCGAAAGAATATTTTTCTCGTACAAAGCAAAAAAGATCTTGCTTGCGTGTGAACATTTGGTGCTCCATCCATTCTCACTCAATTAACCGTCGAATTCTCAAGAAAGTGGCGTTCATTGGAGCACACTTTCGAAATCCACTGGAGCCCGGAAGCAGAGCATCCGTTATCTTCGAAGACAGATCCATCTTTCCGGCTCGTTAACCTTGCGTTCGCCTTAAATATCGCGTCGACTGAACTTTCCTTAACTCGATCGCGTCCAACGTCGATACACACGACAAGAGTTCCGGCAAACTTACTTTCCAACATACACTTGCTTGTTACACCATCTGTATACATAACTTCTGTGTACGCGCGTGTACGTGTGCACGTCGGAGCAGCCTCTCGAAACCAGATTTTTCAGCTCGCAGGCTCTTTCCTCGCGCGACTTTCTTAAACAGTGCATTAAAGTGCGATGCCTGGAGATTTACGGCGGCCCCGTCGTTGCGTTTCCGGCACGTAAGCAGCTGAAATTTATGCCTAGTGCGTGGATTATCCGCTTTCGTAGCGAGATTAACCGCCGCGACAATTGCTCGCGATGCTTCTAGGCCGAATACACGCCCGATGAAATTCGAGCGTGAAGATCTCGTGCATTGTTACGAGATACGATCAGGTCGCGTGATTAAAACGTTTAGAGTCGCTGGAGAAAGCTTTTGGAGTTTCTTTCCATGGGATGTCTGCGGATAACGATTTCGGTATTCGTGATTTTTGTTCAATTGAACGAAACGAGAGGAGTTCGATATTTTCTGTGCAATTTTGATTAATTATACACGAAAGATTTATGTGCACCGAGACCAAAGACCCAAGCTGCGGTGTGCATGTTACCTTATAGTAAGAATGTAAATCCCATTAATTTTATGCATTTATTTGAGGTTTCAGCGATAGCATGCAATAGAATGCATAATATGCATTTTAATTAGCACACGTGCACACATGCACTTCCTAATAATTTGTGTGTAGTCGTTGGTGGCCTTTGATAAAAATGCATGGATAAGCATATAACCGAGTAAAAATTTTCTACATCCTTTCACCGAAGAGTCATTTCTTCGCGCTTGTTTTTTAAAACCCATACTTCCTAGGATACTAAAATATTTAAATATATCGTTAGCTAAAGAATAAGAAGAATAGCATACGCGTGTTCCACGTTTATATTGCGAGCCTATTGGCTATCCAAGCTACGAAACAAATCCGAAAATATAATCGAAAAATGTACGATTAAAAAATTATAATAAAATTATAAAAATTATGACACTTTGACTGTAGTGTTAGGTTCCCTCTTTGAAGTATAAATATTTATATGGAAAATATGTGTGTAGAAATATGTAGCTCTAAGTAAAAAGATTAGAGAAGATTAAAGTAAAGATAAAACAAGAAAACATAAAGCGACAAAGAAAATATCAAATTAAAACTGAACAGGAATTTTTGATCAACTGATAGATTTTTCCAAATCTTTGAACTACTTCGGCTGTGACATAAATCCAACTGTACGTGTAAACATAACGCTTCACCATCAAAAACTAAAACTTTACAGTCCCTTGACCGATCCATACGTTTGAAGAAGTAAATTTTGTTTAAATATATGTTTCACGAATTATTGTCAATTTAATAATTTCTGGAAAGTATACGAGCCACGTATATTCGGTTAATGGCGTAAGAGTTAAAATTAAACACGCTGGATATTACACGCAATTATAAGCATGAAACGGGAACTTCTGAAATTAATCAAACAACGCGATTCGACGCGGAACTCTGAGAAACGGAAACAGAAGGAACAAAATGAAAGCAATGAGCAACGAAATAAATTAAAATCTGGGAAGTTTGTGGTAGCATTCGTTTCGAGCGTTCTCGATGCAAATCGTTCGAATTTTATCCGCTTGTTCATTACAGAAATTCCTGGCGAGACCACAGTGAAGACTGATTTATCTTCGCTAGAATACAGATTAAATTAAACACCCAGATGCAAATGAATTTATATTGTTCCACGGAATCGATCGAATTTCCAAGCTTCGCGGGCATTCATTTTCAAAAAATATTCTACGAAACAAATCGTGTTCTATGAACTTAAAAGCAGAGTAATTAAATACGCAATACAAACGATAAAATTAAATAAAACATTCTCCTTTTTTGTAAAAAAATATATTTAATCTCTCGTGATCGAGTGGGAAAAAATAATTTCTTAATTTAGTATTAATAAAAGTAAATGGAACTGATAGATAGACGGATGTATATACATGTATATATATATAACGTATACATACGTACATATACATATACATATATATATATGAAGGCCCATTAAATTAATATTAATTTGTGCTCGTTGCGTTGTTGGAAACCGTACTATGATTAATTTGCGGTCCTTCAAAGGCAGACGCGTGATTTCACCCGATTCTCGTTTCAACTCGGTGAATTTCACTGGACTATTAAATTTCCATGACCACATGTGTAAATGATCACTTCTTGTCTAATTGCTTTTACATAATAATCAAATTTCACAATAAATTTCATTATAGAGTCATTACCGTTTCTTAAAGTTTCTTTTATTTCTATACGTTGCTAAACGCTATTGATCAGCGAGAAAGTATTCGGTTCGCAACACGAGCTTCTAAGAAACCAAACTGATCAACTGCGCTCTTTATTCGCTGGATAACTTGACTAACGAGTACGCGAGTTAATATACAATTTACAATTTTACATTCGTCGCAAGAAGGTGATATAAATCAAGATGCACTTTAAAAAAAAAAAAACACTGTTCGTGACGTCGCTACATTCCTGTATTTTTCAACTTGTTCGAAGTTAGTCGACCTCGTGAACAAGCGTGTTAGCACACGGTTGACGACATATCGTGAAATATGTTTTACCTCAGTCGCCGCGCGTTTTTCGAACATACGTCGAATCAAACGAAACGAAGAACGTCGATTCGCGTCTGCCTGCCTCGACGTTAACGAATCTGAGAAGGTGGACAAAAACGTTTGCCGTCGATAACGCGTTGATTCCCCTTGCACAATCTGCCTGAAATTTCTTTTAGTCGTTTAAAGGCCCTAACGTTCTAAAAGCAAAACCGGAACGCTGACAATAGCGAACCAACGATGGACGTACGCTAATCGATTGGAGGCCGCGACTAGACGAGGTTTGTATGTAAATCCGTTTGTCAACAGGAACGAATTTGAATATTGATTCGATCGGTCGACTCGACTGACTCGATCGACGGAGGCCAGAGGAGGCCCGCTAATGCGATTTGTAGTCGAGGCGTTTTGTAGCTTCTGTTATTTGCACAACAATGTTGCGCCAATTACGTGCGACCCGGCATCGTCCAAATCTACTTCGACTCGATTTCGACGACGATCGACGAACGGAGCAAGAGAATAAGTAAAAGCGCAGAGAAAGTTCATTGTTTGTCGAAGAATACCAGGCGCGCTTGTATCTGCTGGTGCAAGGCTTTCACTCGATCCAGTTCACGGATAAACAATCGACGCGTATTTGCTTCTCTGTATTCTTCGCGAGTGGCGAATAATGCGCTTGACAAAAGGCGCGCCAACGACTAGATGAACCAGAGACAACCAAAAGCGCACGTAGAGTACACTGTATTTACTTTATATTGCATGTAAATTATATATATATAGTATATTGTATCAGGTTGTCCGAAAAGTTTCTTTTACAGACGCGTCTTGTACAACAATGCATCTTTATGCAAACACGAAACCTAATCTGTCGAACTTCGTGATCTTCATCTTGATAGAAGAAAATGGATGATACGTGATTCGATAAAATAACATAAAACGACAAATGTTGTTCGTCCATTGTTTCCTTACAAAACGAAAGAAACTTTTCGGACCACCTAATACATATATAGTGTACTCGCATGTCAAATATCGGATCAATAAGAAAGTTTCTGTGAAAATAGCATTTATCAATTACGCCTTTACGTTTACAACACATTTTTAACTAGCAACCACGAGCTAAAACAACCGCAAATAGCATTAGCAGGTCGCCGCATCGTCTACTGAAATGCAAATGGGAACCAATATCTCTGGGACCGCAGCCGGACTGACCACAAACGAGGCGACACCTCTTCATCTAGAATCCTATATGAAGCTTCTGATTTATTTAACTATTCCTACTCCGCTTCGTACCGAAGAAATAATTGCGAACGCGTTTAACCGCTTTCTCCAGGAAATATATGAATGTAAAGATGTAAATTTCTATGTTCAGGTAATCTATTTTTAGGCGACCGATTCTGGAAAATCGAGAATCGATTTTCAACGTTCCTATCGAAATATATGTAATTTTGTGTGCTGCACCGGATCAGACGCGCAGTAGTGATGCACGTATGTGTGCGTGAGCGTGTGCGAAGGTGCGTGCGCGGCTAGAAAAACGAATGAATGTAGCAGAGAATAGGTGAAGCTAAAAGAACGTATCCGCGAACATCTTTTGAATCAAATAGAAAATAAAGAGTAAACTATTTTATTATTATTAATACAAATTAAGAAAGTGTTTCTAAACCGTTACTTCGCCAACTACGATCCACGATTCTCAACAGTGTCAAACTCCCGATTCTTCTTCCGTACCTCTTTCAAAATCTGAAATTGTTGTTCTCCTCCTGTCTTCTATCTATCTTTCCTCCCTAAGTTACCGTCCTTCTCGATTTATCTGTTTCGAAGTGACCGTCGACAAACAAAGGGAAAGTCAAACTGTCGGTTGACGTTTGTATTCTTCGGTTTGGGTGCTTCGAGTTCCACACAATTGACACGTATATTTCCCGTTTCGTTCGTAATTCGTCAGACTTCAGTGCGATTGTTCCTTTCTGCTGAAACATTCCTCTTTCCAATGCGTTCTCGGTAACTGATCATTCCTGAGTACGTCGAACAGCTGAACCGACTCGAGCCCATCGCTACGAACGATATCTGCCAGCGATTTCATCCGCAGCCTATCGGTGGAAAATCAACGAGCTGCTGCTATCAAGCAGCCACACCGGTAACGTTAAACTATACCGACCGTGCAGAAACTATAACAATCAATAATCAATACGGAAACTACAGCACGCCGGCATCGTACAACTTGGTCGAATCGAACGCCAACTTAACAATCTCGATGGCGATTATCAGTCGAGTCAAATAAACCGGATTAGAGATGCCGTTTTGGCGCGAAGGGACGTTTATCGGTTCGAGCAGTTGTTTAGCATATACCAAGCGGTGCCGGTGATTATCATAATATATTCACGCAGGCCAACAATGATCCATCCGTTCCGGTGTGGCTGGCATCGTTATAAATAGTCGTCATGGAACGTATGCGCCCGTAAATCGTTAATGTAACGAACAGCGTGACGACAATCGCGTAATTTTAGTTATTCGTCATCGTGTTTGTCTATCGTCGATTCACAATCAGCCCCAGCCAGCGGCGAACACGTCACGCGGTCCGCGCCACGCGTCATTATCGCGTTTCTAATCACACTCGTTTCTACGCCCGAACACGCCAACCAGACGCTTTAATCACATGAAAACGTGCCTAGTTGCGCCGTTCCAGATATTAACGATTCCAACTCGGCCAGAGTTTGGCAATAATTCGCGCAATTAATCTCCTTTGCTCGAACGCGTATTCCATGAGAATGAATTTGACCTTTTTTTTTTTTTTTTTCAACGCTTTCGAGAAACGTAAGAAATTCTCGTCTATTCTCTTAGGATTTCATCGGAATCCTTCGAGTTTATAAAAAAAGATTTAATCTCTTCTGATGTCTAAATCGAGTAGAAATTAATTAAGTACAAATTTCGTAGGATTAATTGCAAAGAATTTCAAATTTACATAGACCAAAGGAAAGAGCGGGAAGATTACGAAAATGTTGCTTCTGTGGACAAACGTATCGATCGAGTGCATCTATCTTCACAAATGTATCAAAACTAGGACTTAAATCTGTTAACGTGACTAAAAATTAAAACTTGAAGGTAAGGCTTAAAACTAACATAGGAATTAAAATTAAACCATGAGATTAAGGTTTAAGACTGAAGCTTATAAAAAAGATTTAACTTTTTCTTCTGTTTAAATCCAGTAGAAATGCTAACAGCTGTTTCCCTTTTGCTTTTAACAAATTTCGTAGGATTAATTTCATAGAATTTCAAATTTATATAAACCAACGAGAAGAGCGGAAAGATTACGAAAATGTTGCTTCTGTGGACAAACGTATCGATCGAGTGCATCTATCTTCACANAATGTATCGAAACTAAGATGTGACTAAAAGTTAAGACTTGAAGGTAAGGCTTAAAACTAACATAGGAATTAAAATTAAACCATGAGATTAAGGTTTAAGACTGAAGATTATAAAAAAGATTTAACTTTTTCTTCTGTTTAAATCCAGTAGAAATGCTAACAGCTGTTTCCCTTTTGCTTCTAACAAATTTCGTAGGATTAATTGCAAAGAATTTCAAATTTACATAGACCAAAGGGAAGAGCAGAAAGATTACGAAAATGTTGCTTCTGTGGACAAACGTATCGATCGAGTACATCTATCTTCACAAATGTATCGAAACTAAGACTGAAATCTGATAACGTGACTAAAAATTAAAACTTGAAGGTAAGGCTTAAAACTAACATAGGAATTAAAATTAAACCATGAGATTAAGGTTTAAGACTGAAACTCGAAACAAAGAATAAGTTCCTGCGTCCAATGGTAAAACGCCAAATGAACTTAATCTGGATGTTGGATCCAAAAGCTACTTAAAAATAAAGCTAAACTAAAGATAGATATCAAAAACAGACGTACATGGACATAAATGGACATATTCTTAACGAGGTTGGTCGACAGACGACTATGCATACGATCTATGCAGATGTCATGAAAATTATCGTGATTTTTCTATTACAACACGATCAAATTCAATAATTTTTACATTCTTATTATCAACTGACGATTTTAACAATTGCTTGTAATAATCGATTACATATATAACTTTTACACTTTTTACAAGCTAAAACTAAATCTACGTTTCTGCGGTACTAGTTTTAGACTTAGAACTGTGTTAGTCTATATTAAACGCCAGTTTACGACGAAACTAATTATTTGTTAGTAAATTGATAATTAAATTACACGATGTAATTATCTTGTAATTACAATATTGCCACAGTTGATATATTTGACAATAAAACGAAGGTGACCAATCGAGAATGATCGCTGATCGATCGCAACTACAACTAAACGAGTTACGAACTGCTTTCTCAATTACGAAACAAAAATGAACGCGTGATCGCGACATTCTCTTCGCGATATCCAAGAATCACGTCCGACGGTTTCGTATTTTTCCGCTCGACGAATTCTAAAAGTCAATAACCGAGAGACAAAGCAAATTGTGGCGATTTCAAAGGGAACAACCGGCAAATTATGAAACAACCGGCGAAATGAGGATGGTGGGCAGAAACAGGACGGCGTTATAAGAGTTAATGTTCGCAATTTAATATCACGGGCACCGGAAACATTATTAAAAATGTAAAACCACGACGAATCAGAGCAAGAGGGATGCATCGAAGCGGACATCGCGGAATCGCGGCAACTATTGTTTTGTTCCCTTCTTGAAACAAGAGTAATTTCAAACGGAATCTCGCTCAACTCGACGTAGTTACCTCGTCGACACGAGATTGCCACATTAATTACAAATCGTATCGTGTATCGAGATGTTGTTACGTGGAAACGTTTCTCCGTGGCTCTATTGTTGCTCGATTTCGAATTGCGGCAAATACATTAGCGAAAGATAATTGTGCACTCGGATATAATAAAATGAAAGCCTCGATAAAGATACGAAAGACACTTGGAGCTTGTGAAAATTTCAAGAACGGCACAAAGAACGCCAGTTCAAATTAGAAGCACGTACGAATAAAATGAAAATGAAATTATCTCACTTTTAAATTAAATAAATTGAAATATATATCTAGATTTATTATTCACATTTATTTATTATATATTATATATTCTTTTGTTATATATATATATATATATATATATATATATACATTTGAGAACTTTCAGTGCTTAAGGTCTTAGAACCCTACCATCGAAACGTTTTGAAGTATCGTGTGCCTCGACATCCGGTTTTTATCGATCAATTAAGACGAGGACGGCGTAGGAGTGACACTTTCGTGAAAAATGATGGGAAAGCTACGGAGGATAAGCAAAAAGCGGAAAAAAGATACGTAAACCTAAAGTATCCTTCTTTTTCAAAATAAAGATAATTAATTGTCAAGTACTGTTATAAATTATCACTGTTGTGCAAATAAAGTCTTCCGAAATAAAAAGTACGCCCTTTTTGCTCATTTCAAAAGCAGAATAAACTTGCTGTTATTTGTTACAGATATTATATTGCGTGCGATAAAACAACATTTCATCTATGGTACTTTAACTCTACCAGAGATAGGAAATGTTAATTTCTAGAACGCGGAATTTATTGCAAACGGTCTGCGTGTATTAAATTAAGGGGATCGTGATTAAACAATGCACTTTTACACTCTATTGTCCAATGGACAAAAACAACACTATCCAAATATTACGAACGCAAATATCATTGTCCATTTGCATTTTATTTATTCAAATAATTTACTCAAATAATCGATTTAAAACTAAAAACAAAAAAAACGTGCAGCAAGGCAAGAGGACTACGAATAATAAATAATAGAAAATAATAGACGTAACTTTCCCAAATTTTTCATACAACCTATATTCTTCTTTCGTTCTACACAAAATTTCTACAGAAGATTACTTTTAATAATTTACTAGCAATTGTAGTCAACATACTGTACTCTATTTCCAACATAACTTTTTCCAATCATTCTCTTTCAACCTCTAGTTACTCAATTACTTGACACGTCGGATCAGATCCGCAGGCTAAAAAAACGTTACCTTCTAGATTTAAGCACCAGATTCAATTCGAATCAAACACGCAATAAACTCTTTTTAACCATGACATAGTACCACGCCAGAAAAATTTACTTATAATTCTTATCGAATTGATTGTAAAATTTACTTCCAAATAAAAAAAAAAAGAAAATTTTCTTTCAAGCCAAATGTCAGTAAAGAAGTTCTTCCAAAAAGCATCTTCGTGAAATACTTTTACAGGAGCAAAATTTGCCCAACTGTTCACTTATAAAACTCGAATATCAAATAACGAATGTCTGAGAATTCTAAAACTGTGCCTCTAATGCCAGTTTAGGATCCGTAATAAGTGGTGTTGCAGATTTAATTGAAAGGCGTGCTATTTGTCATGCATGGACATCTGTCAATGTCGATATTAATCGCACAATAATGCGCGCTAATTTGAATTTACTGTTAATTACGTAATAGCGTAACGGTTCGAGTTTACTATTGGCTCTAGATCACGCGAAACGTTTATCGCTTATTAGTTAGGCGTCTTTTCCTCAATAATGATAGATAATAGTCTCAAGGAATTCGAATAAAGTGTATGAGAAATCTTTCAAAGCACAGTATACCCTGTGAAAGACGTAGCGCATAGAAAGAATGAAAACAGAAATTTATTGTACATAGATGAAAAGAAATAAAGAATGAAACAAAGAACAATACAATGAAGAATAAAAGTTTGCGAAGTTGTAAATCGTTGTTACGATGTTTGCTTCGTTTGTAAGAGACCAGATTCTCGAAATTTTCGTAGCTCATTTCGTCAACGGAGTGGAAATGACGCATACTCGTTGAAACTTTAATTAATGAATAGATCTACGAGATGTGAACCATCTACTCTATCGATATCCTGCTACTGATATTACGAGAAATCTAAACTTTGTTATTTAAAAATAGTATGGCATAAAAATTGTTGAAAACACAAATTTAGCATATGTAATATTTTGGAAAAATTAAGAATATCTTCCATTCTATCTAGATACTTTTTAATGCGTAGATTACTTTAAAAAAAAACTCGATTCCAAGAACCTTTAAATTCTAAATCTCGTAGTTTTCGTAAACCCGAAACAACGAATTCTATCGACTTAATTTAGAAATTTATTGGTCAAAGTTTCATTGGTCAGTTTAATTTCAAAGCCTAAGACATATTTGCTTTTCATTAATACTCAATTAAAACAACTAACAACCTCCTCGATAATGAACCACCCTATGTTCCTCGAAAATTATTCTTTTGCTGCACTAGGACGATAAAAACCGCGATACGTTTCAAGCACGATATTTATAAACTCAATGGCACGTTCTGATCGATTATTGTATCGATACATCTTCCTCGCGCTCGCCCGGGTACAGCATAGGTATTATTCAATGGAGAATAACGTGACGATGATATCTTGGCATCGCGGAAATATGGCCGATGAAAAATTACTGTGAAATTAGTCGATCACCGGTGAGATAATCATCTACATTTTATTTATAGTCTCGTGGACGCGAAAAACCGTGGTTAAGATAAGCATAAACAAATTTTTCTCGTGAAATTCTATCTTATTTAACGTTAGAGATTGCAGAATGGTGGAGATGATCACATCGCAATTTTTCACAGAAATTTTATAGGTTCACAACGGTGTAATATTTGGAAATTTCAATCTAAATATACTAAATATACAAAAGTTTATATTTCTATTTGTGTTACGTATTTCTTCGTATACTTTTCATTTCGATTTCTTTGGTTCAAGTTTCATTTTTATATTGATACTTTGCGATACACGAATTAACGAGGATGGAAGATTCTAGCAATTGTGTAAAATCTTCTAGAATTGCGATAGTTTTACGAAGATGAGAAATAATCGTTTCCTATTTTCGGTTAATTCTTCCCCCTTTTTTTTTTTTTGAGAAGAAAAAGAAACGATCGTTTGATGAACAGAGGTAACTTACAACGGTGTAATATTTGGAAATTTCAATCTAAATATACTAAATATACAAAAGTTTATATTTCTCTTTATGTTACGTATTTCTTCGTATACTTTTCATTTCGATTTCTTTGGTTCAAGTTTTATTTTTATATTGATACTTTGCGATACACGAATTAACGAGGATGGACAATTCTAGCAATTGTGTAAAATCTTCTAGAATTGCGATGGTTTTACGAAGATGAGAAATAATCGTTTCCTATTTTCGGTTAATTCTTCCCTTTTTTTCTTTTTTTTTTTTCTTTTTGGAGAAGAAAAAGAAACGATCGTTTGATAAAGCGCTAATATTTTTGTTGGGCTCGATGAACAGAGGTAACGATTTTGGACAATTTCGTTAGACCTGCCAATTCCATCCGACCGATAGTCCACCCTGATTGTGGCAATTCAATTAACAGTTTGCAATTGAGACAATTGATAGATTAGTTGAGTAATTCAGCTTGAATCTAATTCGGTATTCTATGACCATCCACCAGTTTTTACTTCCCGTCGATTTATGTCACTCGATATCAACTTCGATAAAGCTGTATTTACGCACAGAAAGTCAAATAATTGGATAAACGATCGATAGAAAATGAAACATTTCGCGCTCACCTGAGAAATAAATATTTCCAACCTCGATCGTCTACCTACCCTAGAGAATTAATTAGAGAGTACATTTGGAAAAGGAAGAAGATAGTAAATTTAAATAACAATTAAACGATTGATTTTTCAAGCAAAACAACGGGCAATACGATTGAGAATTACTTCAATCGCGCCAATGAATCGCTATATTCTCCTTCGATTATTATCGCCGTTGAACTTCTCAGAATCGATTACTCGACGGCCGTTCATACCGAACTCAAAGTTTCGCTAGGGCTCGCGCCTCGAAATTCTCGTTAAACGCGCTTTCATCGAACAAAAATGCCAGCCGTTGAATGAAAGGCTGGCCGGTTTAATTTAAAATTCAATCTCTGTTTAAATACACTTCATTAAATCCCGTGTTAAAGGAGTTGATATTAATTTCGAGCGGCTGATCCATGCAAACGTCTCATTATGAAGGAATTTTCACGCGCCACGGCCTCGTCGATATCGCGGTTTCCTCTCAGTTGTGAATCGTTGTTGGAAATTGCGTTTCGATACCGCGTTTTTATAAACAAGACTGAAGAGATACATCCCAAATAGAAATTCGTTTCGTCCACTGAATAAAACAACTAAATATTACGATAATTCTTACGCTGCGTTATATGCATTTACTGGGTTTCCGAAATCTCAAGCTTGCCAAAAATCCGTGAATATCCACGTATTGTGGAATTTAACACTTATCGGTCGCTAGCTTTTCGTACGTGATTCTCACTAGGTTGTAGCTGGTTTCGGTAAATACGCGAAAAATCTTCGGTATTATAAGAATGACATTTTTCTTAGAAATTATTTATTTTTTCAAGGTGTATTACAAATATGTGAGCTTCGAATAATTATTTCTAAGTTTTTGACGTATCATATTCTTCTAAACAATCTCCAACATGAATTTTGTCAGGTTCGCTCGTTGTCACCTCCCGCGTGACGTGCGACCGCAGCGACAAAGTACTGTCGTCACGCGAGAGGTGACTTACGACCGGTAAGGGTTAATAGAAACCGACATGGACGCAACTCGGTTCATCAAAGATTCGACTTCGACTGAAACTTCGAATAAAGTATAACAAGAAGATTGGTTCTCCGCTCTTTTCATTTTTTTATAAAACGACAAATTTTACGTGACAGACGAGTCGTTGCGAATTAAGTAGCTGATGCATACTATCGTCTACTTGAGTATACTTCGGCAAATCTCTGCCTTTTCAAAATATACACGCGAAGAGACGTCGAAATGGGTATGACCCATTTATTTTAGTTTATAGAGTTACGGGAATTATTAGACGTCTGGGATTAACTCGTGCAATCGTTGCTTCATGAGTACTATGACTGTGTGCGGAATTGGAAAAAAATTCAGCATATTAATTCATACAAGCGAAAGAGAAAACTATGTACGAATATATAGGAACAAAGATGTATCGAATGTGGTGTTTGAAGTGTTTAATAGTATAATATAGAAAAGATCGTAAATGTTAATGCATGTGGCATAGTACGAGTAATTTAGCTGTTCAGATCATAGCTGTTCTGATTCCCATCCATAAATCATGATTCCAGAGAGATAAAAATTCCCGCATATGCCCAAATCGTATTATGTAAATGTCAATTAACGAAGTATGCTTGCAATATACTAAAATCTTCTCTCATTCAGTCGCCCGATAATTTCCTGTATAAACCGTAATTTCAAGGGAATAAAAATTTCTGCATATAAAATCGGATTATACATATAAAAATGAACAACGAACAATTCGATCCTCTTCTAGCGAATCGTGCGATAACTTCACTCGTAAATCGAGGTACCATCGCCATTTGAATAATCCATACGAAATATTTATTTATCTACTGGCAAAATTATACTAGACTGGCTGAAGAACATGGAACTATCACAACAAATATGTTAACACTAAACCTACCGATACTTCTTGTATATTTATTGACCGCTCGCGATATGCAGCACAGACCGCGAATTTTTCTTAGAAAAAAAAGCGAACTAGAAATAAATAATAAAAATATGCATATTTTATGAAACGTCAAAGATTAGCAAGCGATCTGATAACGTTTAAACGCGGTAAAATTTGTGTAGAAATTTGAAATCGGTGAATTTGACCGCTGTGGTAGATTTACTCTTAATAACAAAAATATTCTAGTTTAAATTCTGCGATGCAGTAATTCAGACAATAACGAATTTTTATTTTTATCGACGTTTCACCATTTATTCTTCCCCTAAATCTACGAAGACGACAAACTGCGAGAATCTGTGCCACTTAAGCGATAAATTATCTTCTTAAGACAATTAAAACGCTTATTAAAACCTCGCTTTTAACATTTACATTTCTCGCCATTCTAGCTTCTCGATTTCTCTGCCATATCCGTAGCCTCGATTCCATGTTTTTCATTAACCGTAGCGATCGGCGATCCACGATTCGTTCAAAGAATTTCACTGAACGCCAAAGGACTTCGATCAACCGGACTGATTTCTTCCGTGCGGAACGTGCAGGAACCCATTAGACGGATTTCCAGTGGGGGTTGGAAAAGAGAATCTCGTCCGGTGGAAAACAATACATTTTCCAGGGATGGTCGCAAAATAGAAAGCTGCTTTGTTGAGCAAAGCCTCTTAACGAGTCGGCGCAACGGCCGTTTCCAAGCAGTTAACTGCGTTTCGTGAATCCTTTATGGCTGCTCCGTGCACGGTGCAAAACAGGCATGGACACGACATTAGTATAGTAAACGCTGTTGCTGCCTTTGTGTGGTTTCTTCGTATTTTATGCGATATAATTCGTCAGGTTATGCAGGTGACAAAGCGTACGAATTAAGTTTACCGATGAATTTAAACGATACTCTCTCAAAAAGCACCACGAACACAAGAGAAACTAGTCCCCGAACGAGGGAAAAATTCAACCTCAAAAATAAAAACAAACTTGAGGGAACAAAAAATGCAAAATCCCCAAAGATTGGTCTATAACGCAGAAAACCACGGGAAAAAAAGAAAGAATACAGATCGACGAAACTACCCCCTCCCCTAAGAAAAGAATACAGTTTCAAAACGTAGTGAAGGATGGAAGAAGAATAATGAAATATACGATAAACTACTGAATTTGAAACAGACGAAGAACACTGAAATCTAGTCGAGTCTTTAGAAAATTAAAAATTCAAGGATACTCTCGATCACGGAGCAAATAAATGTACAAATTGAATTCGACACGATCGCCAAAGATCTCTCGAAGAACGATTCCCATTTTTGATCTATATTGGAAATTCCGCGATTTGATTCGTATCTGGAATTAATTGGAAAATTTATGACGCAACTTACAGTTTCGACGAATGCGACATTTTTTCATTTCCGACTAATTCGCAATTACGCGACTCAAAATATCTTGGCGCGATTCGTGTTTTCGATTGATTCGGAATTTCGTGATTTGCTCGCGTTTTTATGAAAATCTCGTCGCTCGTTTCACATTTTCCATCGATTCTAAATTTTGCGATTCCATTCACGTTTCAGGTTTATTTCTTCAAAATTGCTACCGTCGTACGCTCCAAAACAATATCGAAGCAAAGAGCTTGAAATCACGCTTTGTCTGTCGGACAGACGCTAACGAAGCATGCCTTAATACCAACATCACCGCGAAGATACATTTTCTGCGCGTGTTGTTCGAGATTTCACTTACAATCTCGCCGAGTCTCCATGGGGAAGTTTCGTCAAATTTAGACTGCGAATTAGTGGGAAACGGAAAACTGAACGATCTGCTAAATCGATGAAACGGTGGTTCGAAGGAAAACTTAGCCCGAGCAGGCGATAACAAGGGAATTCCATTTAAAGTTGTCGCTTAAAATTTTGTTTCACCTTGGAAGTCTCGGTTTCGAAAAATCCTCGTAACTGCGTCGAAGGACAATTTCACGAGTGTAGTTCGAAAATACTTTTACACACCAGGGACGGTGAAGGGAGAAAAAAAAAAACAGCGAAGAAGGAGAAAAAGAGAAAGTTAGCAAGTTCGAGTTGAAAAGTTTCGGGCAAACCCGTGTTGTCCCTTTCGGAAGTTGTAAATTAAAAGTTTCCCTCGAATTTTTATCGTCTGCCGCGCGTAAACGTTGCTACGGGACCTGAAAGTTTCCGGTTCACCCCCAACGTGGAATTATAAATTACGCAATAAACGAATTCTCTTTCGGAACAATACTTTCCCCGCGAGTTAGTTTACATTTGCTAGAGAATATTTCTACATTTAAATAGATACCGATCATTAACCATTTCCAATTAGCTCTTAACACTAAACCTACCGAAACTTCTTGTATACTTATCGACCGATAGACAGGACGGGCTACAAATTTTTCTTAAAAAAAAAGCAAACTATAAATAGATAGCGAAGAATATATCGCATGCACATTCTATGAAAAATCATAGATTGGGAAGCAATTTGATAACGTTTAAATATGGTAAAATTTGCGTAGAAATTTGAAAGCGGTCAATTTGACCGCTGAGGTAGGTTTAGTGTTAAGATGCCATACTTTTGAAGGCGATTTCAATCCTAAAAACTCGAGTTACCGCTGCTAAATAAGATACGTACGTATCTACCATCTTCTGCTCCCTTGTCAGCCAAATGTTCACGACTAAAATTGAAAAAAAAATGTAACATGGAACCCATGAAGCTCCTTTGAGTTCCACGCACACTCTATGGAAGAGTGGTTCCACAAATGGCGCTTCAAAATTAACGAAAACAAATCCAGTCACATAACCTCCACGCTGCGAAAACAAACCTGTCCACAAGTGACGATAAACAACATTCCAATCCCAAACAAAGAGTCAGTCAGATATCTGGGCATGATTCTGGACAAAAGAATGACATGGAAACAACACATAGCTGACACATCGAAGCAAATCAAAGCAAAAATAAAAAAATTCGACTGGCCCATTGGCCGACGTTCCAACTTAAGTACGCAGAGTAAAATAATGATATACAAGGCCATATTAAAACCTGTCTGGACCTATGGAATCCAGCTATGGGGAACAGCAGGTAATTCCAACATAGAGATACTCCAACGACTACAATTGAAAACACTAAGAACCTTATTAGACGCACCCTGGTACGTTACCAACGAAACAATACATCGCGACCTCAAGACACCCACAGTCAAAGAAGAAATATCCATATTCAGTAATAGACACAGCACAAGAGTTAAAAACCACCTAAACCCTCTAGTCACTCAATTACTTGATACGACGGATCAGATCAGATCCGCAAGCTAAAAAAACACTATCCCCTAGATTTAAGCACTAGATTCAATNTGAATCAAACATGCAATAAACTCTTTATACTCATGACATTGTAACACGACAGCAGAATTTACTGAAAATTCTGTAAAGAATTGATTGTAATTTAAAATAAATAAATAAATAAATAAAAAATCCAGCTATGGGGAACAGCAAGCAACTCCAACATAGAGATACTCCAACGACTACAATCGAAAACACTAAGAACCTTATTAGACGCACCCTGGTACGTTACCAACGAAACGATACATCGCGACCTCAAGACACCCACGGTCAAAGAAGAAATATCCAAATTCAGTAATAGACACAGCACAAGAGTTAACAACCACCAAAACCCTCTAGTCACTCGATTACTTGACACGACGGACCAGATCCGCAGTCTAAAAAAACACTGGCCCCTAGATTTAAGCACTAGATTCAATTGAATCAAACAACCATTAAACTCTTAAAACCCACGACATTGTAACACGCTAGCATAACTTGCTAAAAATTCTTACACAGAATTGATTGTAAAAGTACTCTAATAAATAAAAAAAAAAAAGTTCCACGCACCAACACTCACATACTACAGAACCTACTCAATGCGATCTCGCAGGCGAGCGTTTCCATGGGGTCTGTCTCACCGTCTGTCCATGAGTAGCGGCAACGTCGTAAAATATATGCTTCCGGACATTATTCGGTGATCGTTCACGCTCTTATCTAACTTCCAGCTCACGACTAGCTCGTTCACCGTGAGATCGTAGATCGATACGTTGTAGCGGGATTCAGCAGAATTACGGTGATCCAGGCGCGACATACAGGATCGGTCAGGTGTACCGATAGCTAATTTCCTCGACATTATCTGTTCGCAGCACGCTTACCACGGACGATGATCGCGCACACGACGATTCTGACGGTTCGCAAAATGTTGCTTGCCAACGTTTACCTCCCCCCAAACTTGACCTGCCCGCAACCCCATTTGTTCAGGCCGCGATATAACGCACAGTTTACTTGCTGCAACATCAACCTGCCCATAAAGTTTATCCGTCCAACGTTAACCTCCTCCGAAAGTGATAACGCTGAATTTTGCAGTGTCTCTGATTGTCTCGAATAATTATAATACTTAATCCGATCAAGTAATTTCGAATAATTTTATGTGATTCGACGAAATTACGTAATAAGCTTCCGAAGTATTCTTACATTTACGTGTCGAATTTCTAATAAGACAAAATCATACACAGCTGACAAATTAATTAGCGAAAGACGGTTAGATTACGTACAGAGACGATCGGGAATTTGCAGAAGAAGAAAATGACGCAAAGATAAAGTCTATTAAACTGGGAGAATACAGAGGAGGAAAGAACCTAGGGCAGAGGAGGACGACGAGAGAAATAAGTCGAAGTACAACTGATTTATTAGATTTTTAGGAATTTCAAGATCCAGCTCGTTTCGAACAGACGTATCTAACGAAATAATGCAAATAACCGTTCCATCTTGCTCCCCTCGCGAAAAACATCCGTGACAACTCCCTACCCAAATCAATACCTCTTCCCGTGCTTCCTTCCTGACGTGACAATCCTTAATAACGAGAAAAAGCACCTGATAACGTCGCGGCCAGAAATATTTCACGCAGAACACGAGGGGGCGACAGCCGCGTCGCTTGATGGATTGAACATGCTTGAACATATTGAATTTTCTCGAAAAATGTCTAACGGTGACGCGTGTTTAGCGACGAATTTGTAACAGTCTTTCGATCTCCGCCGGCCAATCATTCATCGTCGAACGAATAATGCCATCCACGAGCAAAACGCATTCGCAGGCTAAGAGATTCTCTCGCGAAGATACTTTCTGTAAAAAAAAAAAAAAAAAAAAAAAGAAGAAACGACACGGATTGGAGATTTCTATCTCTATCGATACAGAGAATTTATTTTGACGTGTTTATTTCGATGACTGGAACCCAGCCTATTTTCATACGGATTACGATAAAATCCCAGACATCGGGTGATCGATTTGGCGTGGAACGACCCGTAAGACAACCCCGCAACGTATCATTTACGATACTTCTCTCCTTCTGCTATCATTGATCCTCCGTGTCTACGATAACGTGGTTTGATAAGATTTGCTACGGTGCTCTTACAATCGGCGAAGAGAGATTATCGACGAAGATATATGGCATAGAACTGATTGGGATTGCGAGCGGAACGTGGAGTTGGATCAAAAGGGCAGAGAAGGCTTTCGAGTTTGTAGATAATGTATCTTTGGTGTCGTTTGGCGATTCGTTTGAAATTCAAAGAGATAAGAATGTAAACGGCGTTGGGGGAATTATTTGGAAGATTCTGGCCGATCTGAATGGAGTTGTACGATTGAGACGTATCTATCAGAATTTATATTTAAGAAAATAAAGAACATATCTTTTGTGTTTCTATACAACTTTACACTCGCAATGATACTTTGAGCTATTTGTTTGGGAAAAGAAGCAGAGGAAACACGTATATTTTGTTTGTAAGAAAGTACGTGAAATTAATTAGAGATTTGATCAAAAATTGATGTTGGGTATTCGATGGGAAGTAATAACCCGTACGCCGGTAAGTAAGATTGAAATAAAAGCCACAGATGCGATGCCGTTAATCAAAGATAGACGAAGCTGTGTGCAGAAAAGGGAAGAAGGTTGAGACGTGAGAAAAATTGATTTCAAGTTTCCAAGTGCAACGGGCTATTAATTTGAAAGATGAATTTCCGCTAGTCGATGAAAAATACGTTTTATAGGAAATACAGTTAACTGGATTTTAACAACAATCGCTAGACGTTTCGCGTTGGCTAAAATTAATTTGATTTCTAAGTTTTCTATCAAATCCTTTCGGAATCTCTTTCTTTTTCTTATCCCACCGCTTCATCTATTTATTCTTCGAAATATCACAAACGAAATTACAAACGTCTCGTCGTATCATATATCGTAAAAACGTTCTATTGCGCCTCGTAACGAACACTTTTCTATTTCTAATTCGTTACTTTGATGTATAGAATCTCAGCTTGCGGCATTATTATAGAATCGCAGAAGCGCAGCCACAGAAGAAGCTACCTTTCGCATCAAAAGAGCTAGAAAATGCTGGAAAGCAAACCTAGCGAAAGAACTACTTGCAAAATCAAAGGAAAGAATCCTCTCGAGCACCGAACTGCCTCTTAGCAACTGCAAATCTCCAACCCTATCGACCCTGAAAAAAGTCGTTGCGGATAAAGTTGCAGCCGAATTTCCGGTAACGTTTCCAACGTCTGTAATTGAAATAACGAATGAAAACTCATCGCGTCAAGCTCGTACGAGCTACCTACGTTAGAAACATTCTTATTTGATACCACGAACCACTTCGAAATCAGCACCCACCGAATCCAACGATTTACGTCTGAAAGATCTTGGCTTTCGAACAAAGAATTTTCAAGTAACTGTACTTTGCAGCATCGAGCAGGGCAGGGAAATTTCAATAGCGATACAATACTGGAAAATTCCACGACAACGCGATAAATCAACGAAAAGGAGGAATCGTTTTCTCGAAAGCAAGATGCGCTGTACGCTGGAGGCCGCTAACTTGCGAAAATAGTAGGCCAGATGTGGCGTTTTGGCAAATCGACCAGGATCACCGTGGCGATCCTTCTCTCGCCGAGTATACCGAAGAATAGGAAAGTAAGAGAAGGCGGCAGATCGAAGTAAAAGAGAAAAGAAAATAAGAGAAAAAATGGAGGAAAAGGAGGCAGCTCGAATACTCAATATGCCGGCATGACTCCGCGTCTGGCATGAGCTACCGTTCACGCGGAATCTTATTGAAAGAAGAGATAGGTGAGCCTGCTCGTCCTCCATCCTCCTTTATCCCTTCGCCGCCTTGTTCCCTTTTTCCTCGTCTTTTTCGTTTTGTCACAGACTTTTTCTTCTGCCGGCTGTTTCTTGCTTTTATACGCCCAGCAGCAAAGCTTGCACCGCTTGATGTCTGCGCCTTTGTCGCGCCAGGCTTGAGAGATTCAACGACGAAACGTCGGCCGTACACGTGCGACGTAAACGCGTCAGCGAACGTTTTCTTCGCCACGATTCTCCGGGCGGCGATACAAAACAATGGGACAGGTTAGTCGTCATAGTCCTTGCAAATAATACGAAATTACAGCGGCTACAAGATGTACTAACACGCTACTGTATTTTAGTAGAAAATTTACAAAATTTTCTGGGGACTCGAGTGATCATTCTTCTTGGACGATCGGTATCTTCCCTTGAATTCCAAAGGGAAAGAAATAATTCTGACTAAATATTCGAAACAGCGAATTGAGAATTGCTGGACGATTGTAACTTTCGCGAAAGTAATCTTTGCGAAATTTCCTTCTCCTATTTTATGTTGGAAAGAATTCTCTGTAACTGGTTTCCGATAACAGTACGGTTATTTCAAAATTCCTTGGGCCAAACTTAGGGTCA
Source organism: Bombus confusus (assembly GCA_014737475.1). NCBI lineage: Eukaryota > Metazoa > Arthropoda > Insecta > Hymenoptera > Apidae > Bombus > Bombus confusus. The sequence goes on from JACXIV010000041.1 coordinate 5,495,685, forward strand.
AAACGCTTTAGAAACTCGTCGTCTTTTTCACGCACACTTCCAAGAGCTCAGATTTTCAAACGTTCAAGCAGCGGTTTAAAAAATTCCGAAAACTTCAGTACACGAAAAAATAGCCTGCAGGATTGAGAAAAATTTCATTAAACGCTTCAATCCTCGCGATATGAACTCCAATATCGAAACAAATAAAAAAGTTTCGAACTGCAATTTCGAAAACCATTTCCGCCCCGATAAAAGCAGAAAAAGAGCAAATTCTAAAATATGAAAAAATGTGTAATGGAACTTGGAAGGTTTGCTTCGTAGGCTCCAGCCTGGAGAGGACATAAAACGTCGTAAATCGAAGAAAAGAACAACGGAAGAGAAGAATAAGGAAAGAAGAAGAATCATTTTTGGAAGACATCGTATGATTTTTACCCTTCGCAATCTCGGCTCGAAGATCTTAAACGGAAAATAATTGAAAATTCGAGGCGAGTCTGAAAAGCGTTGCAGAGGTAACTCGGCGAATTTCCTGGTCTAACGATGAAAATAATCGCGGACGTGATTAAAGAACGCTTGTTTCGCGAGAAATTCCGAAGAATTTGCCCGGAGGATCCTCGAATTCTCCCGTTCTTGTTTGTAACCCGGCCAGAAAATTAAGTTCACCACAAAAGCCGTGATCCGCGTTAAGATTAGAAACAATTAAAACTTCGTGGAATCGTGGAGAACGCGATAGGAAGTGGCTGGAGAACAGGACGCGGCCGTTGCGTGGTTGTGCGTTCTTATTACACGTTCCCTTCCACGTTAAGATGATTAAACTTACGTTGAAAGTTCTTTCGATGGCGCGCGACGACGCGACGTAATGATTTTCAACTTTTCAGATTATCGTAACAAATGCTGTTGGCGAAATACGTTGTACGAAGGAATTTGTCGGCTGTTTTAGATCTTATCGTTTCTGTTTTTCCTTCTAATAATGAATTAAACGATGAACATACGAGCAAAAAGAAAAGAATCTCTGCTGTTTTTCCATGACGAGAAAAATGATTATTAATTGAAACATTGTAAATTCTTCCTCCAAAATACAATACGTTTACGTTCTTCGTAATTTACAGAATATTAATTCGTCCTGAATTAATAGTATATAGTAAGACTGGATAAACTCACAACATTTCTCGCGAAAGGAATCCTTCAATTTCTCGAAGGAAGCAAATGATAAATTCGTGACAAAATTAGAAAAGAACCTCTGCTGTTTTTCCATGACGAGAAAAATGATTATTAATTGAAACTTTGTAAATTCTTCTTGCAAAATACAATACGTTTACATTCTTCGTAATTTATAGAATATTAATTCGTCCTGAATTAATAGTACATAGTAAGACTGGATAAACCCACAACTTTTCTCGCGAAAGGAATCCTTCAATTCCTCGAAGGAAGCAAATGATAAATTCGTGACAAAATTAGAAAAGAATCTCTGCTGTTTTTCCATGACGAGAAAAATGGTTATTAATTGAAACTTTGTCAATTCTTCTTGCAAAATACAATACGTTTACGTTCTTCGTAATTTATATAATATTAATTCATCCTGAATTAATAGTATATAATAAAACTGGATAAACCCACAACTTTTCTGGCAAAAGGAATCCTTCAATTTCTCGAAGGAAGCAAATGATAAATTCGTGACAAAATTAGAAAAGAATCTCTGCTGTTTTTCCATGGCGAGAAAAATAGTTATTAATTGAAACTTTGTCGATTCTTCTTGCAAAATACAATACGTTTACGTTCTTCGTAATTTATATAATATTAATTCGTCCTGAATTAATAGTATATAATAAGTCTGGATAAACCCACAACTTTTCTCGCAAAAGGAATCCTTCAATTCCTCGAAGGAAGCAAATGATAAATTCGTGACAAAATTAGAAAAGAATCTCTGCTGTTTTTCCATGACGAGAAAAATGGTTATTAATTGAAACTTTGTCAATTCTTCTTGCAAAATACAATACGTTTACGTTCTTCGTAATTTATATAATATTAATTCGTCCTGAATTAATAGTACATAGCAAGACTGGATAAACCTACAACTTTTCTCGCAAAAGAAATCCTTCAATTTCTGGAAGGAAGTCGATCAGTCGCATAATATTTTTCGTTATCGATGTCCGTGTCATCGAATCGAGAAATCCCGTCAAACATACCCGATAACAAGAAAGAAAGAGTTCAGACAAGAATCGAGACAGACGGCCTTATTACACGTACATCATCGTGTCTGCAACACAGTGACATCGCGTATGTTGCCCTCGATTCTCGATCCAAATTTACCAAACCTTTCCAAAGAGGGAACCATCTTGTGAACGTCTGTTGGTATCTTCCTGTTTACGTGATATCGTGACAGAATCGTAAACGTAGCAAATCAACGTCGAGAAAGAGGTTCCTTTAAGGAGAACGTTCTAGTTCTACCACGACGCCAACAGTTACTTTCTCGATGAAGATTTTAAAAAGTACGAAAACTATACGAAGTTAAGTTAAGTAAACTGTAACTTTCAGAAGAAATCCGAAGGAAGATGATTGAAGACGATCGAATATCTGTAACCGAGTTTCTGTGAAGATTCATCGTAACGTAGAGATCTTTCATTCAGAAAATCAATGAGCATAAAAAGAAATAAGAATCTATTTTGTGTGGTATGTGTATTAGGTTGTCCGAAAGGTGTCTTTCTTTTACAGACACGTGTTTTACATCCACAATGCATCTTCGATATTATCGAACAACAATGCATAATTCGATAAAATAATATAAAACGACAAACGTGCATCCATTATTTCCTTAGAAAACGAAGGAAACTTTTCGCACGAGCTAATACCTACACGCGAATTTAAGTAATTCCCTACTCTCTGAAGTTTCTAACGAGAAAAAGCGAAATAACAATTGTGCGTGTTATCTGTTTGCAGATGGAAGAGAGATGGAAACTGTTTTCAAAATGTGTTTAAAACTTTGGTCTTTGTGTTTAAAACTTGTCGCTGTCTACGAGTTAACAAGGCGGCAAAGAGGAGGAAGAGAATTGGAAAAGGTAGATGAACAAGGGAGTCTCAATGCGGTGGAAAATCAAAAATCTCGGTTTATCCGGAGAATAACCTGGTCTGTCGGAAGTTGGCCATTCCTGCCAACTGAACCAATTCCTGAGTTCTGAGAGGATGGAGGCAAGTTGTGAGCCTTGCAGATCATCTACTCCGGTTTGTGAGAAGTTTGATGGGTTTATTAGCTTGGTTGTCTGCATGATGTAACGCGAGAATTGACAAACGCGTGAATACGTAAGTTTGAAATGCTATTAACGAAGGGAAAAATTGTAATTAAAAGTTGTATTAAAATTATGGTTCGATATTAGGTAAGGGAAGTAAAATATTTCTTCCCTTTTTTCTTTCCTTTCTAGTACCGTACTGTCGTTCCGTTTCATTCTTTATTGCTTTTTCTATTCTTTTCAGCCTTTGCAATTTCTTTTTCTATTTCTCTCTCTCTCTCTCTCTCTCTCTCTCTCTCTCAGAACCGATAAAACATTTAACAAGTATTAAATATATTCTTTATTCGTAGAATATATTCTGTCGTAATTTTAATTTTTATGGGAAATGATTCTTGTAAGATATTTTCTAATTTTTTGAAGAGAAGTGTCTACCCTTATTGAAATATTATTATTATTAAAATTTCATGTAAAGCAAGTTGCGCGTCAGTAGCAGCGGAAACGTTAAGGCAAGTAATTAAACAGCTTGGCAACAATGAAGTATGTTCTCCTGTAAATCTAAATTAACTTTAAATTAGACGAACACCAGTTAAATTTCAATTAATCTTTGTTAAATCTAGCTAGGAATGTACTGAAATAGAAACAGGGTAAATTAGATCTGGTAAGAGAAATCAAACACGAATAAATCTAATCGTAAGTTGAAGCAACACAATTATGTCCTCAAACAGCATGAAAATTTCTTCATCCTAATCTACGTAAAATGTGCTAAGACGCATAGTATGTGGTATATGTGTCGGACTCGGGTTAATTGCCACCAGAGGTTAATTGCCTTTAGGTTACGCTAAGTTTTCATTCCATTGGATTCTATTTTACGTCTATATCACAGCCAAGTTCTTTCGAATAGCGTGTGTATTCGCATTTAACGAACTTTATACTCTCACTTTCCTCCGATCATGAACCAATACTTTGCGGAAAGTTCGCGTCTGCTTCTTATAATTCAACTCTGATATCAATAATTCTCTCTTTCTCTCTGCTTAAACTTCCGCTCACCATCTGGCCATTAATTTCCAAATAAAAAGCCGCCATTTAAAGCCATCAAAGAAAGATCAGCTTGGCGAATAAAATCAATTTTCCTCAAGTATTCGCATTACCGTGCTTTTTTCCTTTTTCTTCGAAACTCCTACTTCTTTCTTGCCTCGTTAAATCAATTACAATTATATTCGACGCGGAACATTTTTCAACCAAGTAACCTTACCTGCCTCGGCTCTATCGTACAACTGGAATACCGTAATAAAGACAATTCGTTTTCCACAAATCTCAGCAGCTGTTTGTTTTCGTACGATTTTCAATGGCCTCTCTAGAGGATTAACATGAGAAAATTAGGAAAGCAACGTAAACGTTAGGTGACTTAAGAATTACGACTAACCGAATGACTAACAGAATTGGCGACTCTATTTGCTCATTAGTTAAAGTTTCATTATATCTGGATGAGAAAGTCGCGCGTTGGCAGTTTCGCGCGAAGAAGGATGATCCCAAATAAGGAGGCAATTCCGGCTCTAATGAGTCCTCGAAGGTAATCCCGAGTTCTGAGCGAACGGAGATTTACGAGCGAGTTGCCTAACTGAACTTCACCGTGCGCAAACTACCAACTCGTTTACGTGATCGTCTTTGCGCATACATGAATAGCAAAGAGCGAGTGCATGACGCGTAATACCGGAGACTTATGATTGCGTACTTAGAAAATACGAAAGGCACGCTTGCCGCGGCGTAAAACTCTTGCTACTCGCTTGTCTCTTTCGAATTTTCCAATTGCTTTTAACAAGTGTGACAAAGAAAGGCTGACAGTTGGTATTCTCGGGGATAATTTGTTTCCAGCTGCGACGATCTAGCGAAATTCTGGAAATAATAAAGCGTATGTATCGAGCGTAGCTGGAAAAACGATCGAGCGAGAGATTATGGGATTTACGGAATGAAAAAATCAGCAGAAGGTAAGGGCTGGCGCTTCAAAATAAATGAAAACGAATCTAGTCACATAACCTTTACGCTGCGAAAACAAACCTGTCCACAAGTGACGATAAACAACATTCCAATCCCAAACAAAGAGTCAATCAGATATCTGGGCATGATTCTGGACAAAAGAATAACATGGAAACAACACATAGCTGACACATCGAAGCAAATCAAAGCAAAAATAAAAAAATTCCACTGGCTCATTGGCCGACGTTCCAACTTAAGCACGCAGACTAAAATAATGATATACAATGCCATATTAAAACCTGTCTGGGCCTATGGAATCCAGCTATGGGGAACAGCAGGTAATTCCAACATAGAGATACTCCAACGACTACAATCGAAAACACTAAGAACCTTATTAGACGCACCCTGGTACGTTACCAACGAAACGATACATCGCGACCTCAAGATACCCACGGTCAAAGAAGAAATATCCAATTTCAGTAATAGACACAGCACAAGAGTTAACAACCACCAAAACCCTCTAGTCACTCAATTACTTGAGACACGACGGATCAGATCCGCGGGCTAAAAAAACACTATCCTCTAGATTTAAGCACTAGATTCAATTGAATCAAACAACCATTAAACTCTTAAAACCCACGACATTGTAACACGACAGCTGAATTTACTCAAAATTCTGTAAAGAATTGATTGTAAATATACCCAAATAAATAAAAAAAAAAACTCATGACATTGTATCACGCCAACAGAACTTACTAAAAATTCTTACACAGAATTGTTGTAAATTTTCTCAAATAAATTAAAAAAAAAAAAAAAAGAAGGTAAGGGAGGAACAACAATGAGTCAGAATCATGTTCGACGCATTGAGAACAAGAATGTATTCGACAAACCTAACGCACGATTCGTTGTTTAGCGCAATTTCGTTAGGGAATTTCAGTTCGGTTTGGAAAGGATTCCTCTGTTTTTCTACGATTAACGCAGCTCACTGGAATAAATTAACGCAACAAATACAAACAAATACATAAATTTACTTTTATAATCTACCAAATTTCGAACTAACGCGTTTGTTTCAGAGCAAAGTTTGTTCGCCGGTCGTCAACATTCGATTTCACAATTAATCAGTCTCATTAGACCATAGAATTTCTAGCACGTTTCAGTATCACGATATTATCTGATAATAGCCTGGATATCAAATATCGGCTGTGTACTGCAGCTGGCCGACCTCGTATCCGATATTCTGCAACCAGTTCAGCCGGCTTCTTTGCGAATTCAACACCGAAGCCTCGTTCAACGTTCATTCCACTCGTACACGTTTTTCAGAATAAAAGAGCGAAACGATGGAGTGCAACCGCGAAAAGGGTTGATCATATTGGAAAATTATTTTGCCGGTTGTCGGTGGCATTAAACGGCATCAGGCCGCATTTGCATGAAACACAGAGAAGCAAAACGCGAAGAGGATGAAGGGGCCTGGTGTGTACGCTGGCCGGTCGTTTCTGCAACAGGACGTAATCCTCTCGACGTTGCACCAACACCGTTCGCTAGACGTATGCTGCACGTGTTACGCGCGTACGATCGCGTATCCGCTTGATAGGCTCGAACGAGCCTCGAGTTGCAGCTGGTCAAGGGAACGATCCTTGTGGAGGCATCGTTCGCGCGAATCTCCGTGAAATTTTATTGCAACGAATGAGTGAGCGGTAAATGGGAAAGTGGGCGTGATTGGATTGATCGTGAAGTTTATAAGTGATTTAGGGAAAGAAACGGAGATGGGGGAATTTTCAGAGTGAGTTTGAAACGTCGGTGGTTCGTGTTATTAAACGAGAAGATGCATAGATAAATTGGCCTTTCGATTACTTTCGCGAGTATCTGAAATTGAATTTCGGTTGCAGGCAATTGTGGGGAATATCATTTGTATGTATCGAATGTAAATGTAAATTGGTCGAGGAGATGATTGAAACTGATTTAAAGATAGAAAAGGATAGGGAAGATAATTTTCTTCGATGGATTTAAGGGACTGAAGTTTGAAGCTTAAATGAAAGCTTGAATGTTAAATGTTTGGGCGAATGTTTTTAATATCGAAGGAATTTTTATATTAATAGTAGTAATTTTACATAATAATAATACTAATAATAATACTAATTTTCTAGGCCAAGTGACGACCATTTCTTCGTATTAATATAAATCAAATTTTTAAGCCCGACACAGTCTTTTCTCATCGATAGCGCCAATAGACGGTTTCTCTCGTTCGAAACATACTCTTTATATATCGCATCGATTATACTTCGCATAAACGAGACACAAACAACATTGTCAACGAGCAGCAGAGACGCAGAGAATCCGGCAGAAGCTCGATTATATTCGATCTAATCAAAGTTTAATTTGCGCAGCCTACCAGATCGACTACGTGTTTACATCTAAAGGTACATCCGGTATATCGAGGATATGTATTAGGTCAAGCTCCAGAGAGATCTTCGGGTAATGGAAATTGGAACGAGCTTGCACGGTTCCCGATGCTCCTTTCGAGTCGATATAAACGCGCAGATCGTCCAATATTCGCTTCGAATAAAATAAAACAGTAATCATTGGACAGCGGTTTATATTTTTACGTTCTTCGTTTCTATATTCCGCTACAGGAATATCATATCTTAAAAATTGTTAATTTAAAAAAAAAAATCTGTAAAAATTGATCATTTGTTAGGACGGAAATGTTATGATTGTACGATGAAGTTTCATTAATTAACAAAAAGAATACCGAAATTCGCGAAAACTTCACTCTTTCTTTTAGCGCTGGAACTACGAAATCGGTGAAAATGACCGGTAGCAGCTTTCTGGTCTTCGTAATTACTAAATCAAACTAACTCGAGGATCTTTAACAAAATCCTCATTTCATGAAACTTTTGGTCTTCGAGATAGCCAAAAATTTGAAAGCGTTTTTTCCAATATTCCTCCTTTAAATGATATACCTACCGAATCTAAATATCTTTTACAGACGTGTATTAGGTTGTCCGGAAAGTTTCTTTCGTTTCATAAGGAAACAACGCACGCACGACATTTTTTCTTTCATATTATTTTATCTTGAATCAAACATCCAATAAACTCTTTATACTCATGACATTCTAACACGATAGCAGAATTTACTAAAAATTCTTTCCACAATTGATTGTAAATATACCCTAATAAATAAATAAAAAAAAAAATATTATTTTATCGAATTACGTACGATCGTAATAATAGAAACGGAAGAAAATGGACGATACGTGATTCAGTAAAATAACACAAAACGAAAAATATCGTGCGTCTGTTGTTTCCTCGTAAAACGAAAGGAACTTTCCGGACAACCTAACACGTAGATTACGCCATTGATAAGAAAGAAAGAGAAAAGATCTTTTCTATGCTTCTACACTTCTATACTTCTATACTTGCTCTTGCGAGCAAATACTGATCAGTGGCAATTATGGAACGCATGATGACGCGAAATGCGATCGATTTCACGGAATATAACGAGTAGCATCGCAGCTAAGCATCAATGAACCGTTTCATCGGGATAGATTGCGATGATGCCACTAGAGGGGACAATCGATGGTGTCGCCGTTAATAGTGTAACCGGTTAATCAATTAAACGGTTGACCAGGTAACACTAAATGGTTAGAGTCGGCCAACGCTCGTCGCTGGCTGCATTGTTTGATGTTTAAAACCACCGAGAACTTGTCGACAAGGATTATGTCCCTCGGATCATTATCGTGTTCCGGTGTCATGCCAATTTTCCCTCCGCGCGCGATCTTTCGTTGGAAACAGTTTGAACGATACAGCGGTTCGCGAGGATATTCCCACACTTATCCATAGAACATTTCTCGTTACGTACATTAGTACGTATGGCGTGTGAAATTTCTTTGACAATTCGTTGAAAATTTCAGTAAGAACGCGCGATTATATCGCGATTATATCGGTAAAACGTGAAACCGCTCCAACACGAGTAGCTGCCTGAAACGTACAACAATTAGCACTAAAGATGATTAAGTATCGTAACTTACTAACGCGACTGACTGTTCAAATACTCTGCCGATCGTAGTGAAATGTACACTTGAATATCGTATAATTTCTATACGTTTCTACACCTTGAAATTCTTCATAAATGCAACAAGTATCTATCTGTTGCGTAGACGGAAGCAGATCTACAAAAATCATCGATCCCATTCGGCCTGGATGGCAAAAATTTCTCGCGGTGTGAAGCTCGTAATTACAGTTGACGAAGTTACCTTGCGCCGAAGTGTGCAGTTCAAGCGACGGAGTTTTCAGCGGCGAAAGAAAATTTCACTCCCAAAGGATCCGTACCGAGAGGCAGAATAATCGATCGATTCTGGATAAGCTACGCGATAAAGGGTTGTGCGGCGTGCAGAACAGGTGTGTTAAGTAATTAGTAGGTGTAAGTGTGTTAGGCCGGCTCTAGAGCTGTGCTCGTTCATCCGATGGCCATCGGATAATGTTAACGGCCTTCGTTAACTCGATTTTACTACGTTAAGTTACGGCTAATCCAACCCGAGCTGACCGGTTGCCGATTATTCTCCAAGACAGCCTACACGCATTGTAATATAGAACGTGTACTCGTCTCACAGAAATTTTCCCGCCTTAACGCGTTGAACGCCTTGCTAGTCTTACAGGGATTGCCCGTGGCGCCGTGATGAATTTTTTATTACGCCATACGTATAATGTTGAAGTATTATAGGTCTATATTTCATGTATAAGTAAAGCTATTTTTGCCTGTCTTACACTGCGTTCATTTCGCCACACCATTGTCGTGACGATGGCAATACTGAACAATTTACAACTATTTACAATTGTTCAAATTATGTATTTCTACTAATCTTGTTGCGTTGGTCATCGGTGACCCCCGTGACATTCAACGTGTTAAAGAGACATTTCTATTCTTATTTTCGAGAAAAGAGAATAATAAAGTACCTAGATTCTAACGTACGTACATGCTTCAACGTTTCCGCTTGTCACTGCAATTTATTCCTGCAAATACTATGATGTTGAATAGCTATAATTTTGCTATTGAGATGTGTATAATACCTGCAACTATTATTGGCAATCGCTTGTTTAACTTTTCTGTCCTTTTCGCAATCCAGCCGGTTCTTCGTTTCCAAGGCCGCAGTCGCTGAAAGAGAATTTAACAAACTGAATATACCGTTGTGGTTATTGTGGTTATATGGATAGAGGAACGCGTGGATAAATTGTAAAATAGAAAAGTATATTCTGTCCAAATTCAGCAATAGATATAGCACACGAGTCAACAACCATCTAAACCCTCTAGTCACTCAATTACTTGACACGTCGGATCAGATCCGCAGGCTGAAAAAACACTATCCCTTAGATTTAAGCACTAGATTCCATTAGAATCAAACGTGCGATAAACTCTTTATACTCATGACACTGTAACACGCCAGAAAAACTTACTAAAAATTCTTTTAGAATTGATTGTAATTTTTCTCTAAATAAAATAAAAAAAAGAAAAAAGAAAAGTATATTTGACGAAGAAGTGTATATACAAGTGTTACGTCGCGTAACACAATCGCGCGCTGTCCCTCGTTGAGGGGGGTCTCCAAGCGCGGACCGTTCTTAACTTAAACAAACAATCGACCCAAGGAGTGTCACAAATTATTTCGGCATTATTTGGCACATTGGCAACACAAATTAGGATCACTAGACTCGTACGTGTCATCGGGCCTAAGATCGGTCCTTAAAACATTTCCTTGGGATCATTGTTCGTTCCTGGAAAGCACGGAGAAAACGGATATCTTCTCACGTACAAGACCACCTATGATTCGCGTTTAAGAGGAGACTTCCTCCACCTATCTCCGAACAGGAGACTTTTATTAACCAATCAATATCTTTAATTTTAGCCCCTCTTGGTTTAACGAACAGCACAATCCACGAATCCGCCTTTCCCGTGCTCAAGACACACCCCGTACGAACTTTCCTCCGTGCGAACACGGAGACGGAAAGTCAGTCGAATCCAATGAGTCACATTATTAGACGCACCTTGGTACGTTACCAACGAAACAATACATCGAAAATACTAAGAACCTTATTAGACGCACCCTGGTACGTTACCAACGAAACAATACATCGCGACCTCAAGATATCCACGGTCAAAGAAGAAATATCCAAATTCAGTAATAGATATAGCACAAGAGTTAAAAACCACCTAAACCCTCTAGTCACTCGATTACTTGACACGACGGACCAGATCCGCAGGCTAAAAAGACACTGGCCCCTAGGTTTAAGCACTAGATTCAATTGAATCAAACAACCATTAAACTCTTAAAACCCACGACATTGTAACACGACAGCTGAATTACTGAAAATTCTGTAAAGAATAGATTGTAATTTAAAATAAATAAAAAAAAATCCAGCTATGGGGAACAGCAAGCAACTCCAACATAGAGATACTCCAACGACTACGATCAAAAACACTAAGAACCTTATTAGACGCACCCTGGTACGTTACCAACGAAACGATACATCGCGAGCTCAAGATACCCACGGTCAAAGAAGAAATATCCAAATTCAGTAATAGACACAGCACACAGAGTTAACAACCACCAAAACCCTCTAGTCACTCGATTACTTGACACGACGGATCAGATCCGCAGGCTAAAAAAACACTGGCCCCTAGATTTAAGCATTAGATTCAATTAGAATCAAACATGCAATAAACTCTTTATACTCGTGACATTGTAACACGCCAGAAAAACTTGCTAAAAATTCTTCTGTAGAATTGATTGTAATTTCCTCGAAATAAAATAGAAAAAAAAAGAAAGATGTAGAGTTTTCGTAAAAGTGTTAACCGCTTCAACATATAGCAACGACGTTTAGTAACAAAGTTTGGTATTGCCTGACTTGGCGAAAGTTAAGGTAGCTGGAAGGGAAGGCAAGGCGCAGAAGGCGAAAAAATATAGCGCAGATAGCCACAGATGCGAAACGAAAAGCAGCGAGAACGAAATTAATGCAAAACTCTGTATCAAAGGCAATCTTGTAACAATAGACGCTGAATAAAAGCGGGTGAAAACAAAACTAACGCGAACTCTGTTTCCAGCCCAATCTGGCAAGCATATATACATGGAATAAAAATCTAGAAATGGATAGAAAGTATCGGCACAGCTGGAATCGCAAGGTAAATTCAACGAAACACGCTCGATGTTGCATCGCGCCGATTCATAACCATCGGATTTACAAACAATCCCCGCGTATTAACTTATCGAAGCATCGAACTGGCGCGATCGAATTTTCGTAAGTTCGATGGGTCGATTATCGCGTTACACCGATACGTTCTAGTTTTCCCACCGGTCGTTACGTCGCCGCGTTCCTCAATGAATTTATATACATAAACCGCGTTGTTTTGCAAGCTGGCTGACTAATTTATCGCGGGATTTATCGTTAAATTGCCTGCGCGCGTGTGTGTACGCGCAACAGGACTAGCGAATAACTAAACGATGAAATTACTTGAAATTACGCGCAACGTAATGTTTATTTACGCTCATCGGCGACTCTTGTTCAGCGCGAAATATTATTTACATCGATGTATGTTTAATTACTTGATGCGATTTACCGTACGTTCACCGGAACAGAACACCCGATACGCGATTTATCGATCGACCATTGTAACGCTCAGCGATGGAATCGGAAACCCACAGACTTTTCTATTAAACGCAATTCTCCGTTAACTATATCGGTAATAAGCAACGATAAAACGAAAAGTCTGTTATTAAATCAACAATTTGACGTTCAGCGTGAAATCTGTACGAGATCGAGATCTGCGTGATCGTCGGCCGCATCTCAAAATTCATCGAAATCCGATAATGAAAATTCTATCTAATCTTGCGACATCGAACAACCACTTTGCATGTGTACAAAATTTGCAAAATATCTGTCTGTATCTAGTAGATGCGCGTTCGATTATTTCCGGCAGATTATTATTCAAGCAACCACGCGTTGACTTGGTTGCAGCGTTGAAACGCGGTGTATCAATCGCGATAGTAAAAAGCTAACATGGCATTGGGTGTCGACCGGGGAATTTTAATTGCATCGTTGGGAAATGCTGTTCTTTAAACGATTTCCAGCAGCGTGAATTTCGAAATTCCGATTGGTAAAAACAAGCATACGACCCCGTTTTATCGGTGCGTAGTAGCGTTCGTCGCAAAAATAAAAGGCAATGTGGTGGCGCACAATGCAGAAATGTATTTTTATTATTGGCTGAATGCGCATATGTCGAAACTGCTGCATAACGATACTTTGAAAATTCTATTTACCTTTGCTGCATTGCGTTCATTCAACTACCATAGAACGCAAATTGACGATCAATTATTTAAATTGTCTGCCTTCTGTTCTTGCAAATTTTCTGCCGAAGAATTGGAAGGTGTAGAGGAACTGGAAGAGGCGAGGTATCCTACCCTAAAAACATACTATCTACGCAATTCTTCCTCAAAAAAAAGAAGAAAAAAAAAAGAAGAAAAGAATTCGAACATAGTTTTTCTCGTTCTATATTTTTTTTCCTCTTCGTCCACTCCATTTCCTCTGCTCTCTTGCCCAAATATCGCCAGCATTTTTATCACGACCGTACGATCTCTGAAAGAAATTCCGTTTTCCCAAGAGAAGTGAAAGAAAAAGAAGCCGGGATCGAATGGCCAACGTAAAATTTTTCTAAAGAAAATAGTAAGTAACGAAAGAGTATCGCAGCGCTAAGGAAACTCATCGAAGAAACCGGAAGATTTATCTAAATTGAACTTCCTTCATAGAAACTGCCTCCTGCCGCCAACATTGACCACGGAACTGTGTATCGAGAGAGAAGACAAGAAGGAAGGGGCAGCAACTTTTAACTAACGCGATTTCCCTTGATTCGTTGACGCGGTTAAGCCGGACGGGAATTCTTACGAAACTTCCTAACGATCGGTGAAATTGAGTTCAGACGGGGCCGGCAGCCTGTCCTAAACTCGCCGTTTAACGCGTCGCGAAACTTATTTGCCAAGAAGTTGAGCGCGTGACATCGACAGTTTTCCCTGCTCTCCCATCGGCCGTCTAATTCTTACGAAAGTTCGTTCGAACTCGCGTAGACGGCTCCGTAGACTATAAATAACGTGTCTTGTAAACTGGCGAATTTTGTAACAGTGGCACGAAGTAAATTGTTTTCCTTAAAATCGGCGTTGTTGCGCGATGGAAGACTTTTTCGTACCATGACGAGATTTTACGGCAAAGTGTCAGATGGATCTTTTTTTTTTTTTTGGGTGTTTTGGGGATTCACTTTTTATGAGACGAGAACGTTGCGCAAATGTAAATAAATTGTTTATTGAGAGATCGTTAACGAGAAATTATGAAATGCGAAGAAAATCGTAATAAATCTATTTTTTAACGTAGCGCGAAAAGAGAAAAAGAAGTTGCTATTTTAGCATAATATTGTCTAGTCAGGATTACGTATTTCGGTTAATTGAAACGTGAAAGATCGCTGTATTCCTTTTATATTTCCGAACGATGGCGCGTAAAATTTCACAACTTGATTAAAGTACGTCGCACGAAAATTGGCATTTCCGAAAATTTACAAACTTCAAAGGCCTGCGGTAATTCCAATGTTTTCCATGCGTTACTGCGAATTGCTATCCACGCGTGCAACGAGATCGTACGTTTGAAAAGAAAGAAATAAGAAAAATATGCATTCCTTTAGCAGCAAAATAATCTTGCTCGTTCGAAGATCACACGCGAAAAACACGATAATTCGGATCTCTCGTGTTTTATAGCAGAGAAATTTTGAAATTCAATACGTTAGCGACCAATTCCACGTGAAAGCTTTTCCTTATAGCCATTGGCTAATTGTAAGTCAAACTCAACGAAAATGGACTTAATGTAGCTTTTCCACGTGATTTTCATTGCTTTTGTAATTTTTCCACGAAAACGAGACAATTAACCGAATATAGCTAGGATCCAATTCCACGGAAATTTACTAGAAAAAAGAGAAAACTTTTCGTAGAGTGGAATCCGTAGCAATGCGATGCAATGCAATTTGTGAAAAGTTCGCAGAAAATTTGGTGGATTCGCTGTGGTTCGATATCGACTCGCGGGTCGATTTCATTTGCATCCACGTTTTGTTAACTGACTGTCAGCTGGTTTCCCTTCCATCCAACCCTGTGTCTTTCATCAAAGCACTGGTAATCACGGCATAGGAATTTTTTACTTTCACGTAATATATCCAGACATTTTCAAGAGGAAATTACACCGAGCAATATTCTTTTCGTTCTCGCTTTATATGAATTTTTACATTTTTTAAATTCGGAACTAACGCTGTTTCACGGTTAGCCTATGTATTTCCTAGAAATTTTTCTAATTTGGAAATTTTCATGCAGATACGAGCCGGATCTTATTTTCGATGCATATCGAGGTTGCCACGGACGGAATATTTTCGATATGTAATTTGCGTTCTTTTATGCAAATTCGTATTTGTACGAATGCAACTAAAGAAATGCAACTGAAATAAAGATTCGTCCTGTCCACTGAATATTCCAGCGTGTACACTTAAGGTATTTTATATATTTTCGTACGGTATGCGGAAAATAGTATTCTGTACGTATTCGTATATTTGAATTTCCTGGAAATTTTCAGACAAATATTAACGATGTTGGCAATAGCGTAAACAAAAAATTGCAATTTCTGCATATAATGTCCGTAACAAGAGCCACAAATCAGTTAGCTTAAAGTTTTGAAAGATCCGGAATATTTAAGTAAACGCTGCTTACATAAAGCGCTGTTCTACTCTCTTAAAATTAGCATATACCTAATTCCTTGAACCAGCAAAGTTTCCGGAAAAACGAAAATATTTAACCTAGAATTTGCTCTCTCTTCAAAATGGGAAAGGTAAAGAGAGAGGAAACAGAAAAAAATATTGTAAAATTATTATTACCGTAACTATTAACCGATTTTCAGAGAAGACAAATATTACATTATTTTTATTAATTTTTCATTCTCCGTCGTAAAAGTTTCTGGTTAAAAAATCTGATGAAAACTTCAACGAGAACGTGAAATTAATCGAACGTTTAGAAATCAAAGTAAATTAGATAAGATCAAAGTGTGTGTCTAATCTGAAAAATCGATTGGAAAATAAAATTGCGTGACTGCATAGATTCGACGAATTTACGGAGAAAATAAAGATCGTAAGCTCTGTACACAAACGGACAGTTTATTCGACGAATCTGAAAATGAAGCCAGTGACCCATTAATCGCGAGCAGGTCGGCGAGAGTCAAAGTTATACCGTGGTCGTCAATTTGCTTTTCATTGACAGTGTCTGGTTCGAATTTAGTGAGCTGGGCGGAGACAGGAAACGAATCGCGGTTGACAATGATTAATCGGTGGGAAATAGATCGGTATACCAGCAATTTCCATTTGCAATAACCGGATAAAATAATAAAACACGACGCTTTTCCATGACTCCTTACATGTATAAATCGCAATTTCTTATACATCGTATTCGTATAATAATTTAAAAAAGCAAATTCTACTCCGAGTCATTATCAGATAATCGACTTTCCGCGATAATCGAATTTCTTTCCAAAGAAATGAACAGAGCTGCGTCAACGGCAAAATCGTTTAAACATTTTAAACGATTGAAATTTAATTTCTTCGTGCTAAAATCAAACATGCAATAAACTCTTTACAATCATGACGTTGTAACACGCCAGAAAAACTTACTTAAAATTCTTTCTTTAGAATTGATTGCAATTATCTTCCAAAAAAAAAAAAAAAAAAAAAATCCACACAAACGTACTTCCATATTCGTTCGGATTTGTTTCACCGAAAAATCTGTCGCCTTTCTACCGAATACGTATCCGACTCCTCTCAAATGCAATTATTTCTCACTTCATAATCAAGATACGCACAGATACCCTCTGATCAAGTTGTCTCGCCAATACGCCACGATATTACAATTCAATTCTAATTTCTCCTGCGATTCGTCTTTCTCCCACGCGTACGCATCTCGAAGAGACGAATCTTGACAATCTCGAAGCCCATCAAGTCGCGTCACTAACGCCAACCAAACACCCTCGTGTAAATAATCAATGTGAATAATTTCACCTAAGAAATTCAATTTTTCCTCGTACACACGCGCACCCGCCAGAGACACGAGTTCTGACAATCTTCGAGCTCGTCGGTCTCCAACGACAAGTCACGGTACTAACGGTAACCAAACACTTGAACGATACACCTTGCCCGGAGAAATTTCCATGCTGCAAATAGCAGCGGGCCGCATACCTCTATAAATTCATCAGGCATGGGACAAACGACCATAACTCAACCACCGGTGTCCACACCGTACCACTGACAAACCTCCTACGACACCCAAACGGTCGCGATTTCGACGACAATGTCGGCCATACGTTGGCGGTACAGAGAGTGCATTAACGATAGCCAAGCGTGGAAGATAGTTTGCCCTAAACCGAAGTGTACACGGGGTCGAGTTTCCGTTCAGCGATCATCGAGACGATGCAATTTCGCGGTAGTTACCGTTCGCCTCCCACGGGGAGCCGGATAACTTCCGCCAGAGATACGGCGGAGGTTGGATTCTGGCCTCTCTCGGTTTAACCTGTCTTGCATCGCCGAGCCCCCGAATCCCTCGACAAATACGCCACCGTCTCGTAAACTTTCGCAACTTCCCGTTTAACTCTGTCGTCGATGGTCAACTTCGTCGTCCACCCTCTTGCAGCCTTTCGTGTACACGTGTCGAACCGGAAGCGGTCGGCGAATGGTAGAAGCGTAGCTAAAGAATCGAACCGGAAGACGTCGCTTTAAGGGTGCGAGAGATCGAGTAGCATGGAACGAAGATGTTTGCCTTGGGATAGAGGGACTGGGTTTACGGAGATTGCCGGCTGCTTTCGATAGGTTCCGTGCGATTGCTGTGGATTTTGTCTGATGATTTTCCTCTATTTGCTCGCTGCCTCTTTTAACTCGTCGTCAGCTTTGTTTAGTTCGCGGGAATTAGCGGGGCGAAGAACAGCGAGTTCGCAACGTTGCTTGGTTCTAGGTTATCGTCTAAGATCCAGCGTTGGAAGAGGAAGGTATTTGTACATTGTAATTCATTCTGTGGAAATAAAATCGTAAATCTGTGGGAATTGTTGATGTTGAAGCGGTTAACGCTTCTAAGGAAACTCTACGTCTGTACCGACTAATTTTCTGACTCGCTAAAGCCATCGCGACAGGCCATAGACAAAAGACAACCACGTGGCAACCATAGACAAAAGACAGGCAACGATGGCTTCGGAGTTTTCGGTTACCAGGTAACACTGGTAGCGCGCGGATCTGGACCAGCTCAAACTCTATTCATATTTATACAAACATTTCTTTGTTGAATATATTTCACTATCTGACAGTTTATCCACGCGCTTTTCTCTCTATCTATATAACCCATAACCACAACAGTCGATAAACTGGAACGATCGACGATTTTATCGACGAAATTGTATACGATGGATCTTTCTTCTCCGAATACAAAGGACGCGTATAAGGAATTAGTCGAGACGTTCGATAAAATCAATATCCGCAGTAGCTTAAGTCATTTTACAAAGTTGCCTTCTCGCAAGTACGAGAAATCGTTTAGAAATCCTCTTATAGCCTGCAATCTCTTGCGTTGTTCCATCCTCTCGCGCTGTTCCCAATTAGGTTAAGTCGATCCTCGATGGTCGAGAAGGTTTCGCGGAATTTTCCGAGTCTTTAGAAAGCGTCAGCAATTTGCAAAGCGTTTACAAGAAAGAAAAGAAGAGAGGAAGAGGGAGAATATCGCGCAGAAGGTGTTCGATCGTTCGATCTTTCCTCGTGTCTTGTTACTGTACGTGGCCAAGAATTTCATGGCGAAAGTTCGACGATGGTATAGCCGGATAATTCGACTAACAGCTTCTACGAGGAAGTCGCGGGAACCGCGCCAAACCGGAAGCCGCGCGAAATCCACCGACCAGATTACGGCCAGATCCAATAACGTTCGAACGAAGCTCTTCCGCCACGTGCTTCTGCACTTGGTCACGTGTTTTCTTCAAAGTCCGCTAATCCGTGTATAAATTATCACGAAGGCAAGACAGGTAACTGTGAGAATTAATCTTTCGCAGTTTCTAGATTTAACCCTTTGCGGACGAGTGTCCGCCGTAATCTTTTTACCGTGGCGCACGCGTGGCGCACGTCTGACGTACGTCTGTTTTTCTGAACGATGATCTTATTCGTTTTTACGCGTGGGTATAGTAAACTAAACAGTATTACGTTTTCGACGAAAGCAAATTATACATCTTTAGCGATGAAATCTTATCTTCCGTTTGACGTAAATTCGTGGTGTAGAATGATGGTCGAATTTGGATGAAGTTTGAATGATGGTCGGAACGAATTTCAGTCTTTCAGTGGCATTACCAGACGAATCAACAAGCTCTTTATATATTTTACATATTTTTTGCGAGATGACACAGGCCTTGCATATAGGCGGCTGTTTCGAAAGACGCCACACCATGCAAGAATATAAATCGAATGATACATAAATATAGCGAAACTAAATACGTTTTCTTGTATATGGACAAAAAATTTTGTTGTATTTAAATAAAGTTTCAGCTTCTACAACGCAAACGTTCAACGTGTGTATTCCCACAACTGCGCGCGCCAATGTTTCTCGTCCACAGCGACGCTCGCTCGTCGAACGGAAAGGGTCGTCCATCCGCAAAGGGTTAGTGACTGGAATCGTTTAACCTTGCAAGATCGTCTATTTCTATCGTTTGGGATGTAATATCTCACTTACGAGATTGATTAGAATATTCAAAATTGTTCGTTTTGTGAAGCGAATATCTCAAAATTGAACTTTGTTCGTTCCGATTAATTCGTTAGTTATTGCACGAATTCGATTAGCTAATTTATTATTATACGTATGACGAGATACGCGTATAGATAATCCGAAGAGACGAGAGATCCGAGCAACCAGAAACTGCCGGTGGAGAATCGAGAAAACGCAGACGCGATGACAGACGCGGAGCCGAGTACCGACGTAGGAGCGGCTAGAATGAGAAAGAGAGTTACATGGCCAGTAATTGCTCGTCATTGTAGCGGAATTCGGCTTAATCCGTTAATCTGTCGAACGTGGCCGGACGGTTTACACGTTCGCGTTAATCCGCTAGGAAGTTTCTAGCAGCGGCCGTGTAAAAGCAGCTCGTAATTTGTAAGTGACACGGGGGCCCAGCCCCTCGAGGACGTAGCCGCGCGCGAACCCAGGAGCCGGATACGTGTCGGCAGGATTAAACGCGGCACACTGCTATAAATTATCGTGATCCTGTCGATTCGCGAAGGCCGATCGAGCCGGTCAATGGATCCACTGAATCTGGTCGACGGTCGATTATCGCGCGGTGCGATCAACGAAACTCGAACAGCTTCTCTCGGTGACGATGTATCAATATTTCGTGAAACGAAACGATAAAAGTTACGCGGCATTTTATTATTCAAAAGCTTCGTGACATTTCATCCTGGCTCTCCAGCGTACAGCGCGCATATAGTATGCACCGTCAACTGAGGAGGTCTGTGGCCGAAAGTGATTTTTATAGCGAGAATCTGAATAAAAACGTGAAGCAGCAGGATCGGATTTAAAGCTTAGTTGCACTCTTTTTTTAACACGATAAAAGTACGCGATGCTATTAACACTAAACCTACCACAGCGGTCAAATTGACCGCTTGCAAATTTCTGCACAAATTTTAATAAATATAAATATTTATTAAAATTTGATTTATTAATATTTTATAAATATTTATATCGCTTGCTAATCTATGAGTTTTCGTAAAATATGCATGCAATATATTCCTCGGTATTTATTTCTAGCTTGTTTTTTTTTTCTAAGAAAAATTTTTAAAATAATTTCTGTGCTGCCTGTCGCGAGCGATCAATAAGTACACAGGAAATGTCGGTAGGTTTAGTGTTAAAAAATGGAGTTGCGGTGATCTAGAAAATATCGCAGGAGCAGCGTAAAAGGACTTTTAGCAGTAGAAAAAAATAGAAAAATGTGAGAACGAAAAACCGAAACTAACAACACTTGCACGATGCAAACGTACTTACACAATTGCAATATAATACGATAACAGAATGCAAATTTCAATTATATTTTTAAATAATAGAGTATGACGTGAGAAGTATTGGAATAAGAAATAACGCGAAGCTCGCACGACTTCCTCGTTTCAAATGTTTAATGAGAAAGAGGAAACACGTTCGAAAATCCCTGTGCTGAGATTTAGGACGTTTGAAAGCGACGAGCGAAAGAATATCGAAACGAAGAAACGTGCAAACCATTGGAAAATAGCGACTCTGCGACTATATTCGGAAAAAAATTCTTCTTTGATTAATACACGTTGTGATATCGGAGAAAGGATAGTATAGCCTGATACGAGACACGAAAAATAGAAGTACCTATATCGCTTAAGCAGCCCTTACGCTGGAATTTTACAGAGGAATTGACATTCATGACTCGATTGAATCGATTCAGGAGACTAGATATAAATTTCGGTTGACTGCTTTCGATCCTGCTTTATCGAGTACCTGTTTCAGCATTTTAAGGAAAAGACTTTCGTATCCTCCCTGCTTCCGATACAATTTGTGACAAATTTTTCTCTGCACACATTAATCCACGTAATGATCGATATTAAAATTGGGAAATAAATTTTATGCTTCATTGCGATAGGAGATTGTCACGCGTCACGTTTCGACGAACAAAGCTTCTTTTATCGTCAATTTTATGATCATATTTCTTTCTCTGTTTTATATTAATGAAAGTAAAACCAAATAATAACTTTCACGTTATCAACTTCAGCAAAGAAAAAAGAAAAAAAGCACCAGTCAACGCAACATCGAAATAAAAATTTAAGATCGAGAAAATAAAAGATATACTGTTTTGCTTTTTTAATTTCTCACGATTATTGTAAGTTTTTAAAATAACGATTATATTAAATCTGATCTTTAACAGGCTGTGCATTAGATGGTTCTCGTATCGAGTATGTAGATCGAAGTGCGCGTAAGCTCGTAGATCGACAGCAACTTTCAATCTGTCTTTGCAAAGTTTAAATGCCAAACAGCCGGGGATTCTAGTTTCCAAAGTTCCGGAAGTAAACAACGATTGTTTACACGGGAAGCTTGAAAGCGTTAGACAATGGATTCATCGAGATAGCGCGTACAGGATAGAGCGTTTTAAAAGTTAGAAAGTCCAGAATTCAAGCTGCGAAAGACATCTCTATCCAGGCTCCTCGTTTGGTCCCTCGCCAAAATTAAGAAATTTTCTTTTTTTATTCGTTGAGAAACCCATAAACTGAAGATGTCTTGTTATTATAGGATTTTTGATTATTCACTTTTTAAATGGAAAAATATTCGACAATGTAGTATTTATTAAAATATTTATTGCCCTAATTTTTCCTATTACTTTTACCTTCTTTCTTTTCTTTTTTTTTTTTTAAGAAGAAAAATAATCTTTCTTTCGCTATTATTAGAAACAGAAGAGATTTTTAAAAATATCGAATATTTATCGTAATATAATGACACGTGTTACACATCTCGATCATTTTTTAGAAAGAATTTTTCAGAACACTGGACAATATCGAATATCTATTACGGCACAGGGAAATATAATTTCTTTGCCAATTTTAAAGAAAACAAAACGTATAATAATGTTAGATAGCCATTATTGTAGCAGAGAAATATAATTCGACCTGGAGGTATTTTCTCCACTGTAGAAACTAAATTTGTCGAACCGTAAAACATCGGAATAGCAACTACACAGGAACAAGGGGTTTTACTAAATAACTTTTCGTAATAATTTTCAACGCTTGCAAACTACATATCGAACGACAAGATCATGGATCACAAATCACAAAAGGATTCTGGCTTTGCCGATATCTTAGCGTGATAACAGATACGCAGCCATGCGTCAGGGGAATTGGGATTAGACTTAGATTACTGTAAATTATTCTGTCAATTCGATAAGAGTAATTAACAGCAATTACAAGGCATTAAATCCCCTCTATACCCGATTATGCTTTAGATAGTTCTTCTATTTTGTTCGATACTACAACGTTCAGAAAATTACCAAAATAAAAAAAAAGAATGTCGAAAAACACATGTTCAAAAACAGGGCATTCAGAATAAAAAATTCGCATAGTGACGATAATACGAAACATCGTGGATTTCATATTTTATATCATTACAACATAACACAGGCTTAGATAAATAAAGAGTTAATAACATGTAATTCATAAAAATAACGTGGAAGTTGTAAATTAAATGTTGCAACATTACGATATATATAAATGAAAAACGAGGACTTATTAAACATTTTCAACAGCAAAATTCACATATTAAAAAGCGATAATAAAATCAAAATTGCCAAAATAAAAAAAAATGTCGAAAAACACATGTTCAAAAACAGGGCATTCAGAATAAAAAATTCGCATAGTGACGATAATACGAAACATCGCGGATTTCATATTTTATATCATTACAACATAACACAGGCTTAGATAAATAAAGAGTTAATAACATGTAATTCATAAAAATAACGTGGAAGTTGTAAATTAAATGTTGCAACATTACGATATATATATAAATGAAAAACGAGGACTTATTAAACATTTTCAACAGCAAAATTCACATATTAAAAAGCGATAATAAAATGAAAATTGCGAATTGTTAATTTTGCGATATTATAAAATACGTGAGTGATAAATAACGAATTATTAAAAGTTTTCAACGACGAACATCACATATTAGAAATACCGTGCAACTAGTGAATCTCAAATTTTGCAATATTACAAAGCGCGGTAGTAAGTTTTGATATACGAAGAGTTATCAATAAGATTCCTCGAATATGGAAGGAACTCGGAATCTTTTAACCGACGATTTAAACGCAACTTTTACCGATCAATTCCGGCATAAACAATATATCCGATGTATATCGAAAGTTTGTAGGTAACTCACGTGCACGAAAACAAATGGAACACGTCGCGTCGGTTTTGCAGCACGGAGCAATAACGATGCTTGAATGCCGCATGCCGTCTGTATGTATTTATTCGCACGACAGTATTATACACGATGGACAACTTCGTTTCTTGTATTATTCAGATATACTGCTGGCAAATAATCAAATCGCACTATATGAATAGCATTTTTAGTAAGCGTGTATTTATGATTTAAATATTGTAACACGTCAAATTTTATTCATTTCCTTTTTAATCCACCGTTCGCAACTTTATTTTTAGCCACTTCGTCTGCAGTTTAAGTTACTAAGTCGTTTAAGTTCGTGCAGTTGTGTTTTAGGTTCTTGCGTTTTAAAAAAGTCCTCCAAAATTCTTAAATACTCTTTCGAGTTTCTGGAATAGCGTTCAGTCGTTTTTCTTGCTACACGTTACCGTAATTTTTCGAAGCAGAGCAACATTTGATAAGAATTTGGAAAAGATGAAAGATTACTTAAAGTTAACCCAGTATGCGGATGAAGAGTTAACTGTGAAAGATGGAGAATATAGAAGTACACTTTTAATTTTGATTATTTGTTTGATTTGTTTTATTAAATTTGGAAAGCATAGAAAGAATGTTTCTCATATTCGTTCGTCAATGACTAAATTATAGCGACTTGATAAATTTCACCTCGATTTCCATGTTATCTTTAAGAATACAGAATACTGCTAGATAAGACGTAGCACGTTCGATTTTAACGAATAATTATATCTCTAATTATAGAGATATTTTGCTACAATTTACCGAAACTGTGGTTCATGCGATTATATTCATAGCATATATCTAAAGCCTTCAATATTATGATCTAAACATGGTACTACAAGGATTATGGACGTGGCCTTCTACATGGTATAACGCCACAATGGTACAATGCCATAACGCCATAATGCTACAATACTGTTACAATCTAATGGCACAATACTACAATGCCGTAGTATCGCAACACTGTGATACCAGTATCCATCGTGGCAATATACCGAAACTATTACTCTGACTTTCTTTGTCTTATGTTTATTACAAGTCGTCGCTTCGAAATTATTTCCGGAATGGACACTTTGACAAATCGACGCTTCAGCTCTAGCGGGTTCCGCATCTTAACCGAAAAGTGGCAAATTTGTCTTATTTGTCGCGTTTATACGTATATGTACAGTATATCTGTAAAAAAATACAGCTGAGAAATACGATGAAAAAGGGAGTTAGCATTTTCCAACTTCGATAAATTCATGCCCGAAGAATTTATAAACATTAACAAACCATAGCCATTAAATAGTCCTTTGATCTTTCGATCAACTACAATCTAGAGGATCGACTGCACACACGCCGCTAGACACGTTGTACACGCGTGTACGGGTTCTTAAAACAAAGTCGATGGCGCGCTGTTTTCCCGATGATTGCAGGATCGAAGAAATCGAGCCAAGGCCGGAAATACGGCGTTCGAGAAACCGTCGAGTCTTCCGGCACGAACGACTCGAGTAATCCCGCGAACGAGATTCAGCAGAGGGAGAAGCTATTAGGAGAGCTCCAGGACCGATGACGAGACCGCTCGAAGCAATCTTCGTCGGGTATGGCGAGTATAATGGAGCGCGATGGTCGCTTAAGAACGACGCGGATGCGATTTGGATGTCGGATTCTGAGCCGCGCGTGAAGTGTATAGGTAAAGAGCTATGGATTTCGGAATCGAGCTTGATTTCTATGTGAACGCGTGGTGGGAGACGGTGAAGGGAGCGAAATTTTCAGAAAAATCTGAGATTACAAATTTTTGAAGTTGAGATATCGACGGGTGTAGACTCTGAGCCGGAAAGAAAACTGCTAATCCGGAACTCGAGCGTCTTCGTCGATCTCTTCGATAAAGTCGCGTTTAAGTAAATTTGGGGTCGCAGGAAATGGGAAGAATTCTGAAGTTAAAGAATTCGTTGAATATACAGGGTGAACCGAGCAACTGGGCTGTAGCTTCGATTTCGTTGAGGATAGAGAAAAATCGTGGGAAGAAAGATTGAATGGCACGATAAGATCTATGCTCGTGAGTATTCATTCTTTCTTCCTTTTTTTTTTTTTTTCTTGTGTGTACATTAATGCATCAAAAAGGTGCAATTCCACTCCGTTTTTTAAGTGGAACTTTACCATTTTTTATTAACCACGCGTTAACAATGCATCTTTCTCTCTCCATAAAATTCTCTGCAAAAAAGTATTAAGGTACTTGGTCGAGAAGGTGCTTGGTTCGAAAGATATTTCAATTTTCTCTGACTTTTCTCTATCTTCAACGAAATCGGAACTACAGCCCGGTTCGGTCGCATGGTTCACCGCGTATTATGGAGTGACTCGCGACGTAGAAACGTGAGTACAAAATTATTTCCCTATCAGAATAAATTCCTAAATAAGTATTTATCTCTCGAAGGAGCGTTCGAAATAAAATTTATCGCAGCAAATACATTAATTAATTGAAAAATTTCACGAATGAATATATTACGGGCTGATCGTTACCATGTTTCCATAGAACTACTTCACTGTCAGAGTTAGTTCCTAACTAGTTATTATTTCGAAATGGGTTGCTTCACGCTTCGAGGAGTACGTCTTATAATTGAGATGATAGGGTCGTGAAGGGTATCGAGAATAACAGCTCGCGTGTAAACTCAACAAGCACTTTATTACTTTGCCGTAGGAGCGCCTTTGGCACAAGTTATTCGGCGGTGATTTCGCGACACAGATCAACGTAGTGACAGTGTACTGGACTGCTCGAGTGATAACTACTGACCGCGAGCTTTTCTTCGTTAGCTCGTAGAGCTGTAAATTACTTGAGCGTCGAAGACCTATGTGTTTTTTAAAAGGTCCCAGGACTTTTCCTAAATTACAGTGTCCGATCCTTGGACATTGCTCATGTGCACATGTGCTTTACTTTGGACCCTTCTTTATTCTTATTTATTATAATGAACATTCTTCGAAGATGGAAATTCTTTTTGAGATTCCAAGATAGTCATTGTTCTATCGAATAGACTATAGGAAAATTTACGTATACATAGTTACATTAAACGATACAAAGGTTACTTTGACGTGTTAAAGACATTGGCACTTTCAAAAGATACGAGTCGATTATAAAATGTCTCTTTGAAAACATTTTTACTTCACTTTTACTTCAAACGTATTTCGAATAACGAATAATTCGAGTAGAAAGAATATAATGAATTATCGTCGAGTGTGAATAGGTTATATATATATATATATATATAATAAAATATGTTAATTGATGTCTTTCGTTCAAGTCTGATATTAGACTCGCGTAAAACATTGAATTTTCGCACAGATTATACTAATTATAAGATTCGATCTCTTAAGGAAATCTTAATTTCAACCTCTTTAATGATTCGAATAATTCACTCTCGAATATCGTTACAAATTTTCGGGCAAGTTTGGACAAGCTGCGAAGCAATTTCTGAATTTTCTGCATATCCTATACGCGAATCTTGTTGCTTTGAACTTGTTATCTGTGAACACGTTGCTCGTACAACTTGCTGAACTTCGGAACTTTCAACAACCTACCTGCGAAAGCCAGTTTCGTGTTCATATTTTTCTGTAATAAAGAATTTCAGAATATATTCTTTGCGTTCGCTTTCTATTCGCTTTCAATTATTTATTTCGGACGATAATTGCGAAATAAGTTCAGCTGCATTTGCTATAAGGACTTTTTCCAATTGATATGCTCACCATTTTATATTAATTTCGTTATTACGAACAGACAACGATAAGGTCACATTTTTTTTTTTTTTTGCTCATCTTCCAAATGACGTCAAGAATTTTCGTTAAAATCGACGATAACGGTAGACTCGTACGAGGTTCAGCAGTCCTTTACCTTTCGATGGTAAGTACGTTCCGAGGAATATCGCTTTATTAAAATATTGGTTATTCTAGTTGCAGTGGACAAATATACGGAGCGAAATATCGCTACAGTCTCAAAGGGATCGCGGAGAATCCAGGTTCCTTTCATTTAGGTAAATAAAATCGCAAATATAAATAGTGCATAATACCGAAGTTTCGCATAAATTGATCGAACAGAATTTTCGCGTATACGTATTTCCGCAGAATCGCTCGATTTCAGATTTGAAAAAAAAATGAAATATTCAGATTTATTCAGCGCGGCGTGCGCTTCTCTTAAACTTAAAAAAAAATCGCTAGTCCGTAGTGTTGAAGTGGTTAACGCTTCCAAGTAAACTCTACATCTGTATCGACTAATTTTCTAACTCGCTAAAGCCATCGACAGGCCATAGACAAAAGACAACCACGTGGCAACCATAAGACAAGAGACAGGCAACGATGGCTTCGGTGTTCAGTTTCTAGGTAACACTGCTAGCGTGCGGATCTGGACCAGCTGAAACTGTATTCATATTATACCAACGTCTCTTTATTAAATATAGTTTACTATCTGACAATTTATCCACGCGCCTTTCTCTCTATCTATATAACCAATAACCACAACACGTAGCTTGCGAGTACTTGTCGCGGCACGAGCTAAAGGCAAAGTGTAACCAAAGAAAACCGAATGAAGCTTGTCGTTAATGACTTAGATGTAGGTGCGACGATGCAGCCGAACGGAATAAAAAGGAAGCGGCAAAGTAAAGAAACTTGTTCGTTGGAAGGCTAATAAAAGATGGAAACTGCGAGGAAATTGTTTTACAACGACGTAAAACAAGCGGACAGGCCAGGTCGCTTGGAGTGGGTCAGACTGGCCATGACGAAATGGTGACAAGCGACGTCGTTAATGGAATTCCGTAGTTTCACGTGGAACGGTCGCGATGAGTGAATCAAAGCGGCCACGGGGCTGCTCGTTGACATGACAATTGCGCCAATCATCAATGCATGAATCACGGACAATCCACTTTGCCGTCGTCGTCCCGTCGTCGTTGGTCGTCGTAGTCGTGTTACGTCGGGCCTCGTTACGCGTTGCCGTCACGTTGCGGAAAGTTCGATATCGATCCCGTTAACCCCACCCCCTGCCCTTTCGTGCGTGTGTCGGCCTTGCACGCGTGACTTTCTCTGGATACGGGCCAATAACGCGACGTGCCTTGTCGATCGTTCAATTGCCGATTTCCTATCAGTTTGACTTATTATTCGAACTTAATTTCGAACGATCGTTGAAAAGATCGTTTCGAAGAAATTTCCAGGGACGATAAGCGATTATCGTTAGAAAGCGATATTGCGGATACGTGTACGGAAATTCGTGTTTTTAATTAGTTTCGAATTAAGATCGAAAAATGGATAGATAGAGAGAAATTTGTTTCACTCGCTACGTAAATATCGTAACAAATATGAAAACATCCCTTTCATCCGAGTTATCCGCTGCACGACGAAGCTTGGCAAAATTATTACACATTGTCGTAAGCTGGTGCCACGGAATATTCATCTTTCGCCCCTCAGAATGTTTTCGTGGCTGCGATGAAACATTTTCAACCACACAATTTGCCGATTGTTTGCTGCATGGCGGCACTGTCACTTCGTTATGACGCGGCCTTTGTTAATTTAACACGCGTCCGCGGCCTCTGTAATTCCCTGACCGCGCGAAAATTGTAGACAGAGCCAGGAAATTCGACGGTTATGCCGCATTGAATCGCGTCACTCTAATCAAAAGGATCGCCCCGGCGATTTTACCGAAATGCCCGTTAAAACGATCATTCGACGCGAATGCGAATAACAGCGACTAATTGTCAAACTCCATGTCTGCGATAGGCCAAATCTGACTGCGCGATGAAGCCTATGGCTTTCTTTGCTTTCGGCTGTTCTTTGATTGTATATCGCATAAATTTGCCCCGAAAATTGTAACAATTTATTAAAATATCAATTATCAATTTATCAATTTATCAATCTATCAATCAATATATCGTATATATCATATATAAATATCATATATATGTATATATTATATATCAATATATATAAGGTTATCGATTTATTAAAAAAAATAAATTGTAATAAATTATGATAAAAAAAGATAAATATCGAATTTAATATCCTTTTGGACTGCCCATAACAATTTCGAACGATCTACTGCTTCTTATCAAACATATAAAAGGAAATTCAAGTGTCGTAGATCACGCAATACGAAAAATAGAAATAAATATAAATGAAATAAAAATAGGAATAATAACTAAAAGTTACCGATATCAATAATTTCTGTTAATGTAAGTCGAATTATGGTAAAACTGTCATAGGACGAGGAAATATTTCAATTAAAAGCGACCATGAACTTATGTGAAAAATTACGTAAAATTAGTCTGCAAGCATCAAATTAATTTACATATCTAACATATAGGAAATAGGACGTTCTCCCGTTCGCAGTTCAATTGCAAATATTTGAACAGCTAGTAAAAATTAATTAAAATCGGCGCAGATAATATTCGCATCGAAAAATATCATTTTTAAAGATAAAAACAAAAACTAAAGAGA
Source organism: Bombus confusus (assembly GCA_014737475.1). Classification (NCBI taxonomy): domain Eukaryota; kingdom Metazoa; phylum Arthropoda; class Insecta; order Hymenoptera; family Apidae; genus Bombus; species Bombus confusus. The sequence continues at coordinate 5,526,331 of JACXIV010000041.1, forward strand.
GAACGAAAATAACTCGATCTCTGTAAAAATTTTCATCACTTCCCCTACTTTTCAGCATATTTCTGAATCGATAGTTACGGAACACCCGTTACGCGGTTAGTAGTGGACGCGTGTTATCGCGTTGTAGATGAACGACAAAACTGATTCCGCGAGATGCATATGCTTAACATCGTCCGAAATACGCGATATCAGTGGTGCATACAGCATCTAAGTGGAATATGCAAAACGCAAATTATGCAAAATACGCAAACTACGAAATACGTTATGCAATATATTTCGCGGAGACAAGGCTCCGAGGCTACTTTGGTGCGGCCATTAAATGTCACAGACTGGAAACGCCACTTTTTAACAATCATCCATTTTGTACAGCACGAGTAATTTGAAAATAATTCTGTTTTTATAACGTATACGCTAATATTACAGCGTGCAGCACGAATAGAACAAAGACGAGAAGAATAATTTCTTACGTAAAACTTTATGACGCCAGAGAGATTATTCGAAAAGGTATTTAATAGTAAAAATTAATTACATCTCGTAGATAGAGACAGATTTCGTGCAAAATCGCAGTTGATGGAAATAAAAGAGAAAATTCAGGCGATAGAGCCAAATACAGATAAAAATCGTGAGAGTACAAGTTTCAAAAAAAAAAAAAAAAAAAAAAAATCTCGTTTCCTACTCAAACAACTGTGCATAAACGTATCCGTGTGGATCAGTGTCCGTCATTTACCGAAACGGCATTAAACGATTTGATAGCAGACAAGCGATAAGTTGGCAGACAGGTTTTCAAATCGACCGGTACGTCCAAGAAGGTTATAATATTCGCTCGCGATTAATTTAATTTAATTTAATTACACCGCCGCGTATCCTGGTAATTCTGCTAATTAATCCGGGAATTTCCAAAAACCAAGGCGCCGTATAGCGTAGAATAAAGTAAAATTTTACGAGATAAAACTTGTCCCGTTGAGAAATTTTCGATGACTCGAACGACGATCTATTTCAACGAAATATATAACGTGTGATAATATTAAAATATTGACGTCGTGGAAATTACTGATCGATACGCTAACGTGGATTAATTTCGCGTTAAAAGATCGAGGCTTGTTGCGGCAAGGCCAAGATGAAAGGCAAACATTTCACGGATAAGCCGTATATTGAAAGCACGATGTCATGAGAAAATGCTGTTATACCGGATAAAGACGTTAAATAATATGAAAACAACAAATTCGCATTCGTATCTGCCCGCTGAAACGGCTTGACTCTTCAAATTACAGTGAATGTACCCGATTGCCAAATAATTCTTTTATATCGCGCGAAATATATTTCTTCGTTGACAGAGCTGCTTTAAATTTGAAATTTCAAAGAATATCCGAATGAAAATATCGGCGATCATAAGGTAATATTAATAACAATAATGCTATTGTTATAATTAATTAATCATACTTATGGAAACAGAAGATCTACCGATATGTCATATTACGCAGTTAACTCCGTGTTTAATGAATTAAAGCAGATTCGAATTAGTGAAACGTGAAAATTGGATTAAATTCCCAGGCACGCCCAGACTCGCTCTAAACTCAACTTCGCGAAGTTTCGATCAAGATTTCGATCGAGTATTAAACACGAATTAGACCTGGATTAGATCTCTGTTTAGATTAGAATTTGGTTACGTTTGAGTTGGATCGTAATTATGTTGATTCAGGAGTCGCAGAATTTCGATTATGACGATTCGGTTGTACCACTATCATCGGAATTGGACCTTGCTTAAATCTACACAAGAATCAAGTTAATTCCAAATTAGATCCCAGCTGAATCTTGATCGGTGGTAAATTGAACTTCGTTACTTCTTCGTCCTATCTCGCGATCAGTCTACGTCGCAATCAGGTTAACTAGAATTCTAAAAATGCTGTTTTCTTAAACCTACAAAATGATTCTATTTCTTAATTAGACTAGGTCAATTATGACTTTCAATAAAATTATACCGCGTCAGAGTAGGAGATCTTATTTATAAAAAAAAAGGAAGAATTATTTTTGTGTTTAAGAGTATCGAATATCTTCTTGTACATAATTTAGAATATAATACATATATTAACTTCGATAAAAAGTCAGTGTACGCTGTAGTTGGTGTCAAAATTACTTTAATTGTTTATTTAATTATTTACATGCACATACCTGTTAGCAATGACAATCTGTCTTAAAGAATCATTTCTAAATATATCTTGCTACTAAATAAATGGAAGCTTTTGACTAATATACTTTTGCTACTTCTATTATCATAAATTGTCAAAATTTTTCATTTCACCTACATCGTTCATAAATTAATTTCTTGATTAGACTAGGTCAATTATGACTTTCAATAAAATTATACCGCGTCAGAGTACGAGATCTTATTTATAAAAAAAAAGGAAGAATTATTTTTGTGTTTAAGAGTATCGAATATCTTCTTGTACATAATTTAGAATATAATACATATATTAACTTCGATAAAAAGTCAGTGTACGCTGTAATTGGTGTCAAAAATACTTTAACTGTTTATTTAATTATTTACATGCACATACTTGTTAGCAATGACAGTCTGTCTTAAAGAATCATTTCTAAATATATCTTGCTACTAAATAAATGGAAGAATTTTTAACTAATATACTTCTGCTACTTCTATTATCATAAATTGCCAAAATTTTTCATTTCACCTACATCGTTCATAAAGTAATATCGTCGCAGAGAGGTATATATGCAGCCGTAAGAAAGATACCTGAAGAACGACACACGAAACAAGCGCTACGTTTCCTCCGTGTTCCACGTCGTACGATTATCATACGGGCGAAACCAGCCTGGACACGAGAACACTCGACTCGCGTGCTGGCAAAGGCGGCCTGTTATTGAGAAATGTTTCGCATAGTTTGAAATATTTTCATGCCGGTGTGCCACTCCGCGTTCCGTTGTGAATTTCATGACGTGCATCAAACTAAGAACGACGGTCTTCCGTTTCCGGGACTAAACGAAATGATACAGTTAAATGAAATTTTCATCGATCATCTATTGGTACGAAAAGTTATGAAAATTGAAATATTATTTAACAAAATATTAGCCAAAGTCGCGATCGTTTACGATTATTTATAACGTGTAACCGTAAAAAATTATTAATTAATATAATTGTAAATGTCTATGATTCTGTAAAATTATTGGAAGAAACTGACCGTGGTAAATAAGAATTAAAAATGAGCTCCTCCAGCGTTTCGTTTTACATTCGATAATATATTTGATGTTTATATTTAATATAATGTATTTAAATTTTAGAATACATTCGAGTATATGCTTCTCGTCCGTAAGATATCGAAGAAAAATCGCGAAATAAACTTTAACGCAATTACTTCTACGGGAGAAATACTTCATACTTGAAGTACTCGTGGATCTCTTCGTGGATCTGCGCATTTAATAACTGCAAATCTTCTAATTAATCAAGAAAAGCTGCGTTTTATCACCTGGCATCGTAATAAGCCTGAGAAGTAGATGACAAAGTGCAAATTTAACTCACTATATTATTCAGTCTTAAAGACTACATACATTTAAGACTCTTAGCTCAGCTCTTTTAAGACGCTGCGCGATAAAAATTTCTATCAACTTCCTCGTAAGAAAATCCTCGTTACTTGTACGCTGTTTAACCGCGCGGAAACTCTGAGTGCACCGTGTATTTGTGAAAAATTGGAAAAAGGAGAGAATGATAAAAAAGAAAGAGGTCGTCTGCCGAGTCTACGCGATAAAACTTTCATTGATATTTAATACGACAACTAAATGAAGGAAGATAACATACGAATAAAGAAACTGGTAAAAATCTACCAAGACAAAGCAGCCTGTTCCAACTCAATTTCGTTTATCCTAATTCCTTAAACGTCTTTTCCACCGCCAACTGGTATTTTTT
>JACXIV010000041.1:5530871-5589197 GCA_014737475.1 Bombus confusus
GAAGATACCATACGAATAAAGAAGCTGGTAAAAATCTACCAAGATAAAGCAGCCTGTTCGAACCCAATTCCGTTTATCCTAATTTCTTAAACGTCTTTTCCACCGCCAACTGGTATTTTTGAATCGTCGATAAGCCACGACACTTTCGGTTGAGCTGCGTTTTTTAAAACTTCCGCGCCACCTTCTCCTTGAATCTCCTCACCTTTTGGTAAAACTGATAATAAAACTCTATTTCTTATACCGTTCGAGAAACTGTGAGTGCACCGTGTATTTGTGAAAAATTGGAAAAAGGAGAGAATGATAAAAAAGAAAGAGGTCGTCTGCCGAGTCTATACGATACAACGTTCGTTGATATTCCATACAACCAAATGAAGGAAGATACCATACGAATAAAGAAGCTGGTAAAAATCTACCAAGATAAAGCAGCCTGTTCGAACCCAATTCCGTTTATCCTAATTTCTTAAACGTCTTTTCCACCGCCAACTGGTATTTTTGAATCGTCGATAAGCCACGACACTTTCGGTCGAGCTGCGTTTTTTAAAACTTCCGCGCCACCTTCTCCTTAAATCTCCTTACCTTTCGGTAAAACTGATAATAAAACTCTATTTCTTATACCGTTCGAGAAACTGTGAGTGCACCGTGTATTTGTGAAAAATTGGAAAAAGGAGAGAATGATAAAAAAGAAGGAGGTCGTCTGCCGAGTCTATACGATACAACGTTCGTTGATATTTCATACTGGTAAAAATCTACCAAGATAAAGCAGCCTGTTCCAACCTAATTCCGTTTATCCTAATTTCTTAAACGTCTTTTCCACCGCCAACTGGTATTTTTGAATCGTCGATAAGCCACGACACTTTCGGTCGAGCTGCGTTTTTTTAAAACTTCCGCGCCACCTTCTCCTTAAATCTCCTCACCTTTTGGTAAAACTGATAATAAAACTCTATTTCTTATACCGTTCGATCGAGCGCCGTTGGCCCGCACGAATTCTAATCTCCTTCCTTCCGTCAACTTTCGCCCCTCTAACCACCCCCTGTGTGCGTCGATCCGCGGAAGAGAGCTCGTCGTATTCCCCCGGCCGATTCTCAGATCCGACCGCGTCGCTGGAACGAGATGCAAATTCGAGATTGCGGAGCGCCGACCGAATTTCGAACGGAAAAACCGTTCGCCTACGTACTCGGAAGAAGGAGAATTCGAAGGAAAGGGTGGAATGGATAAGGGCGGCGAGGCGATGGAATTCCAAGCGAAGATAAAACCTGACCTTCCTGTTCCCCCCTGCGAAAGCCACTTGAGCGCGTCAACTCGACGACGACGTTCTCCAGGACGTTGCATCGGAAGAGTGCAATTCCGTTCCGATCTTCTTAATCGAGCTTGGTTTATTCGTCGTGAACGAGGCAACGTTGCGTCTGCTCTCTTTCTCTCTCGTATCAGGGGAATAATCTCGACCAGACAGCCGCGTAATCTGACCTGACAAAGCGAGCCAACCCCGCGGCTCTGATTTTTCAATTTAATTCCTTCCGCCCGACGGCGCCTACAGATAGTCACACACAGTGTCACGGACTCTTTCGCTTTTCCTCTTACTGCTAGTTTTCTTCTTGCTGATAAAACCATCTTCTTTATCGGAATCTTAATGAGAATGACGCAACCAACCGATGAATCGTTACGCCTTGCGAGAATACCTGTGACGCTATTTCAAAAAAATATTCAGAACAGTATCTCCTCGTAAAGGAAGATTATGCGTATACCGCGGTTATCAGACCTTCGATTATACCAATTGCTTCTCTGTTCAAAAGTAACCAACCTTTGCGCAACGCACGTTTTATTTTTTTTTTTTTTTCTTGCTAAGCGATACCCATCGATCACCCAGTATACCCATAAAATTCCAACTTCCATCGATCAGCTACTTGAACATGGTGCGCGCAACCCCTCGAAAGATATTCCATTGGAAGGGCAGAACAGCAAAGTTTCCGCTGCGCGCGATCCACCTTTGCTTCTTCGCCATCTCCATGCAAACTTCTCTCTTTCAGCTGCGAAACAGGTATACGCCGGCTGGGAGAGTAGGGCAGAATCGATATAGAAATCGTTGGCAGGCTGAACCGCGACTCCTCATATCCTGTATTCCCGGAGGACACGGTCTCGAGTAAACACAGCGTAACCAGCCGTAAGCGTATGCAGACGCTGGCGAGACGAGCTTCTTTCCTCGAGGACGTCGCGTCGTTCTCGATTTTCTTGCCTGCGGATGCCGGCCGTGTGTTTGTCTTCTGCCGTCCCGTGAACGCATAGAAAGCGCAGCGATTGCATTCGTTACAGGTGCAAAAGATGGTGCAGAAGGTTGACGCGGCATCTCGATAACTATGATAACAGTTTCTCTTTACGAGGCCACTTTCTCCTTTTAACACTTCTTTTTCCGCTCCCTCCGAACGTTAGTTCGCTCGAAACTAGGAGCTTGCGGACGTTCTCTGCGATTACGTGGTGCAACGTTCCGCGACCGTAAACGAGAGGTAAAAAGGAACGTGTTGGAATTTTTCTGTGCGGACTTTATCGTTTCGCTATTATTTTCTGGATTACACGAGCGGCTGAATCCTCGAGGATCGTCTCTTAACGGGGAATTAAAAGTTGGCAAACGTGTGATAAGAGTATACGTGGATGAGGCAGAAACTCCGCGTTAGAATCGCTAGATTAGATGGTAAAAATGGGCGTTCGATGTAACCGCAGCCAATCTCGATTGTTACTATAGCCGACATCGGGCTATAATTCTTTAGGTGAAAGGTCAATTATGTGTCAGGATGATGAACGACTTCTTACACAACGTCGGGAAGTTTCCACTCGAACAAGGAAACGTTATGGACGAAACTGGAATCTTTAGAATGGATGGATGCGGCCGGGAATTAATCAATTAAGTCAGTCGAACCTCTGGCTGAACCTAGTTCTCGTTCGGGTGATTGCTGTTTAATTGCAATTTTGGTGCAGTGTTTCGAGATAAAAAAAAAAAATATAGAATATTTCCAGATCGATTTCGGTGAATCGAGTTAATTTGGTTTTCGATTTACAGGTAGGTATAGTAGATTTTTTTGAAATGAAAAATTTCTCGTTATACTCAAATGACGTTTAATAATATTAAAACGAAGCAAGAACAATTTTCACGATAACAGAGGGACCGAACTATAGTAAATATCGTTCAATTTCTTTCCCTTTTGTTGGAGCAGAGTCGCGTTGTTATTCGATGATGTAGAAAAGATTTTTTATTCAGATTTCGCTTTATTCGCGATATTTCTTGGCAACGGTGCTTCAGAGTTCGCATTGTAAATTTCATTGAAATTTTCTGATATGCTTTGTCGTCGCAGGAGCTACCTTTTCACTTTGAAGCCAAACCAATGAATGAGCGAGAAAAACAGGAAACGTGCCCTTTGAATTCCCAACGAATTGTGCAACCGGTTCGTTCAAATAAAGCTCTGCTCGCTTCTCATTGTTTATTTCTCTCAAATTTAATTGTAAATCATGCGACGAGCAGTGTCTCGTGGAAACGAGCCTCGAATTGCGCAGCACACCGAAACCAGCTTGAATTCGTGCAAGATTTAAAACATGTTACCATCGTTCTCACAAGTCTCAAATAGTTTCGTGACCGAAGCGGACCGAATTCTTGATTCTTGCTCTACAAAAATCTGTTTAGCGAAGTTTTGTTATGCGCAGCGTCGCTCAGGCGTATCGCTAACCGTTTGCAAGCACGCAAACCGGCCACGTAATCGAAAATTCGATGACACTAGTTGGCTGGCAAGGCAACTCCTTCGTTTTCCTCGAGGATTTCTCAAAACAAGTCGCTTGACCAGCTCGAATTTCGCCCGTAACGAGACGAAACTGATGGTCAAAGGACGAACTTCGTAGTTACTGCCTATTGATACGGTGAAATCACGGCAAAGAGAGGCTTCCGTTCGCCCTCAAAAGGGAGAGGCGATCGTCTCGAGTCTCGCCAGACGAACGGAGCCATTCGATCGTGCACTTAGCGGAGATTTACAAATTAACTGTTCGTCTCTCGGGAGGAGCAGCTTGAATCGAGGAAAGGAAAGGAATGGAATAAGGCTACCTTTCGTGGACTGGTTTCACCGAGAGAGGAGAGCTTTTAAATAAGAGAAGCTGCACGAAGCAACGCCACAGGGATCAGGCTGCCGATGGACGCAACGATCCTTTGACGTTTCCCGATTTTATTTAGAAATTCAGAATTTTGAAAGTTGTTGTCGCGTTAAAAACGCAAAGCTGACTTTTCCGCTGTGGTGTTGCTTTAAGACGTTTGAATACTTTGAATTTCGAGTTTCCGTGTAACTCGACCGTTCCATTCGAACGCCACCGTGAGAAAAACGATAATTACGTGATTAAATGGAAACTGGATTTATTTATCGGCAAGTCAAACTGCGAAACGAGATGAAAGAGGAAATTCAAAGGAGAGGAAAATTGGAAAATCTTTCGGTCACGCGTCCCACCGAATCGTTTTATCGATTGTAAAATCGCAACTTAATTTTCCATCCACGTTCCGTGCCTTTTCGAGAGCACTCGATGAAAAACAAGGGGAAAATTGAAGAATCGTGAGGAAACATCGCTTAACGTGCCTCACTTCCGGCCGCTTGAGTGGCTTTTACAGAAATTTCTGCCCAACCCCGGCGGCTTCTTTCCTCGTCCTCGCCAGATTCTGAGAAACGCGCTTAAAACGAACGCTATTGTTATCTTGTTCGCGCTATCCACCGACCACGTTTCTAAGCAATATCCGATAAAACGACCACCTATCTGCCTCCGACAATCTAAAACCTAACACTTTCCTACAAATTTAACGCCGCGTTACGAAACTTCAACGTATACGATCCAATTTTTATTGCAATTAAATTCACGTTCGCAATATATTAGGTTGTCCGAAAGGTTTCTTTCGTTTCGTAAGGAAATAACAGATGCACAGCCCTTTTTGTTTTATGTTATTTTCTGCAATTTTCTGCGATCCACTTTCTTCCACTTCTATCGTTACGATCGTACGTAATTCGATAAAATAACATAAAACGACAAACGTTCATGTTTGTTGCATCCATTATTCCTTATAAAACGAAAGAAACTTTTCGGACAATCTAATATTTCAACTGTGCCAATGGCTGCTAAAATTACCCGCGATATCGAGGTATTTTTTCATAAAAAAAAAAAGAAAAGTTTTAAGATAAAAGACACAAAAGACACTTAAAGACCATAGAGTCGACGATATTAAAGAAATCAATCACTCGTATACCGAAATAGGAAGAGGAAAGATATCCAACTGTCTAAACAGCTCTATCAACCGATCTAAAAATGGAGTCGTCGAACAAACGACGAACAAACCTTCGAATCTTGGTCGAATAAACCTCGCGATCTATTCTTCTCTCGGCCTAGTCGTCAGAAATGGGATTTTCTTCGTTTATGGTCTCTCCACCTCGTGTGTTTTGTGATATAGACGAGAGCTTGGATATCAGGCCGTACGAAAAAGGTCGAATCAAACTCCGATAAACCTTATTGGCGATCCCTTGCTATCCGTCGTAACATGTAACACGCGATAGAAGCGACAAAATGGATAGAAGATACCTCGCATCGTCGACGTAATCTCGCAACGAGCGCTTCAACGTAGTTAGACTAACTAGTCGAACGCAAGTTGCATAGTTCGAGCTGTTAAAACTAAATTAGATTCTTACTGTTGTAGATCTTTATTGTTCCTTTCCTCGGGCGTAATTTACCAATTTAAGTAATTCCAGCTACTATTCGCGTCGACACCTGGCGACGTTAAACTTCATTGCCTGGCGTCATCGAGCACGTTTTGCTTGTTAGTGGAAGCTCTCCGTGAATTAAAGCTTCAACGGTGTTTGAAGAGATTCGATGAAACGCTACACCCTGGCAGCTCGTGAAAATTCAATAAGAGATAGTTTTTTTATCTCATTAACGCTAAACCTACCGACACTTTTTGTATACTTATCGATCGCTCGCGATAGGCGGGACAAACTACAAATTTTTCTTAGAAAAAAAAGCAAACTAGAAATAGATAGCGAAGAATATACAGGATGGGGCATTTTAAACAGCATATTTTTTTACTAACGTTCCGATAGAGTGTTTCAAGGCGAATACAACGACTTATTACGAAGGTCGTTCGGAGTGACCCAAAGTCAACTGCAATAGAAAGTAAATTGTCTCAGAGTACTCTTACCTTCTCTCCTATCTTCAAAAACAAGCGAGTTACTCAGCTGACCTGTTTAAAACGCCCCACCCTGTGTTGCATATTTTATGAAAATTCACAGATTAGCAAGCGATACGACAACGTTGAAATCTGGTAAAATTTGTGTAGAAATTTGAAAGAGGTCAAATTGACCGCTGTGGTAGGTTTAGTGTACTCCTATCTTCTCTTCTCTCTTCAAAAACAAGCGAGTTATTCAGCTGACCTGTTTAAAACGCCCCACCCTGTGTTGCATATTTTATGAAAATTCACAGATTAGCAAGCGATACGACAACGTTGAAATCTGGTAAAATTTGTGTAGAAATTTGGAAGCGGTCAATTTGACCGCTGTGGTGGATTTACTGTTAAGAAACAACGCTGCGTTAAGATTGCATCTTATTTGCCATCTTCTTTCTTTCGGTTAACACGGTTGAAATTTCTTAGCTGTAGAAGTCTTCCAGAAAAAATCGACATCCGATTCTTACTGACAACCACACTGCCGAAGGTAGAAAAATTTGTAGGACACGCGCAATATCCATCGGAAGATCTATGAAATATCTCTCGTGAATCACGCGTTACGATATTTAGCAGGTAAAAGAAATAAATCTCTACTCGAGCTTGATTCTTTCAGTTACGTTTCTAGAAACAGGAATTTGCCTAAATATCCGCAGTATCCTAATAACCACTCGCCACGGAAATGCTGCGCATAGATGGCACGAACGTTACAAAGTATCCGCAATACTGCGAGCGATATTCGACCAACGCTGCGCGCTATCTCTCGTATTTACGAAAAGTATCGCATACTACTCGACCGCGGATCTTCGAAACACGTCGCAATCACGGGTTCGACGAGATAGTTTCAACGAAGTATCTCGCAAACATGCGAGCAGGCGCCAGTGAACCGGTCGGAGTATTTAGTTTGCCAACTGGGTGGAACCGCGCGCGAGAAAACGAAAAACCGAAGAGAAATGCTGGAGGAGGGAAGGCGGTGCTACAGGCGTAATAAGATAGCCGAGGAGATGAAGTGTGAACGCACACGAACGAAAGAAAGGTGAACGTGGGCCGAAGTAGGCGAAAGAAAGAAAGAAAGAAAGAACGAACGAACGAACGAACGAACGAACGAACGAACGAACGAACGAACAAACGTGAGAAAGAAGGGGAAACTCGAGGAGAATCCGGAGTGAAGAGCGAAACAGAGAACGAGCCACGGCGAGATGGAGAGCTCTCAGCAAATTGGAGAGACCCGGCCTTTTCTATCGCGTGCCCGTTTCCATTCGTACGGAAACATCGGCGCGCCTCTTTTTCCCTTCCTCTTTTCAACTTCCCCTTTTTCTTCCCACGCTTTTTGCACCGACACCCTCTCTCCGTTTCTCGCCAGGTTGCAAGCCCCTCTGGCTGCGGCCTCGTTCGTTTCGTCGTAGCCGTAGTCGTTGTAACGTCACCCCCTGCGGGCAAAATAAGTAGCCCAGGTCCCGCGACACTACGCTCACTTATCATGCCGGGCCATCTGCAGGCATCGCGACCGCTCCGAGCTTGCTCAGGGATGATACACGTGTCCCGCTGCACCGATAAGACGACGATATTCATCTCTGTCGTGGCTGCAAACGCGACTACATCGAGGCTGCGCGCCACCGTGTTTTACGCTTCAAGAAGAAAGTTCGCATTCCGTGTTTAAGGTAAGGGGTTAGGTTCTTGTTGCTCGTGCCGCCGTACAGTTTTCCTTCGGATTGCCAATTAATCGTTTCGGAGCATCGTTATGCCTGGAGATATCCGCTCTTTGGTCAACTTTGTCGCGGTAAAATTGTTTCTCCGTAGGTTGATTAGATTTACGAGGCAGTCGTGATTAATGGAAGGAAGGTTTTCGTGGGATAAATAAAAGAAAATAGAGACAGAGATCTGTATGTTCGCGTTAGAAATATTTTCTCGGTTATTCGCCGATATCTGTCTGGAATTTCCGACAACGAACGAGTCGGTGTATACAATTGGAAAACAGTCTTTGCAGCACTTCTGTCAAAAGTCCTACTATCGACGAACAAAACGTGCGAAAATCTTCATTTTTGTTTCGACTTACCTCTCGTCGAACGAGTTTCCAACGAGCGGAACGTCGAAGATACGACGACGACGACGACGACGACGACGATGGCTTCTCGAGCTGTCCGGCGTGCACGTTCCGCGTGAGAGAGGTTGAAAAGGGAAGGAAAATAAGCACGCGCGTTGGTAGAAAAATGTTCAATCGCACTTTCACCTCGCGGCTAAAATTTCAACTACGTTTCGTCGATTGATTTTTCTCCTTTACCATGGACCATCCTTTCCCGTGGCTGTAGATCTTCGTCGCGTTTGATAGATTATATTAGCCATTCTCGAACTGCCGTATCAAGCTACGAAAGTTTACCTTAACAGCTTATTCTATCCTGTCGTCTTTATGGATCCAAGATCGCGGATAAAAAGCTTCTAGGTAAAATACACATCTTGTGAAAGACACGTGGCGGATATTTCCATTGCCGGTCCTTCTTTATCGCAGCTTTTCATAGGCAGACCGAATTCTTTCGAAAAATTTCGAAAAATTCCTTTTCACTTCCGGTGTATCGAAGTCTCTACTACGTTCCAGAATCGTTAGCTAAGCGAAATGTTTGAACGTTGTTTTAATAAAAATGAAATACTCCGTTCGAAGGTACTCGAGGGTGGAACTTCAGTTGGACATTTTTCTCCCGAAGGAATAAAAAATGTTAATTATTTCCGCTGCTAGACCGAAGAAATATTTACAAGTTAACGGTTTATTTAAAACGTTCAAGGGACTGCTGCCACTTTTCGCTCGTGACGGAATATTACGAACGACGAGGGTGTTCGAACTTTGTTGCGCCGGAAATAGTCAATTTACGAAACGAAATAAAATTGTTCAACGAATAACTATGTTTGCCATGGGATATTAAATTTTCCCTTTATTACCAACAGAGACAACGAATAATTCTTTCTCGATTTGCTCTGCCTTCCATTTTTTATTAAACGGATTCTTTTTATTGTAATGGTTATTCGGTTCAGGAAATATTGCTCGCTACCAGAGAACAAGGGAAAAATGCTGTTCAATTAATAACCTACGAAGCTTCTTCGTTAAATTTTATTTTTATTCCGTTCGGCACTCGTAAAAACTCTGTATCGCGCCAGAGGACAGTTCCTCTATTCAAGAAGATACACATTTTTTTCTTCGCGCGTAAAACGGAGACGCGGAGACGCGCGGATGAAAAATACGAAACTGCAACAATTTAGCAAATAAACGCAACAGGATGTTCCATTATTTCAAGCAACAAAGAATCGCGGTTGTTCAACTACCGGAATTTGTTATTCCTTTGTTCTCTAGAATGTACTTCAAACGTGTTATCTTCTTGGTATATTCAATTTTCTCCCTTGACTGTACTTTACTGCGATCTAATTTAACAAGAAAATAACAACAGCAAAGTGGCAAGTTGTAAGTTGTAAAACTTTAATTTCGCCAACAGTCTTTAGAATTTTACGAGTTACAAATTCACTCGTTAATGTTATTGGTGTATTTTATGCTAATTGTTTACATCGGGAGGAAGCACAGCAAAGAGGCAACAAGCCCAAAAGTTACCTAGTTTGGAGAATAGAACGCAATATAATAGATTATACAGGATGGTTGGTAACTGATGGCACAAGCGGAAAGGGGGTGATTCTACGCGAAGAAAGAAGTCGAAAATATGGAATAAATATTTTTCGCTCGAGGCTTCGTTTTCGAGAAAATCGACTTTGAATTTTCTCACTGTAGATCATTGTCTCGGTCGACGTTACGTTGATAAACACTTGCAATGTGACCAAAGTGTTTCCTACCTATTAACTTACTATCCGACTTTTTTATTCTATTTTTTTTTTTATTCTGTATTTTCGACTTCTTTTTTCGCGTAGAATCATCCCCTTTCCGCTTGTACCACCAGTTACCAACCACCCTGTAGAAAAGAGATTAGTTAGACGTAAGAGTAGAGATAATAAGGAGATAACGTCAAAGATTGATACACGTCGAACGAGATGTAAAACCGAAAAGCTCGTGCAAAGCCGAAAGGCACGGACAAGTAATAATAAATAAATAATATTTACATCGGGACACGGCTCACCGATTTTCGTTACCTTCGAACACGTTATCAAACGTATTATCATTCCGCGCAACTTTTCTCTATACGTCGGCCGGCATTCGTGTTCGAAATATCCAGAAAAATAGAAATTAGTATTTACGCGTTGCACTATATCCCGTTAATCGCGACGTGATTTCGCTTTCGAGCGGTTTGCGAGGCGCAATTTCAAGAAACTTGTAAATCAGTAGAGACGTTACAGCCGTTGTCTCCGAACGATTTGCAGCATCGATCGGTGACAAAGAAAGAATATTAAAAAAGCGGAATGAGGAAAGAGACGAGAAACAAACGCAACCGACGGAAAGCTGCAATAAATCTAGTTTCGCGGTGACGATGGCTGTGCCGCTCGACAAATCGATTCGCAGGCGGCAAAGGGGGAAAAAAAGTTTCGCCGCCCGTAACGAATAAAGCTCTCCATTCATCACGTTCGTCTTGTTAATCCACATCGTGATCGGTTAGGAATGAGCGACCAGCCTCGAGAAAGTCGATAGCCGATGGAAAAGGCGAAAAATCAAGGACGAAACTGGAGCTGGACAATTAGTTTCATTGAATCCTAATTGATGCCCCTTCGTTCCTGGCCGTTTCCTACAATTTCGCGACTGTGTGCGTTTATTTATCAATGCAGATTCTTCGTTACGTGGATAACGAGGTATCGAATTATTTCGTAACTAGAGAATTTGAAAAGATCGATAGCCGAACAGGAGAAAGATACGCTAATATTTTAACGACGCAGCATTTCTCAACAACGGTGGAACAATCGGTTCTCAAAGCGATTAGAAATCTTTTAGGTCCATTTGAGAAACGAGCTTTTAAGAATACTAGCTGCGAGCAACCGCGAATTTGCCCAATTTCAGGCAATTGCTATTAATGGCTGCATTAATTTCGAATCAACGAGTGATAACGTCAATATCATTTTCCAAGAGAAATTAGTATTTCCATGTGTGTAGTATCAACTTTGAATGATTAATTAATATCGTTAATGGCAGCAATTTCGGTAAATATCGTAAGCATTCGGTAAATAGCATTCGGATGGGGAAGGTGTTTGCAAATTCTTTGTTGGTAGAGTAGATATAAAAGGAGGATCATTTTATTATTATTGCTCTTACCAGTTGCAGTAAAGATAACACCGTTCCGGATAAGTTCTTCGGGTAATCATGGTATTAAATCTTCTGTAACGAGCTTCCAGGTAAAATTCTGGCGAACTGGAACAAAAGTAAGAGAAAAATGTTTCGATGCCGATTCTTTTCTCCGCGCGATTAAAGATAAATTTGAAAATATAAATTCCTCCCCAGGACGCTTATTTAACTAAATAGAATATTTCTAAATCGTGAAACATCCTAGATCAATAAGCGCTGAAAACGTGGATAAATTAAAAATTCGAAGAAAGCTTCAAATAATTATCGCAATACGATATCGTACATAATATCGTGCAAGTAATTTCACGTCAAATTACAATATTCCTCGATCAAACTGCAATCAGTTGCATAGCTTATCGACACATTGAAAATCAAAGAACGCTTCAAATAATATTGCGATATAATATCGCATGGCGGAATTTTCTCCAAACGATTCTACGCGAAATTATAATATTTGTCGATCAAAATGCATCCACAGTCACGAAACATCGCAAACTTGTAAATCCGCAAAAAGTCAATAAATTAGAAATCAACAAACGCTCGTTGTTATCGATTCGTCTGATTTATTTATTGATATCGGTTTAGCATTATCGATACGGTATAATACCGCGTTACGAAATATTCTCCAACTAAATTTACCTGAAATTGTAATACTCGTCGATCGAAGTAAATCCAGTCGAACGTTGTTATAAATTGACCGGCAACGATGCGTATAAAAGTTACAACATGTCACGACTGTCATAGGGTGATTCTGTTTGAAAAGTTTCTTTCGTTTTATAAGGAAACAATGGATGCACGACATTTGTCGTTTTATATTATTTTATCGAATTGCGTGCGATCCACTTTCTTCTATCGAGATAAAGATCACAACGTTCGACAGATCTGTGTCTTTCGATTCGATTCGAAGTGTCTGCAAAAGAAAGACACTTTTCGGACAACCTAATACATCTTCGAATCGATGAACGTTCGTCAAACGGAGAATTTTAATCGTATAACCGACTGAATATTTCTTCTTGTACGAATAGCAAGCTAAGTTTCCAGCACAAAGATTCCAACGAGAAATTAAATTTTCGAGAAGATACTGGGGGGAGCGGCGGATAGTCTAGCGGTTGCCTATGTTAAAAATGCTCGCGTGGACGCGTTGAGAGAAATGTCACGCGGCGGAGACCTGGAAAATATCGTTACAAATGGACACGCGGTAACATATTGTCCCCCCGAACAACAATCATGACCGTCACTCGACGCGATGCAACGATAACTCAACGGGAAAAATGGTTTAGCATGCTTGGTCGAGGCGCGTCACACTTCAACCTGTTTCCTTTAGCCTGCAGTGATTTTTGTTCACCGCGATCTGGATTGTTTGTTTGACGGCTCGAAGCTCGAAATACCGTTTCACGCGATTACTTTGAGTCGTCGTGAAAATTCAGGGATTTAATTTTTTTTTTTCATTTAAATTTCGCATTAACAGAAAGATGTAACGAAGTACAAAGTACGGTAAACGTGTGATGTATCGTGCGTCGATCAAACGGGCGGATTTTTGAAATTCAAAGAGGAGACGATTCTCGTATCGTAACCTTTTGATGAAAGAAAAATTTGCGACGATAAATACGGAGGAGAAGCTTGATCTTCGATGTAAATAGAAGGTTATTTCGTAGATGGTAGGACGGTGACAACAGAACGAAGTTGTACGTCGTGTGTTAAAAATCAATGGAACGTTGTCTTCGTACAAGATCAAACAAAATCCCACGGAAAGAATGTAGACGAATTCAGCGGGAAGGAGCAATTTCATCGTCTAAAGCTACGATACAAGCGATTCTGGTATCTGGTCCTCGCAAGCATTTCTCTCTGGTCACGCTCAAGCTAACAAGACTCATAAATTGTACAAAAGCTTAAAAGCTTGACCTTTTGGGATAGAGGTTTCTGAAACCACGAGTTATGTGTGGAAAGGAAAAAGATCGTAAATATCTATGAATTTATTTACAGTCTGCTTTTGCTTGCTTCTTTCTAAAAATTAAAAAAAAAAGAAAAACGAAACTTGAAAACCTTCGACGGCCCTCAAAGATACATCGTCGTCGAACAGGTGTTGGATTACGTCGATCGATGAAACGTAAGAATTCGGTACACGGAGTACAGGGAAAAATATTGGCGAGCCAAGGGACTAACGATAGTAATTTCGAAGGAAAATGGAATGCGCGGGAACAAGCGGTTCGTTCTTCTCCGAAACTACTTGCCACCATAACCAGCCGTTCTCCATTGTTGGTGTAACGCGGCAACACATCTGCAAATTACACGAACAACGTCACGGCGACATCGTTCCACTCCAGGAGACACATTGTCAGACGTAATTCGGGCCGAGTCGTAAAACGCGAGCGAGCTGCATATGCAAAATAGCCAGCCGTCGTCGCCACGAACAACGACGATCACAGGGCAGAATTTTATCAATGTTACCGGTCCCTGAACCGAGTTTTCCCACGTCGAAAAGATACCTCGACGCGTTTCACACCACGTCGAAACAATGTGCATCGAGCATATCCGTTTCTTCGTCCGTTATGGCATTTTCGTTGAGAGTTTGCACGCAGCACTGGCGTTCCTCAGATTTCGCCACGCGACAACCTGTTCGCGTTACCAGCGAGGAAGTTGCTTTTATGGTTGTAACTAGCGTTGACGCGATCCCTGACTACTGTCGCAGCTCGTAAGTTACGATCTCGCAAACTTGAGGATGAAATCCTGGATTTGCGAAGAGCACACAGTTTGAAGTTGCAGGAATATAGATGAGACGAGGGTGTTTTAGAAAATGGCCAGACTTCTTTTCTTTCCTACTTCGTTTCACGTCTATCGTCTTACGTCGAAGGAACGGAGAATTTTAAGAAGAGAATTCTTCCTGGGTTTTATAGATTTTTGAGAATCCAAGTTACGAGGATAAAAGAACGAAGGGAAAGGAATCTCTCAAGGCGTGGTCGATTTTTCCCGATACACGCGATCTTGGTATCCTAACTAATTGTAACGTCGTCGGAAACCGGATAAACTGGACAGTTGGCAGGAAATCATCAATCTTTCGAAAGTATGACGTACAGCACACTGTAACCCTTCGAAGGATTTCAAAGATTTTTCGGCCGGTGTCGTGCAACATCGCGCGGCCATGAAAGCTGCACGAACATCCGCTGCTTCGAATCGCCACGAAGCAGCTCGGCAGCCGTAAAACCCGCTCGGTAATTGAAGAAATCGTGATGTATGATATTCGCTTTATAAATAGAACGGAAGAGCAATGCTACGCGCGTAAAGTGTCACGGGAGAACCGTCGTAAATTACCGGCCATTTTTTTTATTCCGTGGCCGACCTCTTTCGAATTAAAAAAAAAAGAAGAAGAAGACGAACGATAGAACCGTAAGAAGAAAAAAGAAGAAGAGGATCTACGGAGAAACGAACACACCGCCTAGCAACGAGGACGCGAATCGAGCATAGGGAAAAGATAAAATAAAATCCGAGTTCAAAGGCAAGCGTGACTGTTAGAAAGAAAGAAATTTGATTCGTCGCGAGAAAAGAACGAAGAAATTAACGAATCGACCTTCAAAGTTCAGAGTTCCACAGTACCGCGCGAAACTTCTCATTAAGAGTCCACGAAATTCCAAACAGATCCAAGTAGTTGGAAAAGTCAAATTGACCGCTTGCAAATTTCTACTCAAATTTTACCATATTTAAACCTTGTCAAATCGCTTCCTAATCTACGACTTTTCATCAAATACGCATACGACATATCCTTTGGTATTTATTTCTAATTTTCTTTTTTTTTTCTGAGAAAAATTTCTAGTCCGTCCTGCCTATCGCGAGCGGCCAATAAGTACACAAGAAGCGTCGGTAGGTTTAGCGTTAGTCCTCCCAACACGTCGAATATCTTCGTTCGTCCCATAATCTTTAGAACGTCCTATTTCAAAGGGGCCCGTTTCAATCGCTATTGTTACTGCGCTAATTACGTCGGAACGTAGAGGTTCGTTATTATCTAAGGTAGCAACGAAGGGCGCGAGTTGCCCTCGATGTCCTCCAGGTATCGCGTTCTGATCTTATTACGACCAGCGCGCCAAATATTATGCCTGCAACGACAATACGTTCCGTTTGCCACGGAAACGGAGGATCGTGTTATTCGAACGGCTCTTTCAGCTTCCAGCAAGCGAACCAGTACTTGCACGACAACTTGGACAACGCTGTCTGATCGATTGAAATCACTACGAAGCGTGTAAAGAACGGGAGATAAAACGCAGCGAACCAGCAAACTACTTACGTTTCCACGGTTTGGACAATAGAGAATAGACAAAGGAGACGTTGACGCGGTTCGAGCGTTAAAAAGTCAAGTCGATGAAATCGAAAAACGATCGCGAATGAGAAGAGAAGGTCGAAAAGGAAGGACGTTGGTATTTAGAAATTCTCGTAAGATGCGACTTTCGATTTTTCCGAGCAGATTGAGAGAAGATTATCTTAAGAGGTGCTCTACACTCGAACAATAAGGAGCGAAGAAGATCGTCCTTTGGTTCGATAAAACGTACGAGTCGACTAGAAACGTATCTGCCTATTTCGGCGAGGTTTTATCGTTCCTTTATAATGCCATGCCGAGAGCAACCAACGAGTGTATGCTGCCCTTAACTCGATCCGAGCCAGACACTTGCCTTCGCTTCGCGATGACTCCGTTTGCCAAGAACTGCTTGCCTTCTCTTAAAAAGAAACATTGCCCTACAACAATATGCTTTAACCTCGCGTTGCGGAGGTCGTAGTGGCAAAAAGTTCGTCATAGATCACGCTACATCCAAGGAATACGGTAACTCGTATCTATTCTGGCAGCATCAATTTTTACGGAGCATCCATAGAAATACATGGAAGAATAACAGACGAACAGGACTTAAAGCAAGTATCATCATTCGTCGCTCAGAGAATATAATCTCGTCGGTAGATGCGAATCTCTCGATCGATACTCGTGCTCTATAAAAATTCTTCGATGGAATCTCTCTCTTTTGCCGACTACTGCGCTAACGAACAACGACAAACTGCGACAAGATAAGCCTACACACGCGATATCCTCGAAATCCTGAAAAATCAGAGGATCGGCCGTATAACGCGATTACAGATGCTCGCGTTATTCTTATCGGTGGAACTCTGGAATTTATCGCTTGCTCGCCCTTTATTTTTAACAACGGTCCGCTATTAATTTCGACGCTCAACCCTGACAGCTGGTTGTTGGAAACTCGTACTTATTCGCCAATGGACTGACTGCGAACGAATGGCAGGCAACACAGGGCGAAAGGGTGCGCCGAAATTCCTATAATTCCTAGCCGAATAAGCAAGCTACAGCCGTAGCCCGCACCTAGTGCGGTAAGAACGTTAAACGGTTGCACGAGACCGGAATACGTGGCACTAGGTTCATCCGTTTCCTCGTACCACTGTACAACGCTTCTTACAACCGGAAGAGTTGAACGGCGATATAATCGCATTTGAAGCCACGTGTCGATAAATCAACCTGTAACGATTACGGTGAGCAAAATGGCGCCGCAAAGCGATATAGATACACGGTGTATACCGGGAAGAAGTTTCGGTTTATAGGGGTGAAACGTTGCTTCGCTTGTTGTTTTGTCGGGGCTGGACGAGTAAGCGGCGGTATTCGTGAATTGTTGTTTAGACGGTGGAAATGTTTTGCAACGAAAGTTTCGTTCGTTTTTTCGTGTTTGTAGGGTAGTAAGCAGGCGCGCGTCGATTTTTACCGCCCGTTGAATTACCTACGTACAAGTAGAATCACCGAATCTTTGTATCAACTCGTATCAACTTGGAGAAACGTCTGGCCAATTTCCTAAGACCATCGCTGTAATTTCCAAACTCTTGGAAAAGCAACGAGTACCGTTCGAACGTACAAATTAAATCGTCGTTTCGCGCCTATCTGGCTCAGAAAACGAATGAAACGGAAGTTAGTGGCGCGAACGAGATTTCTGTTCAAACTTTCGATCGCTACAGACCTGCACACGTGTACGAACGTACGTGTGTGCATGTACGCGAGAACCGGAAGGGCGGACACGAAGAAACTCAGGTGGCAAAGGGTGAATTTCTCGCGAAAAGTTCGAGCGTAAGGATCTTTTACCGACGCTAAGGGGTGAAATATTGAATCTCTCGGGGGCACAGAGAAGAAATGTAACTCGCATTTTCTTTTTCCAGCTTTCTCCGGGCCTGCGGTGCCTTCCACTTCCGCTCCGCGCGCTACCATCTACCCTCTGGCACGTACGAACAAGTATGGCCGCATATGGATCGCGATGGTCCTCGTCATACGTGCCCGACATACTCTTTCTAAGTTTATGATAGCTCGTCCGTGTATCCGCGACATGGTATTATCGATCCTGGCCGTGATCCCGCTGATGGATCCCGGTTCGGACTGTCCGCAAGGAGCAGGCGAGCGGAAATGCAATGTTAGACGGATTCGTCCCTCGAATCTCTCTTGGCTCGCATCGTCGGTTGTACATCCTTCCGACAGATTTATATCTTTATCCCTGTCCCTTTGCTTTTAAGTATACAGGGTGGTTGGAAAAAATAGAATAAAAAAAATAAGAATAAAAAAAATATAGAATAAAAAAGTCGGATAGTAAGTTAATAGGTAGGAAAACACTTGGGTCGCATTGCAAGTGTTTGTCAACGTAACGTCGATCGAGACAATGATCTACAGTGAGATCCGTTGTAACGAGATGCGATAAAGTGCACGCGTACCGAGCGAAAATTCAAAGTCGATTTTCTCGAAAACGAAGCCTCGAACGACAAATTTTTATTCCATATTTTCCACTTCTTTTTTCGCCTAGAATCGTCCCCTTTCCGCTTGTACCACCGGTTACCAACCACCCTGTATACGCTTTATATCGACGCGATTCGCTTCCGACTACCTTGCAGAATTGAACGCGAAATGCGTATGGTTTTGGTAGATTGGTTGTAATTGATATTTATCGTAGGAACTTTGTCATCGATGTTTATAATCCTTCGACACTGTAACTTCACCACTGAAACTTGACTGTGGCTAAGGAGACACAGATTTATTATTCTTTGCTCGAGTTTTATTATTCTTTCTGTGCTGGAAGGTTACAAAGTTTGAAGGTCGATTACACGCTGTATCGGTAAATCGCGGTATTTGGTTAAACCATGTCGGTAAGATGAGTGTTTCTCTCTTTCGATAAGTATAAAATTTCGAGGTTCGCGTTAACGATAACTACGACTGTTTCTTGCCATCTCTAATTTCAAGTCATAGTTCGCGTAAAAATCAGAAGAGCGTTAGCAGTTCGCGCAAGAAGTTTCTGCTTAATTAAATTAAAAATTATAACGGCGGCGAAGTTACTCGAGAAAGTTGCTACAGGAAATTAAGCACCTGCATAAAACAACCCATTAACAATTATTATTCTCGACTCTATACTTCGAGCTACTAAAAGAGAACTTTCAGAAGACTGTCGCTGCTTAACGCTTCATTATAAAATATCAACGTTTCGTCTTCTTTCGATGTTTAGTACTAATACCGTTTAGTATCGTTGTAAAAGTCTGCGAGCATCTAAAATTTAAGCAAATTATATAAGAAATATCAGGTTGTCCGAAAAGTGTCTTTCTTTTCCAGACGTTTCTCTTACAACGATGCATCTTTATACAAACGTGAAACCTAATCTGTCGAACGTTGCGATCTTCATCTTGATAGAAGAAAATCGATCGTACGTGGTTCGACAAAATAATATAAAACGACAAATGTCGTGCATCCATTGTTTCCTCATAAAACGAAAGAAACTTTTTCGACCTAATATTTCTCGCACATGAACTACGTGGACGCTAATATTTTTTCGCGAAATTCTTCGTCGAAATAGCGCCAATCGGAAAGCTCTGGGCCATAAGAACAGCAAGGAAACACTTGTCTGCAATATGAGAATTTTTAAGTAACACAACTGCTTCATGATAAAGTCATATCATGGCCATTATCTTGGTGGAAACTTTACGTGCACGGCCTTTA
Source organism: Bombus confusus (assembly GCA_014737475.1). NCBI lineage: Eukaryota > Metazoa > Arthropoda > Insecta > Hymenoptera > Apidae > Bombus > Bombus confusus. The sequence goes on from JACXIV010000041.1 coordinate 5,550,354, forward strand.
CGAACTTCTCTCAGGTGCTTTTAAGACAAGGAGAAGTGCCCATAAAGATGGATAGATAAAATTGTGAACGTACGAAGCCCTCCCGTGTCGTACATATAATGCCGGGACATTACATTCGACGATAAATTCAACAGGAGTGCCTAAAGAATTCTACTGCTGCCTCTTCAAAGCAGAAATTAGGTTAGTCGCTTTCAGAGCGCGCAGTTGATTACTTTTAGGGCGCTTCTACTCGAAAAACTACCTTCTCGATACTTTGCGCGAGACAACCTATTTCAAACTTGCGCGGATGCTGTGAATATCGTGTGAATTCGCGTGTACGAAATATTTCAATACGATGTACAGTGCGCTGCAATTATCCGGTTATCCGACCATCCCTTTTTCCTTGGAAATCCCTCTCGTAGTCTCATTAAACGCGATAAATCACGCTCAAACATCGAAGAATCATCAACGAATCGTACCGTGGAAATTTATCGAACGATCATTGAATTTATTGCCTACAAATCTTCATTCGACTCTAACTAATGAAACGCGCGTATCGCGCATTATCGCGTACAGCGCGTGTATTTAATTTCAAACTTCCACCGTCAATTCCAACCAAAATACTTCAACCCGATATAGATACAGATCCAATATCCTGTAACCAAACTTCCGTCCCTATCTCGTGACGTTCCTTTCACCTGCTCCTACCCTGCTCCATCAAACACCATAAATCACTCTCGGATCCCAAACAATCACGCTACGTAGCTTCGACGAGAAAAATGAAAAAAGACGCGATCCAGGAGCACAGGTACGTCTCCGCGGAAATGCAACGCTATCAGGTGTCTCGCGGCAACATGGCGTCCTGCTGGCGTCACCTCGTGGTTCCGGAAAAGCGGCGCCGGGGGAGGATACACGCAGATAAGTAGGTACATCTGGACCAGTTGGACCGGCTACGTGTGTGAATGCCGTGAATTCACGTGGCCTGGCGATACGATGGCGCTGTGTATTAGTACCGGTAATTTCGCCACGATGCACCGGACGTGGATCACAGCGGAAGATAGATGACATTGTTTCCTGCATCCCTGGAGAGGGTGGGACGGAGACGCACAAAAGCATCCCGACGGAGACGGGACAATCGAAGAGGGACGAAGACAGGTTGAATGAATCGAACAGGGCCAGACTACGATCGTGGGAGAACGAGGCTGCCGATGGTGTTAGATGTAAGGAGAATTTACAAGGTGAATTTGAAGATCGAAATGGTTGCGTAATTTGAAAGGCGGTGTAGCTGAGGAAATATACACGTTGAACGTTTGCGTTCTAAGAGCTAAAACTTTATTTAAATGCGACAAAATTTGTTGTCAATATCCAAGAAAACGTGAATCGATTTATATTCTCGCATGGTGTGGTATCTTTCGAAACAGTCGCCTATATGCAAGGCCGGTTTAGCCGAACAAGAAGCACGATAGTACGATAATTCTTCTTGCACGTTTGATTTTCCAATTGGAACATACCACGCAGTCTTTGCTTCTTCCTGTTCACAAAAAATATATAAAGAGGTTGTTGATTCGTCCGGTAATGCCATCGAAAGACTGAAACTCGTTCCGACTCAACCATTATCCTACACCACGAGTTTACGTTAAACGGAAGATGAGATTTCATCGCTAAAGATCTATCATTTTCTTTCGTCAAACACATAATATTGGTTAGTTTACTATACCCATGCGTAAATAAGCGTAAGATTATCGCTCAGAAAAATATACGAAGGTAAACCAGCTATAAATCTATTACCAAGTTTTCGAAATCTTCTTTTGAAATAGTACGTCTAGGAGGACAATAGACTACTGAAGAGGTGATTGGGCCCTGCCAGTCATCTATCACTACGTTTGTGGCTTGAAGGTAGTCCTTCTGGAATTATGGAAGCTCGTAATGTTTCATGCTCGTTTTAATAAAGATTCCGGTGCCGCCATGGGCCTTTCCGCTGGGATGTTGGGCACGGTAGAAGTTATATCCATTTATTTTCAAGTAATTTTTGTCGGTGAAGTGAGTTCCAGGTATGAGCATTACATCAATTTCTTGTTGTTTAAAGAAGAGTTGTAGCTCAGGTTTAGTGGTAGATAAAATTTACGACCATCGCAAGAATATAGGACAGGTTCTACCTGAAACATCTTTTATGCTTCGATTGTAGGACGCTTGTGTTTACACGAAAATACGGTAAACATCCATACATGCTGTTGTACAATAAAAACCAAGGAATATAGAAATCGTCGTCTATGAATTAGTAATGATTTTGAAAACGTACTTGCATAAATAACGTTATACCTACTCGACTAAAATTTTATCGAAGAAACGAGGAATGTTAGACGTTAAGAAACGACATACAAGTGAAATAATAAAATGAAACAAATGAAACGAAATTATGAAATCTTACTTCTCCTATTCGTAATTTTAATAAAAAAAAAAAAAAAATAACGTTTATACATTCAGTATATAATACGTAATATTATCCATAATAAATTTTATTTGCTGGATGTTCGAATTATACGATGTATCCAGTACAATCTGAAATAAACGAAAATATCATCGGTCGAATATACAAATATTTAATTTAGTTCTTATTTCCTTATAGAACATAGCTTTCGTTTGGCAGCATCTATAAATTTAAGGTCTTTCAATTCTTTATGCAGAAACTCTTGCGACGATCCTTTAGAATTATTGCTCATCCGAATAAGTATATTTATACAGGACCTGATCACGATAGTTGACCGACGATAGTGTCGCGTAAAATATGTGGGTTTAGAAAGAGGAAAGAACTAATCTACTTTCAATAGACTTTACTTTGAACATAGAACAATTTTGTTGGTGAACGCAAGACTCACATTCCGACTCCGTGTTCATACGGAGGAAAATTCGTACGGGGTGTGTCTTGTGCACGAGGAAAGCGGATTCGTGGATTGTACTGTTCCTTAGGCCAAGAGGAGGTAAAGTCAAAAGATACTGATTGGTTTAAAACGATTCCTATTCGGAGATAGGTGGAGGAAGTCTCCTACTAAACGTGAATCAATAAACCCGCTTCCTCTGTGCTTTCCAGGAACAAACAATGAGCCCAGGGAAGTGTTTTGATGACCACTATTAGGTCCTAATTCGCCAATGGACAGATTTACGACACCTCCTTGGGTTGATTGTTTGTTCGAGTTAAGAGGCGTCGGCACCTGTCGCACTGTCTTTTGGCTGACCTTACAGCAGCACCAACATAGATTATTAGCACACTTATTTAGCAACGCGAAGAAACAATACGAGATAATTGATAATCGCAAAAAATAAGTAAATCGCGCGAAATCGTACTTCATCGCCACGGAGGTCACCGGTGATTTCGTTATAATTTATTAATGATGGTTATACACTTTAACATATCTCTCGTAGGAAAAATTTCAACATTATGTGTATCGCATAACGAAAAAGTCATCGTGGCGCCACGGCCAATTCCTGTAAAACTAGCGTGACATTCAACGCGTTAATAAATATACCGAAGTATATATATATTAAAGTGGCAAAGTAGGTTAAAGTACATACTTTGCAAGTTCTATTGTTGCATGGGCAAGTATGCTGCCAATATGTTAATTTTTACAGATATGAAGGACAGATATGAGAGCTGCCGTGAAACGACACTTGTTCGAAGGGTTTCTGGGGAAATTACATTGTTTGTTAATCGGATTATACAGAGACGTCTAATGGAACTCGTTGCAGGTAGAGAATGATGTAAGGTAACGAAAGTCCATCAGAAATGAAATGTATGTGGTTGAAAGTCGCGAGAAATTGAGCCTTATTGTTCAAAAAAATGAAGATGTGAAAAATGAGTTTACAAAAAAAAAAAAAAAAAAATTCGATCGAGTGCGCTTTAATAAAAATTACAAAATTTTGGTATAAGAAGGACGTAGGTACAGCTGCGGAGTGGAGGTAATGACGTCATAGGGGATGACTGTTTGCGAACAGGTCTGAAGTTGAAATTGCGTCTTAAAACTGCTGGTATCTACATTATCTCAGCAGTAGTTTTATAAATTAACGTAGAACGATGATTTTTTTTTTTTTTTTTTGTTAAATATAAGATAGTTTGACGAGATATTAACAAATATCATAATCGATTCTATGAAAAATTATATTCAGAGCCGAAATTTTCGATCTTTTGATTTCATAATTCGTATATTATAGTGATCTATTCGTTTGTTGGATTTATTTACACCGATAAAACAGGACAACTATGACTATCTAATTAGAGCTATTTCTTAATGCAGTACAACTAAAACAACTAAATTGGTAACCAGCAACTCGCAACTAAATTTCTCCACCAACATTTCTTTTGTACCAGTTTTAGGTACTCTTAGCACGCACATATTGCCAAATGTTAGAAAAATTTACCTAATGTCCAGCTGGTCGAATTGTAAAGTGCAAATTAAATAAATAAAAAAAAAATATATTGCCAAACGGGAACAAAGGGCCACGAGCATATTGCTGGGCCTCGTGACCCATTGGAATTTTCCACCCTTCCCGGCCCCTCAACGCCATCGCTTATCCCTGCCCCTCAACGCCGTCGCTTATCCCTGCCCCTCAACGCCGTCGCTTATCCCTGCCCCTCAACGCCGTCGCTTATCCCTGCCAGTAGTTTATTCGGTTTTTCCTAAATTGTTTTTCCACGATGCTACAATATTTATTGTTTACTATTGATAAATTGATGCGTTATTGTTGTATAAATACACGATCGACGATTGAACGTGGCAAAATAAAGTCTGACTATTAAAATTTTTCAAATGTGCCATTTTCTTTTTAGGTTTTTTAAATATACATTAAATATAATAAGAGAGAGACAGATAATAATTTCAAAAATTAGTTTTTTCGTCTGCATAGCTTATGATCTGTTCGATGGATGACTTATCTATTTTCGTTTTTACTCAACGTACAGACACCACCCTCCTACTGTTTTCTTATACGTATAAATAAACTTCTATTGCTAAAAATATCGATATTTAACATCGTCTACCCGTTCCAGTTCTTTAGCAAATGTATAGATATTTTGGCGCACTCCGTATGCAGATGCTAAAATTTGGTATTTATTAGGTATCTAATTAGGTGTATCCATTAGATATAATTGATTTTTATTAGGTTCGATATTAATAAAAAAAAAAAAAAAGAGAGAACAGACTTTGCCATTTCGCGTGCCCTTTTGGGAGTTACTATTCTCTCCGGCAGTAACACCCCTTACTATTCACGGAGTGGTGGGGAGACTGTCCCGTATATAAGAAGCGGTCCGAGTTTCGGAAGGTTTACAACGTCAACTCAGCTCGATAACTGAGTACGTAAATCAGTATAGCCAAACACTTTATATATTCCAACGTATATATTCCAACTGTTCGACAAGACTTTTGGAAGATGAAACTATTGCGACAAACGCACGATCGTTTCCGAGAAGGGGTTCGTGTCCAGGTGGTGGGCACCGAGACGCTTTCCACGATCTGGGTCCGCATAGAAGGATGGCCGAAATTAACCAAAACACTGAACCTTGAGATGTCCGAGCAGCACATGGCGTATATGCCGAGGATCAGAGATTTGGTACCAGGTATGCTGGTCGCCGTGTACGTAGAGTGTGAAACTGCCAGTTTTTGGGAGAGAGCTATTCTTCTGGAATCAACCGGAAGGGGTTATACCGTCTTTTTGATCGACTGGGGGAGAGAAACACACCAAGACTACAGTTCGATTCGGTTTTTGCCACGCAAGTTTACGAAGATGCCACCATGGGCCAAAAAGATTCGCCTGTTAGGCGTGCGCGACCAACCGGAGCAAGCGGTGAGACACCGTGCGGCCCAGATGACTATGTGGAACCGATCAGGATGCCTGATGAACATCGACCGTTCTCCAGGAGAATCAATGACCGCGAGGTTGATGCTGGATCGCGAGCCGGGAGAACCCCCGAGAGACATGGGAGAACGTTGGTTAGAGCTGGGATACCTCGATCCTCAATAAGTGCTGCTCTTGCGAAATTTTCACGATAAACGAGACTCTTTTTTTGTTTGTTATATGTACTGCTATATGTATATATTAGTATTACATATATATTAGTATTGTATTTATTAGTATCGTATTATATATATTAGTATTGTATTTATTAGTATCGTATTATATATATCTATTAGTATTGTATATATATTTCTATTATTACTAAATAAAAACTAATTAAAAGCTTAAAAACTTGTAAACGCTATCTTACCTTTCCTTGCCTTTCATACGACAAGTCTTACGATATTAAATTTAACATATCTTCTAAACTAATAATTTTTCGTCTCAAGTCTTTCCTTTCCTTGCCTTTCATACGACAAGTCTTACAATATTGAATTTAACATATCTTTTAAACTAATAATTTTTCGTCTCAAGTCTCCTTTCCTTGCCTTGCATACGACAAGTCTTACAATATTAAATTTAACATATCTTTTAAACTAATAATTTTTCGTCTCAAGTCTCCTTTCCTTGCCTTGCATACGACAAGTCTTACAATATTAAATTTAACATATCTTTTAAACTAATAATTTTTCGTCTCAAGTCTTTCCTTTCGTTGCCTTTCATACGACAAGTCTTACAATATTAAGTTTAACATATCTTTTAAACTAATAATTTTTCGTCTCAAGTCTTTCCTTCCGTTGCCTTGCATACGACAAGTCTTACAATATTAAATTTAACATATCTTTTAAACTAATAATTTTTCGTCTCAAGTCTCCTTTCGTTGCCTTTCATACAACAAGTCTTACAATATTAAGTTTAACATATCTTTTAAACTAATAATTTTTCGTCTCAAGTCTTTCCTTTCCTTGCCTTTCATACGACAAGTCTTACAATATTAAATTTAACATATCTTTTAAACTAATAATTTTTCGTCTCAAGTACCTTTATTCCCTCGTGTAGAGAATTAAGGACTGTATCGAATGGCGTAACAAAAATGTATCGTATCATTTAGAAAAATAAAGAAACACCTTGTGGTCTCGGAGGTGCATCCACCTAGCAGTAAACCTACCACTACGGTCTAATTGATCGTTTTCAAATTTCTACACAAATTTTATCATATTTAAACGTTATGATATCCTAATCTGTGACTTTTCATAAAACATGGATACAACATATTCTTCGGTATTTATTGCTAGTTTATTTTTTTTTCCTCTAAGAAATATTTGTAGCCTGTCCTGTCTATCGCGAGCGGTCAGTCAATAAGTATAGAAGAAGTGTCGGTAGGTTTAGTGGTAGATAAAATTTACGCAAATGTCCCTCTCGAAATGGGACAGGTTCTACCTGAAACATTTTCTTTTGAATAATGTACAGTTTAGATTTTACGATGGATTAAAATATATACTAGTAATTTATAACGCTATATAGTAATAATAATAGTAATAATATAAATATATATATAAAATATTATTATAGAGTAATATATAATACTATAATTCATAATACCTTTAACTCTCTATATACTGAGCCGATCATAAAAATTCTTAAACCCTTTGCGGACGGAGCCGCTCGGCGGGCGAGTGTCGCTGTGGACGAGGTATTGTCGCGCGCAGTTGAGGAAATATACACGTTGAACGTTTGCGTTATAAAAGCTAAAACTTTATTTAAATACAACAAAATTTTTTCTCAATATCCAAGAAAACGTGAATTGATTTATATTCTCGCATGGTGTGGTATCTTTCGAAACAGTCGCCTATATACAAGGCCGGTTTAGCCGAACAAGAAGCACAATAGTACCCTTTTTATTATTATTATTATTATTATTATTATTATTATTATTATTATTATTATTATTATTATTATTAGCGTATATTTACAATCAATTCTGGAAAGAATGCAATAGTACCTCGATTGGCTTCTTCCATCTTTGATTTTCCGATTGGAACATACCACACAGTCTTTACTTCTTCCTGTATCATCTCGCAAGAAACATATAAAATATAAAGAGCTTGTTGATTCGTCTGCTAATGCCATCGAAAGACTGAAATTCCTTCCGATTCGACCATCATCCTACACCACGAGTTTACGTTAAACGAATTTACGTTAAGGAAGATAAGATTTCACTGTTGAATATCTATAATTTTCTTTCGTCAAAAGCATAATACTGTTTAGTTTACTATAGCCATGCGTAAATACGCACAAGATTATCGCTCAGAAAAATAGACGTACGTCAGCCACTTCGAAATATGTGTCCGGGAACTATGAACAGACTTAGGCAGATATATCTGCCACGCGTCCGCAAAGGGTTAGATTTGAAAGATTTACGATGGCTATCAGACGAGGTATTCGTGTTTCGACAATACTCGTAATAATTTGGTAGCAATTTTAGATGAAACGTTCGAAGACAAGGTAAGAGCGTGTGTTGGCAAAGTAAATGGAAGATGCACGGTAACTGTTACGTAATAATGTAGCTGAGTTAGTTTCCTATAGTTGAGTAGCCTCGTGTAGAATTACATTGCCTCGTACTGAAGTCTACCTTAAACAATTTTACACTTTTAGCGTGGCAATCGCGTCATAACTGTGTCTCTAACTTCTAGCGAGCGCAGCGCGACAAAAATTCCTGTGATCGATTCACGATCGTTCCGCCTCTTCTTTCGTCAAACTACCACGCGATCCCTGGAAACACGAAATACGACTGTACCTACTACGAACTCGCTCCTCCGGCAATCAGAAATCGCTTTCGAATCGAGCGAAAATCAGCTTTCAAAATTGCCCGAAAATCAGCGAGGGTCGTGCTTAAACCCTAACGTAACGACGCGCGATCCAAGAACAAGCGCAAAAAGTTGTCTTACGGCGAGCGAGATAAAGACGATCGACGGGAAGACGAGATACCGAGGAGAAAACGACCACCGCAGCGAGATAGGAACCGAACGAAGAAGAGAACAACCCCCAGAAGAAAAATGAAATAGGTTGTCTCTGTTTCAGCCGGTGAAATCGTCATTTGTCGCGTATCTAGCGGGCGCAGACGACGACGACGTCGACCGGAGGGGGATGATAACAATGATAATGACGATGACGAGCAGCAACGACCGGCTCGAATGACAGAGTCTGCGGTGTCGAGTGAACTGCGCCGGCAGAAACAATGCCTGCTGAATTTCCGCTCCGATTATTCGCCACTGTGTAACGCATAAAACGAGCGCCGAATCTGATACGTGTGTGTCCGCGTCTTGATGCGTGTGCTCTCTCTCTCTCTCTCTCCCTCTCTTTCTATAGGTTGTCGCAAAATACGCGCAGAACGCTTTGTTCTTCCATCGACGTCTGTACGTTTGCGATTCTTCGAATTTCAATCGCGTTGTCAGTAGCATTTTCTTCCGATCCTTCGTAAACGCTTCGGTTCGCTTTCTCATCTCTTCCTTGGAAAACTGCGGAGCCAGGAATATGCGACACCCTGTATATCTTCCTCTCTCTCTCTTTGATTCAGCCTGACGAGAAACGAGAATTTCAACAAACAGTTGGCCGTTGCCGCGACGATGACGCGAGACTTCGATACGCTTGCCGATGGAACGAGATCGCCAGCGATTGTATTGATCGATCCAAACGTTGACACGTTCGACGCGTGAAATTGAAGGCTGCCATCGCAGCCGAGTCTTGGAGCAGAGAAAGATGCGCTTATATTGTTTAATCGTAATAGAAAGGCTATTGTATCAGGTCGTTTCAGCTAGCTGGCTTTCTGCTTGGTGTACAGGTTTCGCGATCAATCGGCGATATTGACGGTATTGCACATTGAACGGAATAAGTTATGAATGAAATTCACGGCGAGTGTTTGCTAGTGATTATAATTTAAAATCGTTCGCCAAACAGAGGGGAATATCGGTGTTGACTGTGAATATAAGTAAGAGAAATATTTGGATTGTTTTAATTAGCGCGGATTCTTCTATTTTGTGGGATTTCTTTTTATGGGAATTGTTTAACACTAAACCTAACGACACTTGTATACTTATTGACCGCTCGCGATAGGCAGCACAGACTACAAATTTTTTCTTAGAAAAAAAAAAGCAAACTAGAAATAAATAATAAAAATATGCATATTTGATGAAAAGTCATAGATTAGCAAGCGATCTGATAACGTTTAAATATGGTAGAATTTGTGTAGAAATTTTCAAACGGTCAATTTGACCGCTATGGTAGGTTTAGCGTTAAACGATTCTCGTGGGTTTTCGCATTATGAGATATGGACGATGAAAGTGGAGTTATTTTTCTACTTTTTATTTTCGGAGATTTTTGGCACGCCACGCGCGTGTCGATTGCGAGACGATTGTTTTTCAACTTGCAAGTAGATCGTGAATTATCTTTGTCGAAGTGGTTATCGCTTCTAAGAGAATTCTACATCCGATCGGTTTAGCCCTCTCGTAGTTTTTTTTTAGTAATAAATTAATTCGAATGGAAAGGAGAAAGGCGGCTGGCAAATGTATTTGCGAAGTCATTGACGAAATCAAGGTTCGGGTATTTACAGTAAGAGTTAGAAAATATTAAGAGATGATTGTTTGCGGAGATGTCGAGTTTTAGGGAGGGTGTTGAAGTGATTAACGCTTCTAAGGAAACTCTACGTCTGTACCGACTAATTTTCTGACTCGCTAAAGCCATCGACAGGCCATAGACAAAAGACAACCACGTGGCAACCATAGACAAGAGACAGGCAACGATGGCTTGGGTGTTCAGTTCCTAGGTAACATTGCTAGCGTGCGGATCTGGACCAGCTCAAACTGTATTCATATTATAGCAACATTTCTTTGTTAAATATAGTTTACTATCTGACAATTTATCCACGCGCTTTTCTCTCCATCTATATAACCCATAACCACAACGATCTTGAAACAAATTAAGATATATAGATTAGAAGAAAGAGTTGATGTTACACGTACAGATGAAAATTATACGTATCGTAGATTATACGACCAATGATAATTCATGGCTCGTAATATTTTAGTAATACTTTAGTATACGACGACGATAATATAATTGTTAATGTATAATTTATAATTATATGTGATAAACGAATAACTCATTTAAGACGAGATGTATCGTAACTGAAGATTATTTCCATGTAAAGCAAGTTTAGACCTCGCAGTCGTAACAAAGTAGACCTTAATGTATCAACCTTCAACATCTTTCACCCAAACTATCACGTCCTACGCTTCCATTCTTCCAGACGCCCACGCAACTGTATTACACAACAAATTCCCATTACCAGCACCATTACTTACACATACGCGCCTTCGGCGTATGTATCTTCTTAAGCAACTTGCAGCATTTCGAACACGTACAACCCGCTTTTAACCAGAATGTAAGGACGTAACCAACCGGAAGTAATCCGGAGATCGCAAGATGGTCGACAAAAATCCGAGTTGCAAACTTACTTCGCCAAAACTATTTCTCCTGCTCGGGAAAGCACGAAGTTCATAGGATTCTGTCTTATGTATCAAAGAAATTTCGAGAAACGGCGAGCATGATGAACATTCGCCGATAATTCTCGCGATTCTGAATGCCATCCTCGAGATCGCCGCAATGGGCGGCCTTTCGATCGTAAATCTTGTTCTTGACCCGCGCACGAACCACATAAATCCACCGACCTGGCGTTGTTCTGCGATTTTACTTCTTCCCTGGCCGGCTTTTATCCTAAAATATTGTATCTGAGGGGGCTAGGCTGTCGCGACGCGAAGAAACTGTCGTCGCGAAGAAATAAAGCTGATATTTCCCATAAACGTCACACGCGTTTGTCTATGCGTTAAATTGCCCTTACAGCGCATGCGTGTTCCGATGAACTGTTCTTCCGAGTACGAACACGTCGAAGCAAACAAATATACAAGTTGCTACGCGCATACGCATCAATCGGTCTTTCGATGTTTATGTTAAAATGTCGTCTTCGCGCCAGAAACGCCGCGTATAGTCGAAAGCAGTGAACGTAAACGTCTGAGAGCTCGCGCTTACGAGAAATCCCACCGTAAGATCGAAAGGACGTAACGAAAGGAATGGAAAGTTCGCGTGAATTGAATTCCACGGGTTGGCAGGACTGACGAAGGGCTGACCTGCGAGATTTAACGCGAAAAATAAACGCACGCTTTTATATCGATGGTTTTAAGTACGCTCCATTGGCGTAAAACGTTCGAGCACGTCTGCCAACAATGCGGATCGTAAAGAGCGAACTCTCATTGGAAACGAAATATTCTCCGCTTTTATGTTGTTCTTGTTCTTCGCGCATTTTTTTTCCACCGGCTGGCGGAGGAAAAGTGGAATTTTTCGTTGTTTCGGAACGAGGCTTGTGCGAATGTTTGGAAAGTGTCGAGTAGTTTCCTTTAGTTTAACGCTTCTCGTAAGATGGAATAAAGTTCGAGGGCTTCTCTTCTCGATGGTTAATTAGAGATTTGTAGCCTCGCAACGATTTTTAAAACGAAGCGCAGATTTTCAGAAAATTTACCCTCCCTCGTTTTTCATTGCGACTTTGGTATCGCTGGCAACTGAGTACTGCGTATTACAAAATAACGAACGAGTTACATGCGCTGCGATATATTCGATCTCAGCTAGGGCAAAAAGGGTTGTGCTATAAAATCGATGAATCGTTGCTTTTATACCATTCCCTTGCCGGTTCCCGCGAGACGCGTCCATGTCGCTGAATTGGCTCGGCAGTACGTGCTAATTTCGCGGAACAAAGCGTCCGTTATTTGGTGTGTACACAATATTCTTTCTTGACTTTAATCACGTAGAAAAATGCGAGCAAAGAGCGTCGTGCGATATCTCATTTGCGCTTTGTGCTTGGCGAGGCGATGCGAAAACTCGACGAAAACACGGAAATCGCGAAAAAGGAATTTTCAACCGGTTATGGAAGGGATAATATTCTCGTTGTCTCGGTAAAGAACTTCATCTGTGATCTGCATCGTTTTTACGTAGGTTGAATATATTGTTAAGCGAACGTCTAAATTCTATATATATATCCGTATATTTTAGACATACTCTATCTACGTTGCAATATATTAACCATTAATTTCAAAACTTAATTTTAATTTCTTGATCGAATCGAAAATTCTAGCTAGATGTGAAGAATTGAAATATCTCCGATTGTAAAAGATATTAGCAAATATTACAACACAGTGATTTGAAACAAATATAAGAAATATCGCGTTAACATGCCGATTTAATAAAGGCAAATTCAAACAATGGCTGATCGGTCTTTATATATATATATATAATATAAGCATTGGAATAATTATTTTTATAAAATACTGAGTATGGCTAGAGCTTGTTAGATATGCAATATAAATTATCGTTCTCAACGTAGATCGTGTATATTCAAAAATAAAACTTAAATTATTAAACTTGTATAGTAATCGTACTAACGACGTACATGTAGCATAAATTTGGTGTCTTATAAAATTTTATGGACGTATTCGTTCCATTCATGATATAATATATTATGTATAATGTATCATATACATATGTATAGTCAGCTATAATTCAACAAATAATAAATTGTTGAACTGCGGAACATGTTAAGAGAAAAAATATTTAAAAAGTCCCTAAATGTATAGCTCGTAATAAAATTTTAAAATTTATAGGTTATTACTTACTAAAATGATAATATAGTATGAAGATTTTCCACATTTTTAGTTTCGCACAAACTTGAATGTCTCTACCTGCATCGTAGCTATTCTCGACTGATGAACAATCCGATTCTCGTTTGTTATAATTACTATATAATTTCAAACAATAATCGAGTATTAAATCACCATTAAATCCGATTTAAATCTTTATTAATTTGCACCGTTTTAGAACGTTTGCACGTTATAGAACACTCAACGACATCTGCTGTTTTTGCACAAAACTAGTACTCGATTGGCAATACCATATGCCACATTATCGAGCAAAGTGTTTTATACTTTTGTCGTAAGAGGGCTACAGTTTCCTGTTTCTTTTAGTTCGCGATATACGTCCGGTACGTTTCCTAGTGTTAGACTCTCATATTTATTATTTAAAATATATACAATTAATGATATTGACAGATTAATAATAGTTACAAATTGTTGTTAATTGTTTCGTAACGCCATGCAATTATTCTCATTATCGTATTCGGCTTACTTTGTATTGATCTCAATGGATTAAGAGTATCTATCTCTGCATGGTATTTCCAGCCGTATAACAACAAAAGCGTGTACTTTGCTGTGAAATTCCAATATTTTAACGTCAGATACTTTTTCATGAATTCTGTAAAAAGTCCGTGTTACAAATATTTTGTTTTAATACTAAAGTGAAATTTTGTTTTGTTTCTCGTCTAGAATTCAAACATTATTTTGACATAACCTACAGTAATGCATTAATTTTAGATCTTATTTAATAATCATGTCATAACGTGTGATTATTTTAATCAAAGATGGATTTTTTGCGCAATAAAATTTATTATTGCAATATAATTCCGAATTTTATAAATGTGATTTTTTATGTTAGAAATGGCAGACACACCTGCTGAACCAAAGGCGAAAACGAAAGCGACCAAGAAACCAAAGGAGAAGCCGGTAGAGCCTCCTGCTTTGAAAAAGAGACCTTTCAAAAGACACGGACGTCTTTATGCAAAGGCCATTTTCACTGGATATAAACGAGGGCTTCGTAATCAACACGAACACACAGCGTTACTTAAAGTTGAAGGAGCTAGGACTAAACGGGATTCAGATTTTTATGTAGGAAAACGATGTGTTTATGTATATAAGGTAACTTCTATTATATTTCCATTAATTCTTTTATTTCAATTTCATACTGCGGTATATGACAATATGGATTGATACAAGTCGAACAATGTTGTAATCATAATATGTTAATCGTTCATAGGCAAAGAATAAGACACCTGTTCCTGGCAAGAAAAGTAGAAAAACGAAAGTTAGGGCTATTTGGGGTAAAGTAACCCGACCACATGGAACCAGTGGTTCAGTGCGTGCTAAGTTTAAGAAGAATCTGCCAGCTAAAGCTATGGGCCACCGTATCAGAATTGTAAGTTGTTTAATGATTCACCTAGTTACGTAATATATAAATATGAATTTGCTAATATTGTTATTTTATTACAGATGATGTATCCCAGTCGGATATAAATAAATTTTTTTCTTGTATAAAATAAGCAAATAAATAACCACTTTGGTACTAAATGCAATGTGTTTCTTTCTTTTCTTGTTTATTCTTTATTACCGTCTAAGATATTTAATAAAAGTTAAATCTATTCAATTTTGATATTACATCTATTCAATTTTGATATTAAATCTAGTTTCAATTGTAATTACAATTTAACCTAAAAATTTAACGCTTGAATTTGATTCCAATAGAGTCATAAACTATGGGCTGGTAAGATATAACCTTAAATTTCATACATATAATATATGTAGCGTATTTTAGTTTATACGGCGATAATATTTAAAATTAAAAGCAGTTCCTGATATTACATTGAATAAAAAATGAAACATACCTGTAAAACGTAAATAAAAAACTAATATTGATTGCATAAATTTGGGAGGAAGCCATTTTCTGTCATCTACGCATCTACCTACACACTGAAGCTTAAAGTGCAATCTCTACGTTGAAATACGCACAGCACAATCTTACTATCATATCTACTCGCTGCATGGTGTGTAACATTTTCGGCGTAATAGAAGTAAATAACGCGAGTCGTTCGTTTCATTATACGGGAGAAAATAGAATTTTCTCCTAACAGTGTCACAATGCTTTGTGGGTTCATCTAAACAAACCGAAAAGGAAAGAAGACAAAGATGATGTTTTGCTGTTTGAGAAACTGTTTTGACGGCCTTGGCTTCGTCGCAGCTCAAACACAGAAGAGAGGTCCAAATCCTATATCTTTAGATACATCCTACATGGGTAATTTTTGCCTTATATTACTGAAATAACGTTAATAATAGTGTTTGAGAACGTTAACGGTACTCATTTCATTATATTTGCATAAAATTTATGTTTTTAACCGTTCCGCAAGATAAGGATGTGCACTTAGTGTCACTGATGATATTTATGTATTCCGGTCATAACTAGAGTTCTGTTTTTACGTAATCTATACTAACGATAAGAAATTTTACGAGAAATAACAGTGCTTAAGTAAAATATTATCCAATTGGTGCAGGACATGAAGTTGTGATAGTAAAAAATGGTCTAAGAGTGTGTGGTCGTGGTGGTGCCTTAACGAATGCTCCTCTTGTCCAAAGTAAAAGTTATTTTGAAATTAAAATACAACAAGGTGGTATATGGGCCATTGGATTAGCCACTAGATCTACAGATCTGAATGTTACTACTGGAGGAAATGATAAAGAAAGTTGGGCTCTCAATTTTGATTCTATTGTAAGGCATAATCAGCAAGAAATACATAAGATTCAAAGTCCAGTCCAAGAAGGAGATATTATCGTAAGTACAAATTATGGGAGGATATATCAGTTTATAAATTAATATCGTCTTGTTCGTCAGGGTGTGTCTTATGACCATATAGAACTTAATTTCTACTTAAATGGAAAACCAATAGGTGCTCCAGTAATGGGTATAAAGGGAACCGTGTATCCAGTACTCTATGGTAATTATTTTCAAACTAAAAGAATATAGTAATGTTTTAACAGGTTTATTAAAAAAATAATCTTCTTTTATAGTGGATGATGGGGCCATTTTAGACTTAATTTTGGATAACTTTACTCATCCCCCACCCACAGGTTTTGAAAAAATCATGCTAGAGCAATCATTACTCTAGCAAAAACATTCCTACTTATTACAAGTGTCAATCTTTTAATACCTTGGCACTCTACTTAATACAAAGCATTATATGTCCATCCGATATCTGTCTAACATTAAAGTATGGAATCAAAAATTATTCTAATTTAGACAGAAATTCTTAAAATATAGTGTTATGAATAAAAAATATTTCTCTTAATAATGTACAAATATATTTAATTAACAATTGCAAAATAAACATTTTAATTTATATCTTGCCTTCATTTTTCTTTTTTATTATTCCTATAGAGCGATATCTATAAGAATTAATATTTATCCTATAATAATAATATTAACTAATTTGAATTTGGTATATTTTAATATAATTACATATATATTTAGTTTTTATATAATTGTTTAATAATCAAATAACATAATTTTAAATATGTGTACAACTTACATATAATATTTTTATATAATATATATATATATATATGTCTGTATAAGATTGTATATAATATTGTGTACACAACAATTTATTGTTCCTTAATGATTTAATGGTATGGTATGTACACTGGCTGGCTTACATAAGGTACCATTGGCTTAGGCCTATATTTTGCTTTATTAGGCTACTGTCATGGATTTTTGTCCTTATTATTCTTTTTTTTTTTTTATTAAAACTTAAATTCATGCTAAAAATTTCATATTACATATTAAAGCTAGCCTTTCATTCACGCTAGTCTGACAAGTATGAGTTCATTTTTACAATGCGGATAATGCAAGTAACTATCAACCCTATAAATGTTATAGTCACAAGTATCCTGTTGCACACGTAATGAGATAAACATACAAACACGATTAAAAATGGCAGAGATACATGTAATTAGTGAAACTTAAAAGATTCGATAAAATAATACACGAGGTTCCTAAATATGTGATGTTAATTTTAAAATACTGCGCACCCTGTGTGATTTAAGTTCGATCATTTCTGAATTATTTCGAAGATGTTAATAAATTATAGCGAAGGCAAGTACGCGAAAATAGCGATATATTGCCAAAAATCTGTTCCTGTGCATCGGTTGCTTAAACAATCATTTGTGTTTTCATCCAAGTAGATACCTCCTAATTATATTATTGTACCTATATATCAAGTGGAAAGATCTTGAAATACATCTTTTCACTTATTGCAATTATAATGATCACTTTGTTTAAGAACATACAAAAGTTTCCTTTTTACAATTGCTTTTAACAAGCTCTCTGCATTTTCGTAAAAACTTATTAAATCTTTGGTCCTTAACGTTACTTTTAAATGATCATTATCGTTAATCATATTACATGCTTAATATTATATATATATTTATAAATAGATTGCCCATAAGTTGTTCACGTCTGAATGATAATAGTACCAAATTAATTCTTATCTACACATTTAAATAATACTCCAAAAACATTATACTTTGTTTTATCAAAAATTAAATTGATACTACTATCAATCACAAGTCAACAAAAAAAGAAACACATTTAACATAGGCCATAGAAAGTCTGAAATTTAAGAACGTTAGAAAAGACGATATACTTTTCCAGTTAATATAAATCATTTCTAATAGCAAAGCTAAAAGAACAGATCCATTTGTTTTACATCACCGCTCATGGCACTCATTTTATCATTCAATTTACAATATAAACGTGGTAATCATACAGAAGACTAATAGTACGTTAAAACCCACGTATTCACCGGACGCATACAATGTTCATAAATGTTTGTGAGCATTTGAAGATATTACATAAGCATTATATTACATAGCATTTATGATGAACACTGGTCTACGTAAATGTTAACGAACAACACATCCGTGAATATTTTTCATCGACAATATTCTCCTTTTTTTTGCGCTAGACACAAATGATAACGAATTTCATTTGAAATGTAATTATACGACGATATCAGCAACGCTCACGAACGTTTCTGAACATTTGTGAAAGTTTACGTTCACGTGTGCCACGCATTTCTGTCAATCGCTGAAGAAGTTTGGAAATGTTCGTGGATCACTTGCGTAATCGACGAATACGCTGCTAAAGAGAGCTTTTGTATCTTGCTTCGCAATGATTTAATGCTAGTTACCTAAATATATCTAATGTACATAGAATATATTACATTTATTTGATGACTGGATGATACGAAATATTTATAATGGTAACCCATTGAGTCTTATTGCACGTGTGATTCTAACACATTAAACAAGTACATGATCTTTTCAACTGAACGCAATTTTCTTAATTTTGTAATGCAATAATTATTACCTTTGAACGAAAGATTGCTTACGCTGTAAATACGATTCTTTCAATGTTTGCGTGTAAGTAACAAATTAAAACCTTTTAACCGAAAGGAATGTGCGCTAAAACAACATGATCTTTGTGAATAGTTACACTGTCAAATAATCAGCATCTAATATTAAACACGTTTATCCAATGATCATTCATTCCAACATTCACATGAACAGTTTATCACTTAAGCTATATAAATCCCTTTTATTAATCCTATTACCACTTTATTCAAATAACACTGCAAATGATTCTATTAAAAAATATAGACTTTTAGATATATTTACAAAATTAATTTGTAATATTTATCCTTCCATTGAAAACCGCTATAAATAGAGATTTTTATACATGCTGTATATTATGTCACTTTTATTATCTCTTTCACGTGTTAATTAGGAATATCGATCGTAATCTAATTTATAACCTCGGATGCGATTTTAAAGCAAGAAATATTTCATTTCGTTTAAATTCTCTTTAAACAGAAGCAGGCATAATTACATTTCTTAAATGATACTTTTAATTTGCGACACAATAACGATTAAAAATACCACTATCGTAGAATTTACAGCATATACGATGTGTTGAAAGTAAATTTAATCGTAGAAACGAAAAAAAATAAAGCAAGAAGATTATGTATCAATTCATATTAGTAATCGAAGCCATGAATTCCAAAGCAGCATAAGTCCACTTTTTGACGCTATATCAGTTATTCACATAATTGTTTTTAGTTTACTCAGATCTATGTAATAACATTTAAAAACAACGCAAAAGTATCATCCTTCACGTGTTTTTCAACGACAATGACATACAAAACGTCACAGTCCTTGAAATGTCTGGTTTTTCAGTACAAAAAAAGATATTATAACTGCGAGCATATCGGCGAGTCAACTAATCACGCAGTCATTCTAATTTAAAGAGAACACCAGTTTCAACTTTTAGTACGAAAAATGCTTATAATGATAAGATGTCATTAAAAATTGCAGTGTCAGCCGTAAACTCACATCATCGCACATGCTTCGAAATCTTATTACAGAAATATAGATTTACTGAGAAACCTAGAATGACGAGTCGCGCGGTAAAATTTGGGCAGCCAATAAACATTTTTTTGTTTTTGTTAAATACCATTTTTTTAATAAGTTGGCTGAATAATAAATTACTCGATAATTTCCAAAACAGCACAAGTTTACGGTTTTACGAAACGTCTTACAAAGGACATGATTATGTAATAATGATAAAATATATATATATATACATAATGAAAATGTATGTACAATTGATGCTCACAGCAAAAAATCAACAAAATCAATAATGAATTAAGAAAGATAAACAAAAGAAGATTGATTTTCTCGAAATATTGATTAATGGACTTGTACTATTTTGGAATTCACGGCTTCAATCTTTATTACTAGATTATAGAACTAATTTTTATCACGTTTGAAAAATACTAAAACAAATACATATAAAATATTGAGTATCATATGAAATACTAGACATTTATATTTTTGCAAAACGTATTAAAGTTAACATTTTTTCCTAATCCTATTAGATTTTTCCATGTAAGTAGTAAGTATGCATTCAAGAAATAATTATAGTATCCTTTCCTTAGAATTGACTTCGTAACACATATTAAAAAAAATCTGTTCGCAAGTTTTCATCTTATACGAAGTAAAAACGTTAACAAAGTTCAAGTTTAAATGTGATATATCGTAAGCAAAAATTGCATTAAATGGAAGAACTCTTTAAAAAAAAAAATTATGAACATTATATAAATCATAAAAAATTTGCGTGATTATATATTTCTTTTTATGTATAGCTACCGAAGGAGGATTCCAAGGATTTATTCCAAGATCCTCTCTGAGCTCTCTTTGGTCTTATCCACATTATTTTCTATAAACACTTTTGGTAAGTTCCATGCAGACCACCGCCGCATATAATAATTCTATGTAAAACTTCTTTTTTCTTTCAAGGATGATTCCCTGAGATACTTAGATTCAGAGCAACAGTTTTCTCGCTCGGCCATGAATGCAAAGCATCGACATTATCTATCAGTAACATACTTACATATCATTCAACATCTGTAGTATCTTCTATGACAGAATCCCAATTGAATTCCGTTGCACTTTGCCTAGAAGGTAATTCTCCAAGGTGTTGAAATCGTTGTACATAGTATGGATCGCGATCTTTAAGTCGTTTGAACCTTTGCAACGCAAGATTTTTTGCGAAATCGTACAGTTCCAGATCCAGTCTGTTTAATCTACGCACAGCATCTAACTGTTCCGTGCTTAGTGTAGCCATTGTGGCAGCGCTTAACGTCGCGTTATGTTGTTCAAACGCAACGGCAAATCTCATTCCGAATGTTTCTTCAAAGGAATATTGTCCCACCTATTCGATTTTAAGTTAATTTTATAACATGTACGCACGCAAGTGAACGTACAAAATGCGAATCATCTAAATGAATTTTTTATATAGCTCGCAACAAATTTCGCGAGGAAATTGAAAATTTAAACTCATCGTATAAAAGCAAATCGATAATATGGAATAATATACTTGTATACTAATTTCTTT
This sequence comes from Bombus confusus, assembly GCA_014737475.1. NCBI lineage: Eukaryota > Metazoa > Arthropoda > Insecta > Hymenoptera > Apidae > Bombus > Bombus confusus. The sequence goes on from JACXIV010000041.1 coordinate 5,571,936, forward strand.
TAAATTTTTTAATTTTTTTCAAAAGTCATTTCTATAAATATACGTACATTGACGTAACCAAGTTAAAAAAAATTAAAGACGATTTTAAAGATTTCCGTGTAGTTTAGCGGTTGTACTAATTTTTAATTTTTTTTATTAAAGGAAGCATATACAGATAGAGCATTTTTTTAAATGTTTTTTTTTCTTTTTTAATAAAGCATTATTGTTTTTGTACGATAAGCGACAATCTGTGACATACAATTTTCTTCTATCAAGTAGTAACGTAATAATCTAAAACAATTTAAATGCGTTTTAATAAAATGCATACATATTAGTTAACATCAAGTTAGCAATAGCGTGACAATTTACAAACTACGATGTATTAGAAGATCAGAGTTTGATAGTACAAACAGTGCTAAAAATGAATTAACTTACATTATATAATCGCTTCGTTTCATGTTTTTCGTATTAAGTCGATTTTCAGAAACTTTTTATACTTTTTCCGATATCAAATATTATGAATATGTTAGATTAAATAACAATGATATAAAACTATAATTTTCATCAACATGCATTTTAAACGAGGAAAAGTCTTTTTAAGACGGGAACGTTAAAAGCGTGGAATATTTACAAGCATATTCATCGTCCATGTACTGGTAGGTAAGATAAATATTTACATTAAGAGCTACTTTCCAAGAGATAATTGTTAGGTAAAACATAAAATGTCTTATTAATACAGGCGGTTCAAGCAATTTAGTAGCCAAAATAATAACTTTAAAAATTTAAGTAGTTAACAAACAAAAATTTAAAAATAAATTAGAAACGATAAAATAAGTGTTAATATGCTAAAATAAAATATTATCAAAGAAATAAAATCAATAGATTGATTTAAATTTTCTTATATTGCAAAATAACAACTAAAATTAAAAACAATTTCTTAACGATATCTATAAAGATTATTACACTAATAACAAAATGGCAATACAAGAATATATAAACATACAGGCAATACAACATATATGAACATGCATTTAATTATCAACAAAAAAATTAGTTCTTACTTTCTGGTATTCAGTCAACATGAAGAAAGGCATGAATTGCAAATTGTGCTTAGCACTAGCCAACATGAGACGATCTCTCTCCAAGCTGCTGAGCGTAGAATTGTAACAACCAACAATTGATAGATCAGCCAACATTCTTGTTTGACGGTTACTTGCCAAATTATATGGACACGCCATAAACTACATAAACGTTGTCAAAAAGGTTTAAATTTTAAATAAAATTTTGTCCTATTATCATTATATAGCTTTTTCATATTTATAATATTTATTATCCAGAACCAAAGTAAATAAATTCTTATGTTTTAAAATATTATATCAATGAAATAATTATTGCTTTTATAGCAGAGAAGATATCTATACAAGGAGGAAAAATTGTATCTATTTAGAGAAAGAAAAAATAAAGATAAGGAGAAATACTTTATCTTAATGTGTTTCTAAATGTGAAAGCCTTTTAGATAACATACTTAATGTTTTACTTATGAAAGAGATCACTATGATGAATTCGTAAGAATACTAATATATAAAATGCTTGCAGATTACCAAATATCGATAAAATCAATAAATGTAATATTACCTGTTCCAAAGATACCCCTTGCCAACTAGATCCAGGATAACATTGTGGTATATTTGCTTGAGTTCCTCCACACCAATGACGAGCTCCTCTCCATGTTGCACCCCTTTGTACGTGTCTAAACTCAGACAGATACCGTGCAACAGGATCTCTTATTATAGTTATATAAAAGTATCTACGTTTTATGCCATCCCCTTCAATTTTATTTAACTCAGTATCGACACAGCTAGTTAATTCTGTCCAGTCAGCATGTAGACCACACTTCCAACCAGTAGAATATCGTGAAAAAAGCCAATTTTCATTGCGATTTGGACGGAAACAAAAACAACGCTTGCGTCTTCTTTGACAAGAACATGGTCTTTGCAGATCTAAATCTCTAACTAAATGTTTTCCAAACAATGTACCTCCTGTAACATAAAGAAACATTAAAAAATTAACAAATATAATTTTCAAATATTTTTAAAACTTTCTTAGTGCTCTTATTACTTTATATCTATGTATATTAGTAATTTAAACAAATGTTCGTGACATGCATATCCTATAATTCTGTATGTTGATAAAGAAAAGCTTATGGGAGGTATGCACATGGAAAACAAAAAGGAAACACATATATGCATGCATAGCATATTAAATAAGGCAACATCCCTGAATTGTTCTTTCTCCTTCTAAGATACAGCTTGGAGGTTTCACAGTGTCTAATGAATAATGCAAAGATTCAGTTGTACAATGGTCAGAAGGGATGTTGCATTGTTTTTATTCAGCCATAGGATTGGTTGGCATTAGTCCAAAGAAATCAAAGTGAAAAATCAATCAAAAATATGTTTGTGCATTCTATAATCTCTGCAGTAGCTGATCTATGTAATTCATACCACGCATCATGTTTAATTTTTCTGTTATTAGCAAATTTACAGATAATCAAACTTTGTTAAACATATAAATAAAACATATAATAAACATAACAGTCATGGAAAAAGAAATTTATATCACGACAGAAATAAATATTTTTACATATAACAAAATTTTATTTTCATAAAAATTTCAATTGCACGTTTTTCATAAACTGCATTCAACAAAAATAAAATGGGGAGGATTGACACACATGGACAGCTAAGACAAAAAAGAAGATGAATTAAACAATAATGCAAACTCAACTTACCAGTTTTCTGAATGTGCAAGAAAACGATGACATCGTGACCGTTGATGTCAAACTGAATGGTATCGTTGGTAAACACATCGTCGTAACCAAGGCTCCCTTGAATACTCTGCAATCTAAAGGCAGGATGTACCGAGAGCAGGCCATTTTTGTCGAATTCGACGGAGACGGAAGACAAACCGGAGCCGGGACCAGCGGATAGACCCTCGGACAATCTCACGGACTCCTTGATCTCGCGGCTCGTGAGAGCACATACGTGATCGGGGCAGAAGTAGCCGAGATAAATGATGCCCGTGAGCGCGAGAAATAAACATATCCCTACAACGCTACGTAACCGAGTCCTCCGTGCTCGTGACTCCATCGTCGCGGACCTCTCGCATAAATCGTCCTTTACCAGGACCAAGAGTACGCTAACGCCTTCTTCGCTTGACCGTCTGCCCATTATCGCGCCCCATGTTTTTTTTCACCACTAAACACACCGCGTACCGCTCGCCGATGCGGCCTGACCAAAACTACTCTCCCAGAGAACGTCGGCCATGACAGATACTCCGTATCCCTACCACGCGCCTTCGTCACACAATCGTCGCGTCGCCCCGCCGCGATTCTCTTACGGACATTGTCTGGCATTCGTCTGTAACAGTTTCTCCAAGTGAAGAGGGGAGATCGTGAGTTTATTTAAAAGTGCAAACTTACTGAGTGTACACGGCTGCAACCGCCTATATACGCATACTTATGCACTCTACCACCGTGCGTCTATTTAAAGCAATATCTTTTGTCTTTTTGCATCGAGGGTTTCGGGTAAGTTTCACAGCTGCCTGCTATGAATGGTCATTTTCGAAGACGGTAATGATTATGATTGTTTTCTTATGAATGTCTCCTTTTTATAGAGAAAATTAATATATATGTATATGTATATACAGTATATGTTTTATTCTTTACATATTGAATGTATGATATTTTTTATTCGAATTCATTTGAAAGAAATTGTTGGTATCTGCGCGAAGTGATCATTTCGATGTTTGATTTTAAAGAAATTTGGGCGTTGTATATATTATTTATATGAAAGCTATGGTATACATGTAATCGTTTATTATGTTTAAATAATATTAGAAGATAATGCAGGTAATAGGGTTTAAATACGTAAAAATTCGAAATTATCATTATATTCAGCTTAGCGCCTTTTTTCGATCGCTGTGAAGTAAGTTGCAATACAAACGGAAGCGATTGCATATTGCATCACTTCAGTTCGTGGTCGAGTATACTTACATATTTATCGTATAACCTGTTATAACCTAGTTTCATCTGTCAAAATTTGTATCTTGAGTTACTGTCACATCATACAAGTTTATTGTGTAAATTGGTTATATTTTTGAAACTCTTAAATTATTACAAGTAAGTATTTTGTTATATAAATTTACAATATCTTAGTGACTTGTTAATAAATATTTGAAGCAATATTCGATTTAATTGTTGCTTATATACTAATTATTATAGTTAAAAATACAGTGAAAATAGCTATGAATACAAAGTTTCACTCTTGATTCTATTTTATTCTTTCTATTTTTCTGACAAGACATACAGATAAGTATTTCTTAGAAATTTATAGTCCATTATGTTAACCTTGTATTTATTTCTTAATTCACGGATCATTAATGGAAATATGTGCATAAGAAATTCATAATGGCTTTTTATTTGACATTTAGAATGACAACCATCGAATTGCTGGAGGATAGGATTACGGAATTAGAAAAACAGATATATGGACTTGCAAAGAAAAACGAAACTAACGATACTTTATTGGAGAATCCTGTAATTGATAATATTTTACATGTGAATACGCTGATCTCATCTGCAATGTCTGGACGAGAAAAAGCAAATTTAATGATAAAACGATTACCAGAATTAAATAATTATCTAGATCCGATAATTGAAAGTTCGGAAATACCAATAGAGGCTAAAGTTCAATTGTTACTAGCAATGGCACCAGAAATCAAGCAAAATCATGAAATGTTGAAACAGGTGCAAGAACTAGTACCCGTGTTAGAAACTGATCGTTTAAAAAATGTTCCAGAATTGACAAATAAACTCAACGATTTGAATCTATCATATCTTAAATTATATGAAGATACTCAAGGATTAAATAACCATATATATGAAGTTTTTTCCAAGTACAATGAAGTGATAACTAGTATTTCTAAATCATTAATTACTATAGATGCTATCGTGACAGCAGCTGAAGTAGCAAAAATACCCAAAAAACAATTAGATTAAGAATGGAATGCATAAATAATTCATAAGAGAAATTATTATTTGTTATTTCACGAATAAAGTTATTTATATCTAAAATAAGACAGCTTTGTATTCATTTAAAATACATTTATTTTTTATCTTAGCATGTAAAAATACTTACGCATTCATCAATGACTATGCATACATAAACATATTTTATTATTGTATCTCTTCGTAACAATGTATTTTATTAAAATACTTATATATTATATACATTTATATAACCCTAACTATTTCTTAACCTATACCGTCGTTCATTTCAGGAATCCTTCTTTAGGATCTCTGAGACAAACTGTTGATTGAATAATTGGGTGTATTTATCCGATGGTCTCTCGTTTCCAATAAATATTTTCATATTGCTGTTACTCTTTTGAATCTAATAAAAGAATTTAAATGATTCGCATGGACGTTACATTAATCAGTAACACTAGACCTTTGTTAATATCTCTCTGACATAGTAAACTGCAAAGTGTATGTCAGCAAGAATCCATTAGAAATAGTTGTTACATGAAACCTGTTGATTATTCAGCAGAGTAAACGAGTGTATTAAACGTTCCACATCTTTTCATATGTATAGAACAGCATTCTTAAGAGACCTATTTCGCTAACTTGTAAAAAAAATCTCTTACAATGTTAAGCATATTAAACAGTCACTTTATACAGTATTTACAAACGTCTTAATTGTAAATATCATGTATCGCCAATTATATGTACCTCCGTCATCATTTTTATTTCTTATATATAGCGCAAAAACTCGCCATGGAATATTGCACTACCTATTACTCGGTATTATAGAGACAGGAAAAAAGATCACGATTCAGAACATCTTTTTCTCATGTAGAATCAATTATGGCCGCGACTGTATTATTATCTGTTGAACGCGTTCTTCGCATTTAAATAGGAACATACCGTTTGAAAAATACAGACGGATACAAATTAAGTACATAGTTTTTATGTCTCGTGAATTTTAACAGGAACTTCGACATTCAACCTGATAGTTCCCCTTCCAATGAATTTCTTTATTTCGTTTCTACTGTTCGTTCGTTCCAGTGTATCGTTGTCGTCGATTCGTATTAAATCAAATTAAAATTCATCTAATGCTCACGCATCTTCGTGAAAAGAACGTAATCACGTTTATAGCACTTTAACTTTGCGTTTGCAAAGCGGGTACGGAGTTTCGCAACCAAGATAATGCTGGCTCCACGCTAGAGTAAATTGCCGGATGACCTCTCGAGCATCTGCTGTGATGACTCAGTAGCCCTTGAATTTCCCATCTGACCGATCCTCCGCCAGTTTCACACATTAGAGGTGCTCCTTCGTCGTTCTAAAAGAAAGACAGAATAAAAATATAGATATCAACATAAATAAATTATTCAGTTTGTTAAAAGATAGAGTTAGAAAATGCAAGTTAGGAAAGTACAAGACACTCGGATTACTGATGTAATAGGAACTTCATAGGCTGATAGATATCGTTATTTTCGTTACATTCTTTTTAATATGGGAAAATTAGAAATCTTACGTAGCAAGGTCCTTTATTCGTATCAGTGAATCCAGCACATATATTGTCCTTTGTGATGAACCCTGCATAATGGCTAGTTGCATTGCACTTCTCAGAGTCTAACGTTGGCAATGGTAGGAAGTTCAAATATTTTTGTAAATCCACTTCGCCATTCGCAGAGAATCCCCACCCTGCCATGACGCATATCTGTCTCGGCTAAAATTAACAAACAATGCACGTATATTTTAAACACTTTATCTATATTTTCAAATATTCTTGATATCAAATATTCGTAATACGAACTTGGATAGGATGTTTCGGAAGACAAACGGCGCTAACGTTCCTTGAGAATGTTAGAGGCTTCTCGAGCTCAACTAACGCGATGTCATTGTTATATAAAAATTGATTGTATTTCACTTGCGGGTAGGGAATGATGTTCCTCACGGGATGTGCTTTTAATAGGTTTTCTCCGGTGAAAAGTTGCCACCCGCTACTTTGCTTATATCTAAACAAAATAAAAAATTCTAAATTTAATCCTTCTTTCTAACTTTCTGTTAAACCATTGAAGCAAGAAATCTTCAAAATAAAAGTTAATAGAATTAATTGTAAATTTTCCAAATCTTCAAGTTTGTACTTCTAAAAATTGAAAAATGTGTTATATCAAATTATTCGAAAACACTTATTATTATTATTGCTAGAGTTGACAATAAAAAAGAAATGTTTTCTTTGAATTTTTGTTTTCTTCTTTTTTGTTTTTTTTTTTTAGATTATGAATCTCTTAATTGAACGATTTACCTGTGAATACAGGAATAACTGGCAAGCACATGCATAGGTCCCAATATGCTCGCCGTGCAAGCAGCACCGTGCTTAGGTTCCTTTAGCAAAGCCACGCTGGACCATTGTCCTTCGCTGGCTGGTGTTCCGCCAACCAATCTGGCGGTTGGTCCCTCGCCATAGTCAGAACCGCAAGAAAATTCTTGGCAGGATATCTGCACGACCTTGTCAGAGATGCAGAATTCTACTTGTTCCAAATTTGTGACTAATGGCGCACGGTGGTTAGGATTCAACTTTAATCTGAGTATCTTCTGGGTTTTGTCCCATGTCTGGAGCTCCGTGCTCTCAGAACCAGCGAATCCTAGAGATTGGCAGTAAGAGTTGCTAAATTCTTCGCTCCATCCGTCGGAGCACACAAGACGATACTCACCGTTGTATTGTCTGGAAAAACACAACGTCCTTCTTGATTTCTTATTTTCTTCATTTAATTAACGATAGTAGCTTTTTAAGTTCAACTGATATCGATGGATAAATATTATTTAATTTATATTTAATAAGACGATTAGAAATCTAATTAACTTTAAAATTATCGAATTAAGCCTTGAAATAGAATTGTGAAATGAGGTTTTATTAAGCTAAATGTTTTACATGTCGATAGCGGTGAATTAAAAAACACAAGGGTTAACGGGTTGCTCTTGGAGTTAGTTAAACATTGATATTTGATAAGACTAGATGTACTTTATGAATGGAATCGTTTGAAATGTGAAAAGAGGAGATGATGTGGTCTTGTTGGACTGCAACAGATTACTTGTAATATTAAAGCGGAATAAAATACGTTAGAATACTAAAAAAAATCACTGTGCCATTTCTATAGTTTCTCAACGAGAAAGTAATGAATTTCAGTCTCGACTAAAAATTCTTCGAATTTTTTTTTAATTATTCAATTTTTAATTTAAGATTTGTAATTTCAATTTCGATATTTTTTACGTACCTTATTTTCAATAAAGAACTTCCTCCAAATTCTTCAACACCACTATTCTCGATGTTATCTTCTCCTTGTCCATCTGACGACTTTTTCTCCATAGTCATGTTTGTCATCAAACAGTTCCATTCGTCAGAATGATCAGGGCAATGTTCTATTCCATCACAGACTTGATTTTCAGGTACACATCCGCCCGTTTGACACTTGAACTGATCAAGAGAGCAATCGCATAATTTTTCGTCCTCTCCATTAGCACATTCTCTAATTCCGTTGCAGTGCCACGTTAATGGTATGCACCATTTTTCTGTTGGGCAAAGATACTCGTCGTTTCCACAACTTTCGGCACAATTGTATTCGTCTCGGTGGTCCTCGCAGTCTGGTCGACCATCGCATTGCCAGATGCCCGGGATGCATCTTCCTAAAATTAGAAACAATTATAATATATAAGTCGTGAAAAAATTCCTGCTCTATTGTATCATTATTGTGTTATTATTTATTTGTTATTTTTTTGTGATTCAACTTAATTTCAAGTTTTAAATAATTCAGGAATAAAAATGACAAATTAATTTTGAACGTGAAATTGACGATGAATTCGATCGTAGTTTAAATAAGAACAACTTTTGTCCTAGATTAGTCTACCGTAGATTTTAAAATACATCTCAGAGTAAACACGATACTTGCGAAACAAATTAAATGGGTTGACAGTTCAGTAGATAAAACAAATAGCCACAATTTATTACGGCACAGACAGAGCTTCTTTTAATCTATTTTTACAATTTCGAGAAGCATCCGGTAGTTCCAAATACTCTAAAAGATTAAGCAATTTGCTCGAATGATAACTAGTGACACCGATAACCCATGCTAGGAAAGAAACATTTCGTCCGATACTAGAACATTCTTCGTTCGAATTATTACGAAACCTGTATTGAATATTAAACGAGAAGTTATTAAGTCGATCGTATATTATACCGAGTTTTTCCTTTCACTTTTTTCCACCGATAATTGTCCTTCTAATTTGCATTTAATGATCCTTCATATAAAAATATCACGGTCCATAAGTATTATGATAGTCATTGATATTTAACATAAATTGTGTGTTTTCCATTGCTTTTATTTTCTAGTTACGAAGTTGTAGCGTTTCGGTATTTCATTCGAGTATACACAGTGTATTTATGACTGACAGTATACATCGCAAAAACTTACCACTGGGACATCTAAATTCATCGAATTGACACTTCCATTCTTCGCAATTCTGTTCATCGCTTCCATCGTCACAGTCGACAATTTTATTGCACACCAGGTCCCGCTTTAGACATTGACCGCTTGCACACTGGAAGTTCCCCGGACAACCTTCCTCCTTACAATTTAATTCATCCGAACCATCGGAACAATCATTCTCAGAGTCGCATTTCGCCGATAGTTTCACGCAATATGCGCCATCCCTGGACGTTCCATTGACACATTGAAACTGGCCAGTTGTACATTTCGAGAAAACAGTACTTGGAGGGATATTGAGGAAAGAGACATCGATATGGCTAGTACTTTCCACAACTGTATCCGGTAATTTAGTTTGCGCGGACGGTGGTACAGTCGTATCAGTGCTCTCTTTCGCAACGTGATTTGCTTCCTGTGCATTCGAGATCATGAACGATTGATTGGAAGGAAACACCGAAGGCTGTGAACCTGTCTGGTTCGGTTCTCCATTTAGTTCAATCACTTGTCCTGGTTCTATAGCTGTACGGCCTTCGTTAGATGGTTCACTGATGATTGGATTTTCTGTTGTAAAGTCTACGCCTGATCGATGGAGATTGAAGTTTCGGAGAACTACGAACGGCTCTGTAACCGGTTCTGGCTCTTCTATCTTCTCCGAAACCGGTATGAAGCTAGGATACTGCTTTGAACTGTCTGGGACTGTTATGCTTGTTTTATCATTAGGATTCTCTTTTTCATTAGAAGAGGTTTCGGACGTTTGTACATTTATTTGGCTCGATCCGCTGGTCGTTTCGATGATCTTCAATTGTGGAACAGGCGCAGAATTTTCTTCTACGGGGATGTCTGTATTAGTCGCAGTGTGGTTTTCTTCTTGAGCTTTTTCCTTTTCAGTAAATATTTGTGGCATTTCAGTAGAAAATATCGTAGCCGGTTCTGGGATCTCTGTTAATGTATTTTCACCCTCGCCCTCTTCCAAGTTCAATTCCTTCTCCTTCTTGTACTTGTACTTATCGATAACTTTCTTGTCCACTGACTTCTTCTTCACCTCCAAACTCTTCTCCAATGGAATCACTCTTAAGCTTTCTTCCGACAATTCTTCCTCGTTCAAGTTAGGTAACACAGTCTTAGGTGTAGTGGTGATAAAATGTATTTTATAATCGAATCCTACAGGTTCAGTGTCATCTTCCAATAGCTCAGTAACCGGTCTAATATCCTCTGTCGTACTGGAACTCTCAGACATCTGTTTATGTAATTCTGTTGAATCTTCTGTTAAATTCTTCTGCATATTCTTCTCTATATTCATTGTAGTCACATTTTCCTCACTTGTATTATCTAGTACTGAAATATTTGGTTCCGACAATGTATTATTAATACTTGTGTTGTCTACGTGTTCTACGGCACTGGTCATCAGATCGACCGCAGTGCCATTCTGAACATTCATTTTTTCTTCGCTAGTTATCAAATCTTCGGTCGAATTATTATTCATCTGATCAGTATTAGTTTTCGAAGAGTCCTTCTGTTCAACTTCCGCATTATTAGAACGTACAGTTTCTAAATCACCAGTTTTCACTTCGGTATCTGGTTTCATTGTGGAGGTGGTTAAGAAAACGTCACTTTCAGTAGTTTGCAGTTCTTCTGGCAATATTGGTACCTGAGCAGTGGTTTTGGTTTCCATTGACATCGTATGAGTTGTCGGTACTTGAACTGTCGTGGTATCCTCCGTACTAACCTGAACGCTATTCTCATGTTCTGTATTATTGTCTTTCCGAGGATTCTCTTCAGTTACAGTTGTGCTTTCGATTTTTTCAGTTGTAGACATTTCTTGCTGTATCTCCAATGGTAACACTGGTATTTGCGTGGTTAATTTAGCATCCTCTGTATGCTTATCTGGGACACTTTCAGTATCATTCGTTGTAACATTCATGTTATCGCTTGTGTAAGGTACATCTGCCATCTTGAATGATTTCTCGTCATCATTTGCTATTAATTTATTAGATCCATCCTTTGCTTCCTCTCGTATCTCTGAGTCATCCTGCTGATACCCTTTGGACAAAGTGTCATCATTTATATCGTTATATTGATCTTCTACAGCGTTTTCTTCAGGTTTCTCAGAAGCAGTGTCATTATTCATAGAATCTTTTGATCGTCTTTCGTTTTCTTCCGTCGGAATAGTGGTAACTACGTTAGATTCTGTTGTGGTTCCTGATTTATTCTTATCTGCATTATTCACAGTGGTTTCAGTTTCCTTGAACTGTTCTTCCAATGGTATTACTCTTAACGCTTCTTCATCTTCCTCGGAATTTTCTCCACTCTCCTTCTCATTTATGGCATACTCTTCATCCTTAGCTGGCTTGTTAATATCATAATTATGTAGTCCATTTTGAATTCCAGACTCCGTGTTATTAATTTCAACAACGTCCAAGTCATCACTCTTGAAACCACGACCCACTTCATTTCCAGTCATCACGTTTTTCACATTATTCTTTTCCTCTTCCTGTTCTTCAGGTATTTTCACGTTATGCGTTTCTATGTGAACATCATTCAGAGAATCCTTCGCGTTAGTTTCATTCATACCTTGTTCCGTGGATTTGTAAGTAACAACATCTTCAACGTGTCCTTCGAAAGGATTGGGTACATCCTGCTCATCTTTATCCAATCTAGGAGCTTTCTTCACTTCTTTTTCCTTTTGAATATCTGGCAAGAAGGGAGACATATCGTCTACGTGTTTATCATAAGCTGGATCAAATTTCTCTGTAGTTTGTTCGATTGCATTTTCAGGGAACATTGCTGGATGCAGAGGATGGTTGGTTGAATGATCTAAATTGTCTTCATAACGAAGGGAATCGCCCGAAGAAACTACATTCGGTTCAGGCTGAATCGTGGAACGGTGTAGAACCGTTTGAATAGCTTCTGTAGAAGATTGAATTTTATTTTCTACAATTGAACCTTCAGGAACACCGCTTGAGGATGTATTAGAAGACTGGGCGCTTTGTTCAGGAATTAGTTGAGGAATAATCGCATGAGGATCATGTATTTCCGCTGTATATTCAGTTTTTGGAATTAACATAATGTGTTCCTCTCCTGTATTGTTTTTAAGAGGTTCTAACAAAGGTTCTACATTATGACCAAAATTTTTTGGTAATTTAGGAAAGACAGTCGTTGGCATGTACTCAATGATGTTAGTTTCGTTGGTTTCGTGCATAAGCGATTCTGGCACAACTGAAGATTCGTCAGATAATATCGATTTAGGTACTTCGTTGCTTGCTTCTGTACTACTGTTCTCTACGATGCTATTTATTTCAGTAACGTTTTCTGATTTGTTATCTACTATAAGAGGAGTCGTTTCAGGTTTTTGGGTGAATTCCGCAGAAACTGAGGACTGTGTGCTAGACAGAGAGACAGAATTAGATTCGGATGAAGAGCTCATAATTCCAGACTCCTCCCTACTTATATTCATTGTAGTAGCTTCAGTTGCTTCATCCTGTGACATGTTGGTCTCAGTGCCGTGTTCAACTTTCGGTGTTTCTTCTATATCCATCTTAATGGATGTCATTGTTGTTATTTTATCTTTACTATCATCCTTCACCATTGTCGTATCCATTGTCGTAATAGCTGATTCTAAGCGATCCTCGGAATGATTTGACATTGCAGCCTCTTCGGTATTAGGCATCAAAGGTATCACTGGTAAGGGTGCATCATTACTTATTATCTCGTCGACAGATTTTTCACTACTTGGCAATGTGGGCTCTTCGGGCATCATTGATGTTGTAGTTTCTGACGCTATGTTTATAGGAACGTTAGGTGTAAAAGTATTTACCATTTCTTTCTCAACCATAGATATTGTAGTCGAAAATTCAACTGGAGACTCTGCTTCCTTCATCATACTAGGTAATTCAGTGTAAGTTGACTCGGTGATTGTCTCAACAGACATTTTATTCGTAGTCGCAGATTCGGTAGAGGATTCTGTTTTACCAGGAATTTGTTCTGTGGACTCTATTGGCCTCATTGTGTTTTGCATTTCGGTAGAATGTTCTATAATAGCAGGTATATTTTGATGAGAGTTTTCATCGGTGGGAATTTCGGGTTCTGTGGTTGATGAAATTGGTAATTCATGTTCTGTACTAGTTTCAGTTTCAAGGTTCAGTTTTTCAGGTCTGGCAGTAAAGTCTGGCTGAGAAGATAATTCAGGATGTTCAGTTACTGCAGATTTTGTTGAAGATTCTGAGTCATTTGGTTCAGTAATTGATGCTAGTTCAGTTGAAGATTCTGATTCAGCTGATGGCTGGTGTTTAACAGGAGATTCCTCTTCAATTGATGGTTTGGATTCAGCAGAAGACTCTGGTTCAGTATTGGCCATAGTTTCTGTGTTAGGAGATTCGATATTGTTTGCTTCTAATTTAGTTGGAAACTTTGGTTTAGTGGGAGGTTCTGGTTGAGAAGTAGGTACTGGCACCGTAGGAGACTCTGGTTCAGAAGAAAGCTCTGATTCTGCAGAAGATTCTGATTGAGAAGAAGGCACTGGCTCCGTAGGAGACTCTGGTTCAGAAGAAAGCTCTGGCTTTGCAGAAGATTCTGGTTGAGAAGAAGGCACTGGCTCCGTAGAAGACTCTGATTCTGTTGGAGGCTCTGGCTCTGTAGGAGGTTCTGATTGAGAAGGAAGCTCTTGTTCTGCAGGAGACTCTGGTTGAGAAGGCACTGGCTCCGTAGGAGACTCTGATTCAGAAGAAAGCTTTGACTCTGCAGAAGGTTCTGGTTGAGAAGAAGGCTCTGCCATTACAGGAGGCACTTTTGCAGAAGAGGGCTCTAGCTCTGTAGAAGACTCTGGTTGAGAAGAAGGTTCTGCCTCTGCAGAAGGTTCTGGTTGAGAGGTAGGCTCTGGCTGTACAGAAGGCTCTGGCTCTGCAGATGGTTCTGGTTCTGTAGAAGGCTCTGGTTGAGCAGCAGGAAATTCGGGTTCAACATTTGACTCTGATTCAGCAGAAGATTCAGGCTCAGCAGATGATTCTGGTTTCGCAGAAGGTTCAGGCTCAGCAGATGGTTCTGGTTTTGCAGAAGGTTCAGGCTCAGCAGATGGTTCTGGTTTCGCAGAAGGTTCAGGCTCAGCAGATGGTTCTGGTTCCGCAGAAGGTTCTGGTTCTGCAGATGGTTCTGGTTCCGCAGGAGGTTCAGGTTTAGCTGTTGGTTCTGGCTCCGCAGGAGGTTCAGGTTTAGCTGTTGGTTCTGGTTCCGCAGGAAGTTCAGGCTCAGCAGATGGTTCTGGTTCCGCAGAAGGTTCTGGTTCTGCAGATGGTTCTGGTTCCGCAGGAGGTTCAGGTTTAGCTGTTGGTTCTGGTTCCGCAGGAAGTTCAGGCTCAGCAGATGGTTCTGGTTCCGCAGATGGTTCAGGTTTTGCTGATAGTTCTGGTTCCGCAGGAGGTTCAGGCTCAGCAGATGGTTCTGGTTCCGCAGATGGTTCAGGCTCAGCAGATGGTTCTGGTTCTGCAGAAGGTTCAGGCTCAGCAGATGGTTCTGGTTCCGCAGAAGAGCCAGATTCCGCAGAAGAGCCAGGTTCCGCAGAAGAGCCAGGTTCCGCAGAAGAGTCAGATTCAGTAGATGGTTTAGGTTTAGCTGATGGTTCTGATTCCGCAGAAGGTTCAGGCTCAGCAGATGGTTCTGGTTCCGCAGAAGGTTCAGGCTCAGCAGATGGTTCTGGTTCCGCAGAAGGTTCAGGCTCAGCAGATGGTTCTGGTTCCGCAGAAGGTTCAGGTTCAGCAGATGGTTGTGGCTCCGTCGTAGCTTCAGGTTTTGCAGAAGGTTCCGGTTTAGAACTAGACTCTGGTTCAATTTTTGATTCGGTAGGGTGCTGATTCGAATATTCGTGCATCGAATGGTCATGCATCGAGTGGTCATGTGCTGAATGATCATGGGTAGAATAGTCGTATTCCGAATGCTCGTGTGCTGAGTGATCATGATTTGAGTGATCATGTGTTGAATGGTCAAGAGTCGAGTGATCATGTGCTGAATGATCATGCATCCAATTTATTGGATCAGATTCCCCATTAAATTCACGATTCTGTTCCGTCGCCGTAGTTTGTGTAGGTTCTGGTTCCGGCGAAGAATCATGTGGTTGTACATGAAACTCGTGTTCGTTACTTTGCGGTGTGGCATGTCTATTATACGTTGACTCGGTACTGAAATCCAAATGATCCCAATTATCAGGCCTCCTAGGTTCAAATACAGTACCAGGGCCTCTACTCCTTCCCTGAACATAATCATGCACCACTTCCGTATTGGATTCCGGTATCTCATCATCCATTTCCACATTACTCAAATCATTTTCATCAATGCAATTCTTTTGATCACTGTCCAATATCTTTCCAATACCACAGGAGCAAACGAACAGACCTTTAGAGTAATCGTATTCACACCTTTCTGAACACTCAAGATTTCCACTCTGACACTGATCAACCAGTTTATTCACTCTTAAACTATTCAAATGATATTGTCCAATTATGTTGCCACTCTTCTGTAGCGTTTGCTCGATCATCTGTTGCATTTCTTCGGGCATTGAACGTGGCGGATAGCTTATCCTAAACCTCACTTCACCATCCCTGTTTATGTCATATACCTTGATGACTGTTGTATCGTTTGGCGGCTGTTGCAACATGCTCTTCAAATATTCTTCTATCTCTGAGCTGACTTGTCTGTACACTCTCGACTTTGGATCGCTTAAATCATTGTCCCAACGGAAATCGTCTAGTTTTAATACGCCGTCTAAGGCACTTGGAACGGTGTTGTAAATGGTTTCATCGGTAGTTGGCCAGGGTGGGAAGCTTGAAGTCGCAGGTGGTGGACTCGATGGCGGATCTTTCACGTACTCTTGACTTCCTGCGGTTCGTACGTCGCCAAATTGCCGGGAATTGGTTTGCTGGAGATTTTCCAAGGGTTCTGAGGCTTCTTGCGTTAGGATTACTCCAGCTAGGGCAGAATCAATCTTTTATTTAGTTATGTAGGATTTTAACTCTTTTAGAAATTTTTTCTAAGTGTATATTACATTTCGCATCATCAAAAATAAATAATTTAAAAGAGTTTAGAGAAACTATATGTTCCAAAAGACTCTTACTTCCGGCCAAAATGGCAATGATGACCGCTACCAGTAGAACCATCAGTCCACATCCCCAGCAAGCCATCCTTCTCCAGTACGAACTCCTTGATCTCTTGTCCTTCGTTACATAAAGTTTCTCGCCTCTGTAACACAGTTTCATCCATAGTTAACAACAATAGTTACGAACTTTATCAATTCACCCCCATCCTAGACCCAAAAGAAGCGTATTTTATACAGCACTGTGCTTGTCAATGTTCCGAGACCTTCTTCAGCGACCATGGTATTAGAAGCTTCCCTAGACGAACAGACACCATATTCTAAATGACTCATCGCGATCATCTAATCTTTATTCCGGAACTAAAGTTCCTCCATACCCATAGTCCATCGTGTTCTTTCAACCCTCTCGACTCTTAAACTTTGATTCAAAACTCATTTTCGGTTTTCCAACCAATCAAAGTCCGTTTTATCGCGACGATCGAATATTAGCGGTCAGTGTCCACGCGTGGGGAGTCTGCTTCTGAGGTAGTGTTGTAATCGTTTCTTTGCGAGTAAATGCCTATTAGAGTGTATCGCCTCTTTGAAGATGATGATGATGATGATGATGATGATGATGATACTGATGATGCTGATGTTGTGTGTAGCAATTACAAGATTCGTAA
>JACXIV010000041.1:5589395-5824178 GCA_014737475.1 Bombus confusus
AAAAAGAAAGAAAAATATAACAGACTGACATTCTGACATTCTTCAGCCTATCCATCGTAGCTATTTTCTAGTATATCATCCCGGTGCATTTTGCAAGGTGGAAATTTGTGAATTGCTTGTGGCATTCTGTCGCTTATACATATATATATATATGTATCGTCAGGCTCAGCCATTGCTATCGTTGATTAAAAAAAAGGGAAAAATAAAAGAAAAATAGGGCGAGTAGCAGGGGTGTAAGCGGGTTAGTTTGCGAATCGTGCGCATCCACCATTTCGTTCATCGATCAGCAGCCTCTCTCTCCCCCGTTCCTCATCCTCGTAAGCATCCTTCAATGTACCTGAGGGCTGTCAGCCAGTGGGAATAGTCGACCAGTCCGGCGGCAGGGTCTCTCAGGCTGAGTCCCTCACGGCCGACGCCGGGGCCCAAATCAAAACGCACTCCAGCCACGGTTGTTTCAACCTCGGCCTCGGGACCCCTGCTAGGTATCGTGACAACAGAAAACACCGTCTCTAACTCTCTACTCAGCTTGCTGCTGGCCTCTATGTTATACGTATATGTACGTATATGTTTCTGTGTGCCTGTATGTGTGTATATGTATGTGTTTGTTTCGTGTGAGCTGTAACCTCGCGGTCAGCGGCGGTGAAGCTGTATGCTGGGGCTCTAACGTTACGCTAGGCCGCTAGGCGAACGATCTCGCATGGAGCATGTACTCTGTTTCATGGTTTGTGCGATCAGATGCAGCCTCGAAGACTTTGTTTCTCTATATCTTTCATCATCTTTTGTCATTAATCCTGATTTATTGGCAGAAATTTTGATTAATTTTGATGCGTATTAATGGGCGAATGTATCGTCGTAAGAGAAATTCCATCTTTGGTTTTTGTCCTTCTATCGGATTTTGCGAGCTGGAATTGCTACCGTTGGGATTTTGCACAGGTGATACTGTGAGGTTTGATATATTTATATTTGAGAACGTCACAGGAGGAATGATATAAGTGACAAAAATTTTTATTAGAGATTATTGCTGTAACATTAGATGTCATCGCTATTATAAACAACAGTATTTGTACTGTTTTTCTTCAAGATAAATAGATATCCCATATAATGCTTTTATCTCGGATTTGTATCATTCTTATACTGATTCTGATTCATTTATCTCTAGTGACGCAATGCAATACGAGAAAGGAAGATGATAGAAAGATTAGCAAAAGTATCATTTATGAAAATTACAATTAATAAACATTGCTCGTATATGCTCCGTACGAAAAATAATGTTCCAACTATTTCTCCGTGCACTTCTCTGTTACGAACACACTACTTGCTCTTCTAGCAAGTTGATAACATTCGCATATAACTCGCAGCCTTGCGAAGGTATTTCATATGACCGTGCTAAACGGGCAAACAGCATAAATCAACTTGCTGTAACTTTTTCTAAAAAGGTCTTCGAAATACATATGCTTTTTAAATCATCTCGATGCTAATCTCAAACGAGAAGCAAGCAATAAGAAAGAAACAAAGATAGAAAGGAACAACTACGCAACACTACTCAGTTCTTGCAGACTAAAATATTGATTTATTATATTAATCTTAGCAATATTTATTTTGACAGTGTAATAGAACGACGAAGAATTCGGAATGATCAATTTAAGGAACATTTCTATTTTAAGCGTAAAAATTTCTTGCATTTCAGACTCTTTCTCATAATTTTACAATTTTACGTCAAATAGGATAATTACACAACCCGGAATTTCCAAAATTTTATTTCTTTTATTATCAAAACTCGTTATATACGCAAGAAAATGTATCAATACCGATAGTTTGTAACTTGTAATATTTCATTAATAATATCACTTTAATCGAGCGAAACGATCTTGGTGTCAGACACGAAGATACGGAAATATTTGATGTTTTGCTATACTGTGAATGGTTTTGTGGCTGCCTTCTTATATCGTAAATTTTTTTATCTTTGTTGCCGCCATGGGAACGTCATCAAAAGTTATTATCATATTAAGCTGTTATCACTAAGGTAATCGGAATAAAAATTATTCATAATGGAGTATAAAATAATTCGTGGCCAATGCATAGTTCTATTTCTGACGAAGGACGGTCACTCCTGCGTTCTGCTACGAAACATTGTGACACGTTCGTTTCGCAAGCTCCTTCATCGGTGAATGTAATCCGCAACATCCGAGGACCTTCGTTCGTTCTGCCAGTATCCGCAATATTTTTGTTTCTTTTTTTAATCGATACAGTTGCATTTTCTTTATTACTATATATTTGCGATCATTTGAATCATTTTCTTATTTAGAATGAATTATGCTATATTAAAAGAATTATCGATTTCTGTTTATGGTTTGCTCGATCGTGTATTTTACTAATTACGAGAATATTAATTGTTTAATTCTATCGGTGTTTGTCGATACGAAAAATTAACGGTGCCACTCCTCGATTGTTGAAACAACGACGAACTTTGTAAATTCCTATTTGAGGAGCTTGTTTCCGAAACACTTTAAATTCGAGTTTGCTTAATTTAGATTCTACTGTAAACGCGTAAAATCTAGCAATACATTAACGTGTGTAGCAGACGGAGGAATGGAGGACGCGTAAAAGACGCGAGATGAATATTAAAATGCCAACGAAATCAGGTTTCGTGTTTACGCGAACTAGAGGATTATTTTCAAAAAATTAATACATCCGTCTGGTTGTTCTATTCTGGTCAATCTTCTTGATATTCGTTTATCATATTTCTTGGCTAAAAATGTCGAGCGATCTCGCAACGCCCCGGACTGGTGAACACGATCGAATGTTAAACAGTAGCCAGGAAGAGAACACAGAGAGTAGAAGAGTATTTTTCAGCCGTTCGTTACCTGATGTACTTTCGATGCTCGTTCACTGGAACGAAGTACTCCTCGTAGGGATCAGCTGGTACCTCGCAAGCCTCTTGACCCTTCGTCTGTAGATTGTTGCCCGCGTAAGGCCTCATCGAGACCAGTTCCAAGTTTACTGCCTCGATTTGCTCCTTCTTTCCAGTGTCTATCGACAATAGGAAATTATTAAAATATCGGTTGTAGAAATTGAGATCAGCGTGGAATTTTTATTGGAAAAAGTGTCAATCAGTGGCTTGTCAAATTTCAAGGTATTCAGACGTACCAAAGAGGTCAAAGCGAAGAAATATTATAATTCCTCGTATATCGCGGAAAAATCAGCGAAAAGGACCGAAAAAGCCCGTTTCCTTATTAGATTTGTGCAACTTGTATTTAAGAGTTATTAACAGTTATTTAATGGTGTTATAAAATGATCATTAAGTCACACTTTCAAGGCATCAAGTATCATTTATGTAACTTAACTAGACATTATTTTATATAATTAATAAGTAATAATATATTACACATTCATGGCTATCAGTCATTTTTCAAATAGATTTCTTCCCCTTTTTAATGCAACTGTGAGTATAGTGATCTGAAATTTATACTCAATCACATGCATGCGTTATAGTGCCTTAGGGGTTATGTAATTTACAGGTGTGGAAATTGCACGTGGTATTAAAGTATTTATTTATGGGGCGGAACCTCGCGTGCTGCAAAGTCGATGCGTATAGGGAAAGAAGTTGGTTAATTACACGTTTACTCGGACGTAGTTCAAAAGTCAATGTACTTTTATTAAGTAACGTCCTTCGATCGTAACTTTGCGTAGCAAAGAAAGTATCTTCCATTATATGAGCGGAAAATAATTGACACATCCTGCGAATAGTTGACGTATCCCTTAACTTTTTATACAAACAATTATGTAATGAAAACGTTGGTTTTAGCGGCTTGTTTCGCGTTTCAAGACAAATATCACACAGAATACAATAATTCATTTATCGAGTGAAAGTTAATTCCAGAAGGCTCTAAATCTATGACAATCTTTGTAAGATTTTCGTCACAGATAACAATTCCTTTCTTTGCCACGCTATTTTATCGAACCATTTTTAACAAACGATTTAGGGACCTATTGTTCCAAACGTAAATGTACGTTTTTACAAGCTTTAGCAATTATGTAGGAGACCTTTCGTATACTTTCTGCGTTTCACCGACCTCGAACAACTTTTTCTTCGAGAACTGTTCGTATCGGCGGTGGTGGTGGTAGTAATTAACGATCGAAAGTTCGGCTCGTCCTGATCATATCTGGTAAAATCGAGCGATCAACGCAGATTTCAGTAACAGCGGCCACCATTTCTATAACGTTCTTCTTTGCTTTCAAGTTCTATGCATGCTTGAAACTCGAAATAGATATTGCTATTCGATCTGATACAGAACAATTTTACCATTTTCTACAGATATTACAAAATTTTCAACAACTGGTTTATTTTTATATGAATTATACCTCCTTCAAATACGA
Source organism: Bombus confusus (assembly GCA_014737475.1). Lineage (NCBI taxonomy): Eukaryota > Metazoa > Arthropoda > Insecta > Hymenoptera > Apidae > Bombus > Bombus confusus. Next base: position 5,593,773 of record JACXIV010000041.1, read on the forward strand.
ATTACTAGATAAAGAATATTCCACTTATTACGCAATAAAGTATTTTTTATACTTAAACGAGAGGCGTGCCTCCAAATTTTCTCAACGACAGTCAAAGAATCTTTTGGTCAGCCTGATGTTCCATTCATATCGTACCGATCGTTATATGTATCGTTTTAACGTTGAATTTTACCTCAAGAATAAAATCCAAATTTCTTAATTCGTTCAACAGACTTAGAGTAACTTAATTGTAATAAATTGAAGAGACGATTCGTTCAAAGTTTCGAAAATAAATTCAATCGATCAACTTACTGCAATCGCATTAAATAATTCCAGCCTTAAAATATATAGAATTTCGTGCTTAGAATAAGCAATTCGGATTCGATCGAAGCGACTAAGTTGCAGTCTAACAATTGTTATCTTCGTCTCATCGTTCACTTCGAGCCAATGTTTTATTCATCGAACGCATGTAAACGAAATTTACGTGATTCTCGAGCGATCGTTTTCCTAATCGTCGACAGAACTTGGTCGTAGAAAAGCGGTCGATCGCGGTTGCGCTTTGCGTCACGCGGATTGCACGCGGCTCTTTCTGCGTGCAAAACGAGAGAAAAATGCAACACAGGTCGCCACGTGTTCGCTTTTTGTCGCGAAGAATTTTCTCCGTGTTGGACGTAGAGCCTGCGGTCTCCGCTTACGTAAAGCCCGCTCCTTTTTCGTTCTTTTCCCTTCTCTCGTCTTCTTGCTTCTTAAACGATCTCTCTTGAAACATGTTGCAGCAGTGGATAAAAAAAGAAAATGCAATTGAACGAACCGTGGCAACGATCGTTTAGCAGGCTTTTCATCGTCGATTAGTTTTTCCGAGTGAATCGAATAAAGTATCGACTTTGTTTTTCAGTAGGTTTGAGATAATAATGAAATTCGAAAATTTCACATTAAAACGTTTAATACCGAACCTCAGTCCAATCGTAGATTTGATATATATACTTAACGATGCAATCGTAGAAATACAAAAATTCTGTCGTCGTCTGTGTCAATTCACTGATGTTATTGGCAAATTAACGTGCAACGAAGTCCAGGAACAATTAACTGTTATTAATGACAAACTTACCATTGATCTGCACGCTGGTCGCGCTGTTATTCAAGAAACTAGCATCATTGTTATTTCCATTCCCATGAACGCCGTTCATTTTCGGTTCGACGACGGTCTTGTCGTTGCTGTCGGGCAGCTCGATCTTTGTCTCGGTTCTGTAATGCGGATCAGGGCTGGTCCTTCCGGCCTCCACGTATTGCTGCGACACAAATTGCGTCCGATGATGCCCATTCTCCACAGGACCGTCCTCCGTCTTGTGATCCTGGTCCAAGGTCACTTGATGTTGGTCATTGTCCTGTTTCGAATCGGTCGCGCAATCATCCTCGTTGGCGAACGCCGGATTATCTATACCATCGTCCGCCATCTCGTGATATGCCTCGCCGAAAACTGCTGGGCCCTCAGGTGATCACGATCACCCGGTATCGACTCTCATGCGTCTCGATTCTGCGAAACGGAAAAATTTGAAGAAATAAGAATGCCGTCGAAATACGAGAATAGTCGAGTATGGCAAATCTTCTACCATTTCTATTTCCTATTTGATGAGCATCTGCGTTGGCAGCGTTATATCGTAAATATATAAATACTCTGCAAAACGATAGCAAATCTGTCTTTTCTTCTTAATTGTCAAACGTGCAAAACAAAAGACTTGAAGAACAAGATTTCCTGTATATACAGGATGGGATCGCAATCGTGGTAGGAGCGAGGTGATTCCACGTGAAAATATAGGGAAAAAATTTGATGTGACTCTTTTTTTCATCCGAGGTTTCGTTTTCCGAAAGTTTTCTTTGAAGACTTTGAAGATTTGACGAGCAAATTTGGCAAATTTGACGGACTGAATAAGAGTAAATAATCAATATGAAAGTGAGTCAAAAATGTAGAATACAAGGTTTTCGTAAGACGCTTTTATTTTCGAGAAAAGTAAATTCGAAAATGTATCATGCGCGTGGAAGTATGTACCAGACCGGTTCGTAGTTAGACACGTTTAAACTTTGTTTTCTTGGAAATGATGGAATGAACGGAAAAAGTTTATTCGTTTTTCACTTATTTCTTCACGTAGAATCACCCTCTGCCCGGTTATTATTATGACCGCTGCTCCATCGTGTATAGTAGTTAAAACGTTTCTTGACCTTCGTATCTAAAAGTGTTTGGAGATTTTATTCTAGCATTGTCAGACCGTTTCAGTTGGTACGGTAGAAGAAGAAGATTGATGCTGCGTTATATGTGAAAAATGTTTGTTTCATCTGATTGAGTTGATTCTTTTCGGATCTGCTGATGATGCATAGAAAGAAATCGAGTTACATAAGGAAATCCATTAGGGAATGGCAGTGATGTAGAGTGTTCCGTTTTGAAAGATGGAGAATGAAGCGTAGTTGCTGGAAAACGTACAGAGTCAGTCGTAAATTATTTATTTTATTTTCGAGTTATAATGAGATTTCTGTTTTGATTTCAATTAATTTCTCCTTTTATGTCAAGGTGATACAATCTTTTAACTGGCATCATTAAAAACTGTTGACTCGCATGTTCGCCAAAGCATAGCTATTAATATTAACCAAGTATCTTAAAATTTATGATATACGATTATTTATAACGTATCAAATAATATTTCGTAATTTGTATAATATTAGATAAATAATATCTTATACAATTTTTCTAATTCAAATAATTTAATAGCGAAATCTTTTTCCTTCGCTGTTAAATTTCCTTAGAAAGTAATCTGCAATGTCGCTTCACACAGAAAAATCGCTCCACCCTTCGACGAGCATTGTAATCGATATCGGAAACGCATTTCGCAGTTTCCGTTTCTTCGTTGAGTAAGCAGCTTCTCGATGACCGATTTCGGATTGTGGTGTGTAATTTATCGTCGGAGAAACTGGACGTAAGTCGATCTGATCTTTTTTGCTGACGAAATTCAATGTACGGCCGATAAAAGAAAGAGACCGAATTTTCCACGTTCGTTGCGTTTCGATTGCTCAATGCAATTGAAAATGTTAAATGTCACAATAAATTCCTTCACTTTCAATTAAAAAGAATATATTCTCCAGCATTATTCGTCATTCTCTGATTGTTCGCTCGTTTGTTGTTCACTTTATACGCCATTCGTTAACGCGGTCACGTATTTAAGTTATTACTTGGAAATTCGCTAAACTCAATAAACAACGAACGGCAGTGAGCGAAATTTTTCGGATTCACGCGCGTTTTAATTACTCGACGCATCGATGTTACGATTAAACTTTTCAATTAAAAGAGAAACATTCTGTAATATCATCCGCCGTTCTCTTTACTTGTTAATTTCCTATTTTATCGACGCGTCCTACGGTTAATTGGTTGAAAGAGATACTTTTTATCGTTCCATGAATATTCAATCGCTTTTTTTTTTATTTTTAATTTTACATATACAACATCGATCAACGTGTTTTCGAGTTATCGCTAGGTAGCCTTAGGCGGATCGTAGAAACGCGTTTATTATTATCGCAGGCTCGCAACTGCTGCTCGTATCAACCTGGACGTGATACCAATTACACCGTCATATAATGGTCACGGTGTCTGTACTGCAGTTTAATTAAATCCCATAATTCTTTTCTTCCCTATATCTATAGATATATATATATATATATATATGTTGCGATCGCAGCGGATAGGGTTTTCTAACTACGGACAGGCGCTTGTTTATCAGCCATCGCGTTAGAAGAGGGAATCGCTAAGGGACAAGGCCACTTAAGGATAGCTTTGCTTGGGGAATTATTTTCAAGTTCTTTGTATTCGCATAATTATAACGATATTATGCAAAACTATTCTGGATGTTTGGTAGTAATTGCAATATGGTAATCAGTTCACGTGTAGTTGTCTTAATCGTTGACTTCAGAATTACGTAAGAGAAATAGATCTTAGACGAACGAGTAATTCAGAAACACTTTTACCTAAGATTAAAATATTGTAAACAACCAAAGAGTGTAACACATTGTGAATTTCATATATATATATATATATATATATATATATATATATGTCAAATATATATTTCATAACATAAAATTAAGAAAACTATTACATGAACTTACAATTGCAACCAGTTGGAATGATCGCGAGTTTTGATTTCAATAGTTCATTCCTTACGTGAGCAACAACTGTTTTCTGATTTCTTTTCAAATTCTAATCAATTGCGATTCCTTTTTCCCATAATCAAAGAAAATTCTGGCTACAAAGGGTTAAAGTGCATCAAATTGCATCCGCGCAAGAAACACGCCAAATGCTTGCAGACGCTAACGTCAGTCCGGTCTGATGACGTCAGTGGCGAAGCAATTTTCAAAACTTCGCACGAGATGAACGAGACGGACGTGAGAACCGTGAGACATCCTGTCTACACGCTTCTTGCGTCTTACGCTCTACGTATCCTTATCTTCTAGACGACGTCGTTTTTTTCAGTAAGATTTATCTTTCCGCGATTTCTTATAATTTGTATAATCTCGTTTTTTCGTTGCAGAAAGTCCGACGGACTTTTTGCGATAAAAGTAAAATCACGTTCCAAGGTCGACTTACATTTTTTTTCTTCCCGTATCAAGTATGTCTTTCACTTTTTACGTATCGTTCAGGGATATTAGATGACAAAATAAAGATTTTCAACCTTGAATGGAAGATTTGAAACGAAAGAATTTGAAATAAAAAATTTCAAACGGAAGATTTGGAATTCCTTGTAGCCTGAAGGAAAAATTGCAATTTGAAAATTTGCGATATTTTGAAGAATACATCGTATCGGTCCCTCGTCTAAGCTCTCGGTATTCCCTCTTCGCCACTGTTTCGTTTCCTGCGAACCTCCCAGCGCCCTTTAGCGGGAGTCACGGTCTCCTCCGGTCTTTTTTTTCCCTCGATTTTGCTGAAACGTCGCGCCAACGAAAAGGCTCGAGACAAAAAAGGGAGCAGAATAAGTTACGGCTCCTAAAAAGCCGCTCTCGAGCGGCACGATCTTTGTCTCTGTCGGGAACCCTTTCATTATGACAATTTGAAAATCACCAAGAATTAAACCTCATAATTCGATACAAGCCAATCTAAGGAAGAAACTCATACGATTGATTTAAGCTACACTTACAAAAAAGTACATGTTAATCTAGCATCTTCAAAGAGAAGCTATACAACTGCAGCTGAAAATTGTACAGTCTGATCGTCAGCTGCTAGCTATTTCGCGTAGACTGGATCAAATTCAATCCAACAAGGCAGAAGCCCTTTGTTGTTGAGCGAAAAAGTGCTACGACTCTGGTACTTCCTTCGGCGATAAGGGAAGAATGAAAAATCCTTGCCACTAGGATATACACAGGATGAATCGAATAAACCTAAAAAGCTACACTGTTATTTATTTCACTTTCGTTAAATTACTCGCTCCATCTCGGGTAATAGTATCTTCAGCTGGAAGATACATAAAGTTTCTTCGCAATATATCGGACGACTTGTTTTTCATCCTCCGACGAAAGGTTCGAGTTCCGCCTCGCAACTTAAAAACGGATATAGAAAGCGAAGAAACACAGAAGAAAGCGTAGGATCAACGTTACCGCGGACCAAGTCGTCCCATATACACGGCGAAATTTCAAATTCAACGATTGTTCGAATAAAATCGCAACTCGCGTCGTTACGTTTCGTAGATAGTCGTTTCGATGAATTTAATACCTCGCGGTAGCGAGAATTTCGATTGAAATTTCTTCACCTCTGAGGGCTACAAATTTCCATTAGAACCTGCAGGACACCCTATATACCACGGTCAGACGGACGGCCGTGTTGGCGCGTGTACGTGTAAACGTTGCAGGCATATACTGCACCGAAAGCGGTTGACCCTGAGAGAGGCAAGCACAAAGGACTGATTCACCCCGGGGCCAGAGTGGAGTCCTCTCCTCGGAGAACTCGCGTTCAGCGTCCACCCAGGTCGACTTCTCCAAAGCTCCGCTCTGTACAAGTGACATAATCCCACTGGTTTGGCCGCCGTTTTCCATTTAACCGCCGGCTCATCGTAATTGGTAACGTAATCGCGGATCACGATTGCACGGGTTAGAGGTCCGGCGGCCAGGTCCCACAGTTGGAAATGTTTTGTGACTTTCTGATAGAAGAAGCTTGTGAAAAGAGAAATCGAAATCTCGGTTCGTTGTTTCGGTCGGTTGGCTAGGTTACATCGTTGACGGAGAACGTGATTCTTTCGAACCTCTTGATGCTGGTGTATATATATGTATGTATATATATATATATATATATATATATATATATACAGGGTGGTTGGTAACTGGTGGTACAAGCGGAAAGGGGGTGATTCTAGGCGAAAAAAGAAGTGGAAAACATGGAATAAAAATTTGTCGTTCGAGGCTTCGTTTTCGAGAAAATCGACTTTGAATTTTCGCTCGGTACGCGTGCACTTTATCGCGTCTCCTTATAACGGATCTCACTGTAGATCATTGTCTCGATCGACGTTACGTTGACAAACACTTGCAATGTGACCGAAGTGTTTCCTACCTATTAACTTACTATCCGACTTTTTTATTCTGTATTTTTTTTATTCTATATTTTCGACTTCTTTTTTTCGCGTAAAAGCATCCCCTTTCCGCTTGTACCACCAGTTACCAACCACCCTGTATATACATACGTATGTGTGTATGTCGTATTCGAATCTGGCAAACTACAAAACACGAACGAAATAAGAAGAAAACGGATCGACGTAACTATTCGTGAATTCGCTGCACGCACGAGCGATCGCCTGTCGAAACGCGCCGAATTTCCGCGAACGATCGACGCGTGAAAAATACCCAACTCTATCGTACAACGGACAGAGAGGGTGTGCTAATAGAGCGTGGTTGAATTTCGTTTTCGATCGAATGGTTGGTATGCATAGATAATGCAGAAAAGTTGCGCAAGGTTTCCTGTCGATTACGATCAAGGTGAAAGTCTTCGGACTCGCCAGAGCGAAACATTATCAGCAGGCGAACCTCGTAAATTGTAATCAATGTCCACTCGGAGAATGTCCTTTAACGACGAATCTCGAAACCGTTTCTGGAACTTCGATATCGTTAGTCGAGGATAATGGTTTCCTTTAGAAACCAGTTCGTTCCCATTATAATGGTTTCTTTGGGTAATCGTAATTGTTATACATTCGCAGGATCTTTTATTTCCTAGTCATTATCGAATAATTACGAATATCGAACGTATCTCGGAAACTCTTTCATGTTAGCTTTTTCTTTCTTTTTTTATTTTTTTTTTTTTTTTTTTTCTTTAGATGGTAGGTTATTTAAATTTTTCATGTCGATTATACTCGTCGTGGGAGATTTTTGATATCTAATAATTCCTTTGTCATAAAAATATCGCAGTTCTTCGAAACCTTCGCGTTCTCCTAGCGAATTCTTAAGATATTCATCCTACTTTCCCCTTTTTTTTTTCTTTTCTTTTTTTACGGCCGACGTTGTAAATGGCGAGTGAATAGGAGACACGCCTCATAGGAGAGGAATCCTAGCGATGTTAAGCGACGAGCAATGACGTAACGAAGAGCGCGACGAAAGAAAGCGCGAAGGCGTTCGAGCGTCGCGCATGCACGCGCGTGCAAAAATGCTGGGCCGTATTGTCTCGCGTGCGAGTACGCCAGAGGCAAAGAGAGAAACTGAGATCTCGACGTACCTGAAAGATCGCGAGTCGATCAACTGCTGATAATTACTCGAACGCGAACGATGTATGTACGAGCCTGGACTTCATCTCGAGCGAAACGAAAGAAACTGGCAGGCAGATGAGTGAAACTACCAAAACGAGATATTTTCGTGAAACCAGCCTTTTGTCTGCAAATTTAATCGCGATAATTGTTAAAATAACCATGACTCGTTATTACAGCAATTGGAAAATTTTCCGACGTCTAACAACGCGTTTTTGGAAATTTCAGGAATATTACCGAAGTAAACGCGTTAAAAGTACGATATTGGTTTTCACATAATTATCGTCTGTCTTCTGACTGTTTTTTTTTTTTTTTTTTTTTTACGAACAGTCAGAAGTAACTGCAAGATGAAGATCGCTACTGGAGAGTTTGAAGATTATGAACGGGAGAGTACGCACGAAAGATTTTACAGTAATTGTGCAAATATTCCTATCGGCCACTAAACGAAAGAGAAAAAAGAATAGGAAGGCAAAGTAGGAGGAAAGCGAGCGCGATTCCGGCTTGGCGAAGCGAACGTTTCATTACAGCGGGTTCCGCGATCTCGACGAGTTTTCCTCGCGTGGAATTCTCGTCGTTCGAGAAGAGGATATTATCTTACGTGAATCTATACACCAACGTCGGTATTATTAGACAAAGCCAGTACCGTAGAGAATGACCATTAGAGAAACGTTGAAACGCGACTGTAACTATCCACCCTTTTCCTGCCCGAACGCCCACCGTTCCAAGCTCCTTTACTTCCATGCGAGTTCCTACGATCGTTTCACACGCAATTACACGATCCGTCTTTTGGTACGAGCCGCGTGCAAAACGTTCCTCAGAGATTGGAAACGATTCCGAGAAGATTCCGTTTTAGACGGTTGTTTCAGGCGCCTGCAACGTTCTACTGATTTCGAAGGAATCTGGACAGCGAGAAAACAGCCGGAACCGGTGTTCCCCGTCACTCGCGCCATTTCGATACGATCGTGACGATTTTTTCATCCTTGGAGTACGGACTGTGAAGCACGCTGACTGGGTCAACAGAGATCGGTAGATTCGAACGTATTTAATTTTGCATCGTAAATACCAGCGCTACGTAGAGAGTGAAAGCGAGGTAATAAAATAAAAAGTTATTAGGCGTTCGTGAATATTAAATTCGTCTTCGTAGAAATTTCTATAAAACAATATCGTCGTTCAAAAATTTCTCCGCTGATAAAATACCTGGCAACCAATCAGCGAAAGAATTTTTATCAGAAGTAATCGTTCGATCCTAAAATTATAAACCACGATATCCTCTCTGAAGATAATATCAAAGCTCTTCGTCGGTTTAACCGATCTCAGACGGATAAACGGAGGAAGAAAATCCCTAGGAATCCGTAATTACTGGCATTGTTCAAGCGCAAAATTTCATAGTGTCTGAAAGGCAAACGAACGACCGGTTACAAACTATTGTATGCTTAATTACAACCGTCGTAACCGTTCAATTTCATGGTTCCCGATAACATAACCACCCTATTGTACGTTACCCTCGAGCGAGGATAACAATGAAAAAACTGGCTATTTTTCGAGCTGTGCGTCAAAAGTGTGCCAACAGTCGTGCTTTTTAATTACACGCGACTGCACGGTAATCATTGCTTAACAAGCTGCCTAGGCCAACCGGTAATTAACTTTTAAATGCGGTTTTCCACCGTTTAAACAACGAACGTTTATAATTGCCCGCTCTCTTTCCACCTTTCTCTGTATTTGCAATTATTTCTTTATCAATCGTCGATCGACAATGCATGCGAACTTTTACGTATTTATCAGAAATTTAAACGTGTAAAAACACGTACAGCCTGGTAAGCGAAGTCAGAGAGACGCTCTAGAGCTCAAAACGAGAAAACGAAGAATAACGAAATTACAATTAGTCAAATTTGAGAAATTTTCAAACTCTGTTTCCTCAAAAATGAAAGCGTCGAATTTACCATTCTCGATTTTTGATCGAGTATCCCAACTTGCCATGATATTTAATGGACGAGACGAATCTCTCCGTAGATTCTGTTTCTTTAGTTGCGTTTATACAAATATACATTTGCATAAACACACGCAGTCTAATGATAAAATTGAAATAAAAGAATTCGGAGATAGCCAAGGTCTCGAAAAGATGTTCTACCGGTTTCGAATTGGCTGTCGAGATAATTATTTGAGACAGAGATAAGCTACGTTCTTCATATAAATTTTGGAAAAAGATCGACGGTCTGACGAACCAAAGAATTCTAACGCAGGAAAAAAGTTTTATAGAGGAAATTTTAGGATATTCGATTGATGGTTGAATATAATTTCACGATGGTAAGAATATCGATTTTTAATCGACGATTTCGATGCATAGGAGGAAAGTAAAAGCGGTGAAAGCCTGTAAATAACAGTCATTCTGATAGATTCGATGTACAGAGCCATGGAAGTTTGGCTACGAGTGAAACTTTGGAAAAAGAAAGAACGTGTTAAAAACTAGTCTGCGCACGCATAAATTACACGTGCCACAAAAGACAGAGCAGCGTTCTATGCGCTTGTCGATGCATTTATTGTGCAACGATGCTCTCTAGGATTTCCTAAATGTCAGACGTTTACTTTACAGCGCATCGATCCGATCTTCCTCAAAATCGCCGACTAATTTTCTATTTTCTACTTGAAATTTATTTCGTCTGTAGCACATTCTGCGGTACATCATTAATTCGACGAGAGTGTTACATTTTGCAATTTGAATATATCTGTCGTCTGCAAATTATTCGTGTTAAAGTGTAATTAAATCTTTGATTTTCTTCAAATACTTTAGAATATCCACTGCTAATTTTAAATAATAAGTTCCTTCGAACCGTAGGTATATTTATGCCCGAGACACTGATACTACATTGCTGAAATTGAATTCCAGTTAATTACAAGCTTGCAAATTATATTTCACCATTTTAATTTTATTTCTGTTAAAGCGTGTAAGTCGAAGTCCTTAAACGAAACAAGACGTCTACTGTTGCGTCGTATTCGATTTTAGCCAATGATTATCCTTTGACTCTAGTCTCATTTTTAACTGGGAAACTGGAATTGTTAAAAAACCGTGGAAATTTAATTTCCAGAAAGAAATCGGAGATCTTTTTCCCCTATGAATTTCTAGATACGTTCAGGTTTCGGAATAATTTTTGCAAAGGATTCTTAAACGAAAGTATCTGCGTCTGATATACGGACACTTTCGTAACAACAATCTACAAAGAACGGCGATCTTAAAATTATTCAATTTTGCCCTCTGACATTTCCTCCACTTCCTACATCTAAAAACCACTTCTCTCTCTCTCTCTCTCTCTCTCTCACACACACACACACACACACACACGCATACACGCGACTCTCTTACAAAGAAACACAATATTTGTCAAAAGTTTCAGAATAAACGTGCGAAAATTTGGAATTAGCCAAAGTAAATGTTGTTTTCTAATGAATGCACCGGCTGTGCTCGCAGTCAGCCGTTCCGAATGACCTTTCTACCGCACAAAGCCGGTCGACAGCCTGGATGATGATGATGATGATGATGATGATAGTGTTGGACTCTGCAAGGCGCATCCTCGCCACTCGACAACCTATACTCTTGCTTCTACAAAGAGGAAGGGGTCTTGTGTTACTCAAGATACTTTACTTTCTACATTCCTTGCGAGACAATACGTACACCCACGCAACGTGCTCGTGTACCTGTCTCTGTGCAGTGGAATTGCTCTCTGACCGAGATCGCGGTTCATTTTCTGGGCAACTTTAATCTAACAGATGTTTGGTACCGTTTAGCAATTTCAGAATTAATATCGTGCTCGTAATTGAAGCAGCATTATCGTTTGCTGGCGCGGTCATCCTAGAAAATAGGACTTAATTTTCGTTGGAATTTCAAGTATTTTTAATTAAATTTTTTTTCAATCTTTTATTTTTATTCAAATTTCGGTTTTAATTGATACCTAGAGTCTGGCACGTACGAAATTATAGAGAATGAAGCAAAGCGCAGAATTGAAGCTCCAACTAAGTGTTCCGATGCAATTATTTTTCGTTCTTTCGATACAAATATCCTTCTCGTAAAACGCAGTTGGATACGTCCGATGTAATAGTACTCCGATAATCTTCATCATCTGGTTTGCAAGAGGACGGATCGGTATAAAGTTTCGTCCTAGTGACATAATCAAATCGTGCCTGCAAACGAACGTTAGCAACATATTGCGGAAAAGTAGAAAATATTCTAACATATTGTTACGACGATACTAAGTTACTACGCATTTTGTTAACGTCCGAGAATATTGGAAAAGAGAGTCGCTGCCAAATCACCGAGTGATGCGCATTGTATTATCACCGTACTTGTGTTATACGCGTCATCTCTGCGAATTGCTTAAAGCAATACCGTGTAAATAAAAGCAGGTCTCGCGGCGAATTTTCCCGAGACAACAATATTATAATAACGTACATTTCCATTTTAAATTATAAATTACTGTACGGTAGTACAGGCTGTTAATTGTCGAATGAGAATAAAATAAATTCTTCTCCTCCGCAAAACACATTAAACCAGGTTATTCGAGTAGTAATTTACTCCAATCTATAATTAATCTACATTATTTTTACAGCAGAGAAACGTGCTATTGAACTTTAACATTCCGGGTATATATATATATATATATATTTACGTATATTCTTATAAAATGACACATGTCGTAGCATGGTCAAGTCTAACAGTCAACAGATAGATACAAGGACTCGAAGTTCCGGTTTTATGAGTCGAGTTAACAACGTTGAGCTATCGATAACGATAAACTTGATTTCAGCCTTGAATATTTTATCATTAAAACGTAAATCATTAATATGATATACCATAAGCAAAAGTTTTTCGTTTTCTAGCAATAATTTTAAATAATATCATTTTTTAAAAGCTCCATACTGCTAATATTATACATCGTTATTTTATGTATCTGAATAAAAATTGCTTACTGAAAAATATTCTTTTCTGAATGAAAGAGATTTTAAGAAGAACAATTGCTTCGTTTCAGAAGTTGAGCGTGAATTGTGGTTGACTGAAAGTGAGCGACGCAAATAGAGGTGAGTCTCAGAGTGATCGATGTGTGATGAGTGGAAATTAAGAAATATATATCTGTTCTATCACTATCATCGTAGATAAAATTTTTACGAGCACCGAGATCAAAAATCATTCACACAAAGCCTGTTAAAAATATCTACGCGTAGTAAATGGTAAACGATAATTTGACAAGAACAAATTTCAATGGCCCTTATCTGATATTGCAACAAATAATTAATTTACATCAGCTTCGATAGTCACTTCATTCTTCGTATATTTGAAAACAGAAAATTTCTATACATTAACATATCGGAGCACTCTATGATGCGTTGTTGGTATATAAGTTTAAATCAATAATTTAATAAAAAAAATGCGAAAACAACCTGTTTAACTAACTCGATACACGTTCGACAAATTTCATAGCAAACAAATACTAAAAGTAGCTCGAACTATCATGGCATTCAATCGAGTTCGCTAAAAGAATGACAATCTCTCGTTCGAATTAGCATACGACAACATCGAAGCAGAAATAATCCGAATTTACGAGGTCACTTTTGCTCGTAATTACGTATCTATAAACCAGCATCGGCAAGGTAAACTTCACGGATGAACGACTAATTTCCATGCAGCGACATTCTTTTCTCTTTCGTCGAGTCTATCGCGTTTACTCGTTAGTCGGTTGAAACCGTGTCTTCGATTAGCAGTTGCGTTAAATCCTCGACAGTTTCGAACGTTTCCGAGAACGTCTAATGATCCGCGTATACAGCGATGCAAACGTCTTTGCATCGGCATGTTGTAAGTAGATGGACAAGCGTGAAATGAAAATTATAACTTCTGAATAGCCATTATTGAGCATTGTATAAAATATTTCTAGAAAATGGGTAAAACTTTAAATTAAGAAAGTTGCGTTACAATGTATGATTCATTTCGTTATATTCTATTTGCTTTGTTACATTCCGGTGTTGGATAGGAGAATTCAAATTGAGTTCATACGATGAAAGTTTTGCCTGTGGAAAGTGGCGTGGGTCACCGATGGCACACTGAACGCAACATTCAATGGCAGGCGATGCCCAGGTGAAATTTCTTTTAAATTGTAGGATAAATTTGCGATGAAGCGTTAATGAACCGCGGGTAACTTGGTTAGTAAAAGCAGAAAGGAAATTTCCTTAGAAATAAGGTCAAAATTTACGCGACGATATTTCATCATAGAGTAGAATATTTCCAATTGTTCGTTCAGATTGAATTGAGCAACTTCCGCTCGCTCGATCGTTCGGAGGAAAAAAAGTAAAGCAAACAAAATGTGTGTGAAAAGCGTTATACTCTGGTTACGTGTTCTTTGTCTATACAAATATCGTAGATACTTGCGTTTACTACGTTTACAAAAAAAAAAAAAAAAAAAAAAAAAATATGGAAAGTATTTCATAAACAATTTCACAAAAAATAAGAAAATAAACGTGTCTCAGAGTCGTGAAAAACGCGAGCTTCCTTGTCGTGTCAAACAACGTTGACAATCTATTGTCGCGGCCTGTAATGAACTCGTCGTTGAAATCACTGGTTACTCGTCTACCACGCGTTGAAGTCTCCGAAGAACGCTGACGCGCGAATACCATCGATGCGACAGAGAACAACGACACATTACGTTGCGTTGCGATAGGAAGCGATCGAGGATCTGTTCCATACGCCTACTCTAAAATACTGCGGTAGTTTCTCAAATTATAGGCTACAATTCCTTCGTTTAATTGCGCGTTAAAACCATTAACATTTTCTTAAGTGTCGCGCCGTAATCTTAACGAGAAGGGTAATTTTACATATTAGAGTGAAATGGACGAGAATAGAACTTCCCGCATCTTCGTTATTTACATCCGCACGGGGGAAGAAATCACATTGAATGATTGTTACGCATGATCGCCCCGAATTTTTACGTATCTACGTCGGTGTCTACCTACATGCCACGCATGAACAATATACGCTGCTCATAAGCATGGACGTGCGTAGCCTTTCGAGCGTATAAATAAAACACCGGCATGTTGCTGGTTTTGCGATGGAATAAAAAAGAATGAAAGAAGAAAAAAGGTATTCGCATTCCGCCCGGTTATGCACACGCGTCTAGAGTAGAACTATATTTGCCAAGGGAAAAGTTACGAACAACCTGTGCCGATATGGCGCTTGGTAACAGAACTTGTTCTTTATTATTGTCGGCTATCGCGAATGGCCGCGTTGTTAAATATCTTTGCCGGGACAATTATGTAACTCTCTTCATCTAGAATTCTGGAAATAGCGAATCGACGCTGAAACGAATCACTGAACCTCTATTACCCTAGCAACTGGACGTTTCTCGATCAAAGATGCGACCTATCAAATCAAAATTTAATACGCAAATGAACGTTTCCAAATATTATTATCAATAATCTTATGAGCGCCGAATTAACTCGAGTTATTAATCACGCAACGATAAACGAAATCGTTACACAGGTCAAATGTTTTCTGTAAAATATAGAAATTTGTAAACTTCGTATCTCCGTCAAAGGTTGAATCGTAGTAGCTTCATTCTCTTTTACCTTGTCAGTTACGTCAATATGGCGATCTCGAGCGAATGAAAATGTTTGAATTAAACACAGAGAGGTGTGCAGGGGCGAAGGGATCTCGTTCGTAGCGTCGTTTTCGTTTTCAAAATAGCAGTTTCCCTTTCAAATTACGTTTCTAATTGCAACACTGTTCGCGTTACTTTCGAGGCGATGTGCGTGGCTAAGTGTAACGAAGGTTGAATTCTTTGATGGAATCGGCCTCGCTGCTTCACTGAAATCAATAATTATGCGCATACTCGTTATTTCGTTAGGTTCTGTTAGCTTCGTTGCACACGCACACCGGTGTCGCGATATCAAAATGACGCTAATTTGCGGCCAATTTTTCGCCATTAAAGTTCTTCGATCGTTTTCGGCTCGGTACTCAAGCCCTATCTGCGATTTTTGTTCGAAACGAGTTTTTATTTTCATTTCGCCAAAATTCTTTTCCTCTTCGAGCAGATAATCTTTTCGCTGGTCCAAGTGGCATTCGTAGATCCATTCTGCCAATATCCTAAAAATTCAAACCTTTCGAAACGAACAGCGAAAAGTATCGAGCCACGTGCGCAAAGACAAACATTCTTCTCCGCTAATCAGAAATGCCAATCGCGGAGGAAACGCGGCGCGATAAAAATAGGCACGAACAACTTAAGACATTTCAGTAGCCGCGCATAGTTTGTAATGCCGCGAGCAAATTGAAAAATACATATCTTAATTGTCTTGAATGTATTACCAGTGGGAAAGATTCTTCTGATAAATGTAATGGCTTCGATTGAAATTTTCAGAGAACATTTTGTCGATTTAATGTCCGTTATCTTCGTATTAATCACAACGAAGCGAAACGATTAATTTAAATTCACAAAAGATCTTCAAGAATATCTCGAGTAAGCCTACTTGAGAGATAAATTACTGCTTAGTAGGAAATAGTAGTCTGTAAGCGAAATTATTTTCAAACTGCTCACTTAACAGCTTGCATCTGTTTAACTGGTATGGTAGATTATCGCAAGGATTCGTTGTAATGGCTTTCGGTTAAAAATGAACAGCTCTCGAAAGGCGTTCGCAAAGTACACAGGAAGTTAACGAGTTGCGATAGTCTATAATTTTAATTAAATCGTCGGTATTGTGCATGGAAAGCGAGTTTAGTTAACCAATTCCTTTCTCCTCGGAAAGAATTATGAGCTGTGGCGTGTCGGAACGCACGCATATCGACTGTACTTCCACCACATTGTCAACGTTTAGTCAAAGTTTGCAGATTTTTAGTTTACGCAGTTCTAACTTCTCGTACTTTTAACTGTCCAATTTCTCATTTCCTCAATTCCAAGCTTTTTATCTCTCGAGTTTCTAAATTTTCAAATGCTTCGACCTGTAATACTTCTGAATTT
This sequence comes from Bombus confusus, assembly GCA_014737475.1. Taxonomy (NCBI): domain Eukaryota; kingdom Metazoa; phylum Arthropoda; class Insecta; order Hymenoptera; family Apidae; genus Bombus; species Bombus confusus. The sequence continues at coordinate 5,610,496 of JACXIV010000041.1, forward strand.
CTAAATTATTGGCTTATCGAATCTTCAAATTTCGAAGTTTCTCGATTGCCGAATTTCTAAGTGTTTTAGATGCTTGCGTTTGTTAATTTCCGTGTTCTAAATTTCTACAAGAAAATTACAGATACGTACGTAATAGGAAACTCGTACTGAAATTCGTTATAGGATTAGTTAATTCTAAATTAATTCATCAAAGCGCATAAAAACCTACCTTTCACAGTGTAAATAAAGAATAAGGAACCGTTTTTAACATTCCTCAAACTCATCGGTCGAATCGAGAATAAAGATTAATTCTAAAATAATTCTTTGCCTGTCTGCGAGTAAATCACCGTTCCGACGATTTCAAACGGCTCTAGCTACGTTTCGCACGTGCTTAGACAAAATTCACAACCGATAATCTTCTTCACGGAGGATGTTCTACGTTTGCTTTTAAAAATACGTTTTCACAGTTTGCCGTTGCGATAAGGAAACAGTGTGCGAAGAAGTTACGCTCAAATGGGCAATTAGTTACATCGATTAGATATATCCTGTTCAACGATTCGAAACTACACGTTGTTGTGTCTATTTCAAGAAACCTTTTATTTTGTAATGCAATTTCTATGCAATTCGTTCGTTTGTCGAAACCATCGGTTGCGCACCAATTAATTATCAGCATACGGATCATCCTTTTTATTGGAAATCCCAATCTAGTCAGCTGGTTTCCTTGCTATGATTCTGCCAGTCGTACATACTTGCATGACGGAAGGAATAAAAATTGTTGTTTCACGAAGAAATCCCAATGACTAATATCTATCTTGGTGAGTCTGATTCTTCGTAATCAGAGCTCGTAGTCAGTGGGAGATTTATACATCTGCAGAATCTTCGTGAAGGATGCCTTTGAAGTAGCAAATTATTCAGCAGATCGACACGAAGTTGCTTGGAAGTTACTAAGATCCCAAGAAAAGTACATTTCCAATTTGATTCACGTTCGCTTTAATGGGTCGTTTCTTTCCTTCAAGAACATACGTTTTATCGAATATTCTCACACGGAAAGCGCAAGCAGCTGGAAATACGATTCGCGGATAGAATTGGAGCGGTTCGGTCGTCTCGAGCCAAGGGAGATGTTCGAAAGAACATCCGATCTGTAGGCAGAAACCGAGCAAGCTGGACCAGGCTGGATCGGTTTGATTAGAAAGTGGGACAGGTAGACTCGCAGTGCCGGTAGCTCGTTGTACAGCCTCCAGGGGCCTTGCAAACCCACACTCGCCAAAGATCTCCCTTACGTGCCTTAGGAACACGCGTGGGTACCCGTTTGTATGCGTTCGTGTTCGTCCATAACATGGCGGTGCGTAATATACGCGGTAAATATGCAAGCGTCACGTAGCAGGCGTGGTTTTTGAAACATTTTTGTCCTTAAGCTGTGTATGTTTTGCTTGAGACGTGTTTCGGCTGCTTGATAAATAAATATATTGATAAATAGAGATATTTGTAGGGTGATGGTTCTTCTTTAAACAGTTTCGTAGGTAGATTTCATTTTATTCTTTTTTAGAATTGATTGTAATTTTCATCCAAATAAAAAGAAAAAAGATTTCATTTTATACGACGTCATATAAATATACTAATAGTTGTTTGGAAGTCTGTCTCGTTGTTAATGCGCGTGGGTTTCTGCCACTTTAGATTTCTGTTTGTTCTCTTTTTACATTTTTTTTTTTTTGATATTCTTTTTTGTGTAATGCTTTTAGAAGCGCATAGATCTTTAGATTTGACAATATGCATCACATCGTACGTCGGAGTGGAATCTGAGAATCATTCGTCGTCGAACAGTATGATACAGCGGATATGTAAATACGTGCTCCGTGTGTTGAGCGTGGGTGGAACATACCGCGGCTAGAATTTAAGCTCTAATTGTCACCGAATCACACATTGCATGGTACTATGTAAAGATGAAACTACTACTTGCTATAGTTCCTCTAGAAATATTAGGTTGTCCGAAAAGTTTCTTTCGTTTTATAAGGAAATAATAAATACGCGACATTTTTTGTTTTATATTATTTTACTGACTTATGTGCGATCCATTTTGTTCTATTAAGATAAAGAAAGCAACATTTGATAGATCAGGTTTCATGTTTGTATAAAGAGGCATCGTTGTAAAAGACATTTGTAAAAGAAAGACACCTTTCGGACAACCTAATACATCTAAAGTCTAGAATTTATAATTCGATACTAGAACATACGATGCACCGCATACGTAAAAAGTAGATAAATGTAAACATTTCTCAAAGTTTATTGTCAGTCAAATTTCAGACTCAGAGACCACATTATCTGTGGTCTGTGATAACAAGAATGATTACTCGTGGAATTACTATTTAATAGAAATTACGGAAAACGGTTATTTCTTTCGTGTGAAACATTTATGTCTGTTTTGACGATTAAGACATATCCCTTTTCTCATTGAAATTTGATTGATAGCTCAACTAGAAAACAACTTGACTGATTAGAATCAACGAAAGTGAGCTGGGATATTACTCACCTAGCGAAGGATTCAACCTTACGTTTCTATAGTCTTTCGCCCATCTATCGCCTGTCAGTTTTCGAGTATCAAACTCGTTTGCACAAACGTATCGACCAAATTTCGTAACAATACGACTTTCACCGTTGATCGAAAAAAATACTGCGTTTTCCGCGTGTATGAGAATAATAATTAGATCGATATCAAATACGCGAGCATATTGCATAAAAAACCATGCAGCGCAATCGACTTTGGGTCCTTAGATTCGCTACACGCGGCTACAAACTTTCGTAATAAATAATTCAACGAGAAATCACAACTGTACGTCACAACATTGCGATAAGCTATGCAATTCCAAGTTCGATTCCCTTCTCTTCTAGAAATATACTTGCGTTGCCGCTTAGAAATATACCGACACTTTCGTTCATCTTTCACATAATCCACGAATATTACGTAATAGTTGTGGAAATAATAGAAAATAGTAGTCGAGAGCAGCGTCTTATCGTCGACGGTAAAAGCTGCAGAAGTTTAAAGTTTCTTAGAAGCTGTACGAATAGTCTGAACAACGAAAGGACATTCTATTCGAAGTTCGTAGATAATATCGGCGAAGTCGATCACGTAACGAGTCTGAAATTATTCGACTCGTGAAAGTCCAAATGCTCGGCCATGGCTACTCCATTCAAACAGGCCACCAAAACCTGTTCAAACGGATCGCCGTTTGAAATCATAAATTCCTCCGATTTATATCCCATATTTTCCATCGTTTCTTTCTCCATGATAATTGGCCAGTCGCAAATTACAGACTGTAATAATATTAGTAACAATAATTCATCAACGATTAGTCGTAGATTGCAAACCTCCGTCGCGCAAACAGCTTCTACAATTTTACAGTTTTAAGTTAAGTGTAACGATCGTCCGACTTGTAACTCGTAATTCGCGAATCTCGCAAAATTCTGCTCGTTTTATTCCCAAACTTCCCACTTTCGTGTAAGAAAATTTATCAGCGTCGATAAGTTGTAGTATTTCATTGCCCGATGATCGCCCAGTTCAGCAACGCGAGACAATTGTAATCGTTGGAATTATTGTTAACCGTGCTAACACTAACGAACGATTATCTTTACATGTGTTTATTGCTGACTACCTCGCTGTACTACTTCTCGCTTTGGACTCTCGCTGGATACCTGACAGGTCCTTTCCTATTACGCGTAGATCTCCTAGGGATTTCCAATTTTCCAGATTCAATAGCGTGTTCTTCGATTTCTAAATTCTCATGATCCGCGTTTCCTGCTAAATGAAACTTCTGCCAAAATGAAACTTCCGAACGTGAAGTGAACGCTATGCTCGCGCGAAACAGCCGAGAATTTCTCTTCCGAGGTCTGGACAGTAGTTTAGCCGCGATTCCGATAAAACTTGACTAATGGCCAGCGCGCATACGCTCTCGTACGTGCATTCTGCATTCTGCAGTTCGACCGGCTACGACTCCGACTGGCTGACGGACGTGGAATTTAATTTAATAGCCATAAACGGCCGCGAAAGACAGCGACGGTTTGCCTCGAAATGAAAGTGCACTCTGACTAAAGCAGAGAGAGAGAGGAAAAGACAAAACGACCTTGCTGCGTGCTGGACGAGTCTAGCGCGCGATTGCTAGATAGGCGGGGCTCTTGACGATCGTTTTCCATTTCATTCAGGATGAAGGTGTACCGTCGCCTCCGCTTCTTAATCGAACAGAGTCGCGTCGCATCGTTGGAGCTTGGGAAAAGTTCTCGCGAGGAAAGTTTGCCGATGTTCAGGAATATCGGAACAGCCGTTAGTGAGAATTTTACATTCGTGCCAGACCGACAGTGTGACAAAAATTTGTCGAAACTACTTGTAAAATTTCTATTATTTATATCTTGCTAAAAATTCCGTTCTTTTTAAGAATTACAAAAACATCATTGTCGTTTCTCGACATTCGGCTATATGTTTATATCTTGCCAATATGTTGTACGAGACGTAATTGGAAATTCAGAATCGTATTAGGCACTTACCTAGAGGAATTCGAACAGTGAAAGCATCGGATTTCTTGTTTAAAATGCACAGGAGCTGTTAGGCATAGTTCTGTACGTTCTGTCGATTGCAAATGTGTTTGAACAACGAGAGTAGCTAGGCGGGAACACGCAGCAAATTTTTCAACTTATCATTTTTATTTGTAGATAAGTTGAAACTCGCACAGGGATATCGTCGATCGTGACGCCAAGCTGATAAATATTCAACCTAATTAAACTTAGTCTTCCCGCTCAATTACACTTCGTTAAAGTTCTGCCGACTCGTTAAGTCCCCTCGGAGTACGTCTGCCGCTTAAGATCGTTATTTTGTCATCGGCTGATACGAACTCGTTAAAAATTTCGAACCTCGTTTCACATTTAAATTTCATAAAAATGAGAATACATATAAAACGAAAAACATCGAGAAGAGGTAACAGAAATGTTTGGAAAACGACCGTCGTTGCGGTAAGTTCGTTGAAACGGACGACCCAGATTATAACTGTCGATCCTAACGTTTGCTCGTTTGTTCTCTGCAAAAGACAATCTTTAATTACGCCGAGAAGTTCATATTTTAAATGGGACAGGGAACCTTTCTACATTCGGTTCTCGCTTCATTCTCATCTCTCGCAAAACGAGACGAGCCAGCGGCTCGTAAAGCCTGTTTCGCGCTTCTACTCTTTCGTCCCCACGTTACACGCTCCGATCGTTTTGAAAAACCGTTTGTACATGGTCTTCGACGTGACGGTTTCAAAAATGAAAACGTAACGAAACTCTTCAGAACTGCTTAATACGTTAAAAGAAGGAACAATACTCATACCGGCGTTTTTTTACGAGCGTTACACGCTTCAAGCGCGCTAAAAACATTTTCTACGTCATCTTCGTCGCGACGCTTTCGAGTCGACGCTTCGCGCCGCTCTCTCTGGAAGCTTTTACGTATCTGTCGTGTTAAAAAAGAATCTCTTTTAGTAATAACGTTTCCATTGTATTAGGTCGTCCGGAAAGAAAACAACGGATGCACGACATTCTTCGTTTCGTATTACTTTATCGAATTACGTGTGATCGTGATAATAGAAACGGAAGAAAATGGATCGTACGTGATTCGGTAAAATAATAGAAAACTAAAAATATCGCGCGTCTATTGTCTCCTTATAAAACGAAAGAAACTTCCCGGACAACCTAATATTTTCCCCGATCTCGTCGTAAATCTATATTCAAGCGTTACGCGCTCTAATCGCACCGAAAGAAAACATCTGCGTAGTCTTGTTGTTTCGAGTTGTCGCGTTATAACATTTTCTAGAATCTCTCGTATACCATCGGTTCGTAAAACCAATTTGGATAACGATGTTTCCACCGTGTTCTTCTGTCATAAATCTGTATCTGTTGGTGCATCAACGCCGATATTAAGAGATCAACGTTCCTCGAGGTATACCGCAAGCGAACGACACACAATTTACATGAGGGTTGTTTTTGCCCAGGAACGTATCATCGGGACTGGAACACCCATGGTAGCCTTGAAAATTGCCATTTCACGGTCGAGGTAACACGAGACAAACGGTCGATTCCTAATCGAGGAATTATCTTTCTTGCGGCCTGTTGCCCCGGCGATGATTGAACGCGAGCACCGTTCGTCACACCGCTACGCGATTCGACGTACTTTCCAGAAAACGCTTCCGCGTTCGTTCGTAGCCGTCGATGCAACATTCTTGCGTCGTTGGATAGCGCACGCGCGAAATATGCGCGGAAAAATGTCGTGCAAATGTCACCGAAAGGTCGTTCACGCGCGAGAAACGACCAGTCGGCTGAAAAAAGCATGTTCTATCCTGAAGGAATAAACGTTATTCGGCGGAGAAGAATCGAAGCAAATGTTGCGCTTAAGTTAATTTTTCTGTTTATTTTTAACATTCGTAGGAGTAAATTTCGAAAATCCGTACGAGACTGCACGATCATGGTCGTATTACGTATAATTCTGTTTTACGTTCGATCGGTCAGAAATAATCAATCCAGAAACAAGCCGCATTCCTTTATCTAATCATCTTCTTAGCTCTTTGTGTAGCATGACGACGCGTGAAATATCCTGCACCTTTCTTATCGTTAGCCACGCTTCTGTTCCGCCAGAGCAAGCAGTTCTTCAGAAACCAAGGACTAATAATTTACCGTTAAGTTATGGACGATAGAAGTTCGTTGACGTATGAGAAACTTGCTCGTAACCTGCCGCCTCGCGATCAATCCCAACAAACGTACTTTGCCATTTTCAATTAACTTCTTCTCCCGCGCCGCGGTTCATCGTTTCCTTCGTTTCCATCGCACGAATGCCACGTTTACGTAACCGGTGTACTAGATATAATGGCCGCAGCTCTGCCATAACGCGCACAGCCACCGTGCCAATACCGTAGAAAATTAGCGTGTAGCTTAACAATGATCTCGATGCCAGCGATACCTAGCTCTTTGCAAGGGCTGTATTATGGGGGAAACGATAGAAAAACGAAGATAGAAGGAAGATAGAGATTATTCTTATCTTTATTTATCTTATTTATAGTTGGATGTATCAGATTGGGTTTTCAGTAAAAAGCAAAAGCTAGGGTTCTTTAACGAGGTTTCTTTCTCGATTCGATAACAGTGTTGATTAAATATTAACCGTTTCTTCTCCCAAGCAAACGAGCATCGATACTTAACGCGTTTAAACCGGCGCGTGGCTCACCGATGGCTCACACTCTGCGCTTCTGTCTAGCGGCCGGGGTCAATTCTTATCATCTGTCGATATATCCAAAGGAAACTTCTAATAAATAAACTACGCTCGTTTAAGTAAAAGGCACTGGTTTCATCTGTCAACATTCAATTTCTCCAACTAATTCGAAAAGTAAGGGTCTGCCAGAAATTAAGTCGCCGCCACGGTAGAAGAAACACGTGACATCGTCAGCAGACTGCGATGGCGAGCACATGGCAACGACGAGAACGAGGGTACGTGCTAGGGCGATCCCGAAAATATGTAACCGATATATTTCGAGATTCTGGTATCAGGTATAGAATTTACGGTTCTTGGAACTGACCTTTCTCTCTGCTAGACCGAAGTCGGCCACCGATCAACACAGAGGGGTATTTTAAAAACGAACGTGATCGATTCAATGGCTTGGCCAGCGTTCGCACAATAAAACGGTGCAGCTACGAAATGTCAAGCGAATTTGAGTTTGAATCGAAGAGATGAATTAAAACTGTCTGAAGCGTCTAATTTTGTACTTGCAGAATGTAGATAGGTAAACGGTTAAGGTTCGTTGGCCAATAAACGTGGTACACATTTGGGAATTGTATGTTCCTACAAGGAAGTAGGTATTAGGTTGTCCCAGAAGTTTCTTTCCTTTTATAAGGAAATAATAGGTGCACAAGATTTTTTATTTTCTATTATTTTAATGAATTATGTATGATTCATTTTGTTTTATTAAGATAAAGACCACAGCACTTGACAGATTAGGTTTCGTGTTTGTATAAAAATGCATTGTCGTAAAAGACATGTTTGTAAGGGAAAGATACTTTTCGGACGATCTAATACAATCGGCAGAAATTATTTATTATTTGGTTAATGATTTATCGGTTGTAGAAACTTAAAAGTTGCAGCTGTCGAGATATCTTTCTCTCGTAATTTATTATTTATTACCTGCTGGAAATTCTAGTGTTTCAAGACAAAATGTTACAGGGATTTCAACTATCATTTTACGAGTTTCCTGATCGAGTGTATCGCGGTTTTGTTGTACCAATTACGTTTGTACAGATATTAACGAGCTTCCACAAATATCGTTTGAAAGGAAAATCGCGTTGCTCGTCTGATGAAACCATCTTACAATCGGTTTGCGAATGAATGAAACGTTCATTGCCATCGCGATATTATTTATCCTGCGGGTAATTATCTTGCCATTTTACAATTTATCAGATATTCTCCGTAAGCTCGGTCGAAGCTAATTCCATTAACATGTTTGATTCATGTGTAACAGTACTTCGTCATATTTTCCGCGTGCAGTTGGTAAAAACCGTGAACTGTTAAGTGCCTTTTACTTAATGACCTTGAATCGGCTCTTCATTAACCGGAGGGTAGAAAAATATGGTATTTCGTTGAGGAAGGTGAAAGCGGCCTTGAAATCGCCGCTACGCCTTCATTCACTAATGAAATCTGTTTCTATGTAATGAAATCCGTTTCTAAGTAATGAAATTTTCTTTCAACCTGTACTTCCATGTAAATTCTTTGTAATTACGCTGTCGAAGTCTTATTGGAAGAAAGTTTATCGATTTGATCGAGAAAATTGTTTCTGTCAGAGAAAGTCGAATCAAATCAAATCAAATCATAACTCGTATAAACGTAATCGTAGCTGATATCATCGTAACTATAATCGTCACAAAATTTCGTCGTTTTTAGCCCTACTATGTAAATTTCCCAATTTATATTTTCGCAATATTACCTCCAACAATTTCTATGCAAAGTGATTAACGTTTCCGGCAAATACGAGGACAGTGTAAAACGGAAAATGCGCGAATTCAGCTAATAAACTGTTACGAAACACAGTTAGCTCATAAATAAATGGAACGAAATTAAAGCGCGCGTGCACGCGAGGAACAATTCCCTGTTGTCTACTCAATATTCATGACCGTCTCGATTACGAATGGTAGCGATCGTAAGCCCACTGAATCGAGCATGGTTTTTCCATAGAATCTCAACCATCGAGAAGAATAGGCGAATGTTTCAGCTTACCGCGTACATTTGTTTTTCACGTTCGATTCGTTTCTGTTCAACGAACAGAAGAGGATCTTGTATTTAAATGTGTACGAATCGTTGGGAATCTTTAGCATTGTTAATATTAAACGCCATCTCGCGCACAGTGTGCTCTCTAATTAGTAATCATCGGTGTTAATTAATCGTCGTGGCCGCACAAGGCGACCTAGCTTCATGAATAACGAAGGTTTCCTCGAGTTCAATGGCTACTTTGCTCGGCAATACGAAACTATACCCGACGCCGGTTGCAACCAAGTCTCCAGCAACTTTATAGATAAATCAGAACTGGTCCCTTTCGCGTGATTCAGATAATACTGTTATATATTATTTTACGCTTCGAACGAAACATATTGGAATATTCCAGATGCTGCGCCAGGGTTTACACGCGCTACCCACGACTGGATTCCATATGTCCACATTGGATTCATGGCTGATTCACGTGGAAACAATTTGTCTTCCTATCGGCTATTCGTATCTGAGATCCAGCTTCGTTCTTTTCCTCTCTCGACGCATGAATTTTCCCATTATAACTGCGTGTCGAGATTCTTGGCACCGTTCCATCGGAGTGCACTGCCTTGGTTTACAATAATTATTCTCCTACATAACAGTAACATTATCTAATCTTTGCGATCTGCTTCAATTTCCCCGAGATTATCCTAGGAACTCGAAGGACGTTCACATTCGAGAATAACTTTGCAATCTGCCGGTCGAGTATTTATTTATTTTTTGAGCTCTGACCTTTTTGTAGTCTTTATAGCTACTCCGTTACTTCTTTTTTCCCTGTCTATGCTATTTTTATCGTTGAACTAATCGTTTTTCTTTGCCGCGTTTACGTCTTTCCTTCGTTGCTTCTAACTCACGCTACAAATTTTCCGGACTATCCGATACTTTTCTCAATTCAATTTTTTTATTTTCTTCGATATTCAATTTCGAAAAGACGTAAAAAGGCACACGACCCTGTACGTAACCGCATCGTTCGATGCAGTAACCTCGTTATATTATGTAGTCTATTATAAGAATCTGAAATAGCCATCGGGATCCGGTCTCAACATAAAACAATAGCTCTCACGAGTATTACGTTTGCGCGTTAATAATTCCGGCTCATCCAATTATTTCTTGTAGATCGAAGATCGTTAACCGTTTTGCACGTCCTTTTATCGTAATAAAATGGCTGCTAAGGATACGCGAGTGGAACGCGTTCGTACTGGAGACAGGGAGTCGCTCACGACGCGCAGAGTTTAGAAACCGTTCTAAGGAGCCTCGAGGTTGCGCTTTCGGTTTCCGCTTCGAGCGGTTTCGCAATTTTCAAGGCCGTCCGTGAGCGTGCAATCCAGCACGGTTGTAGGCGTTATGCCGCTTGCATATTCTGCAAATCGCTCGGAGAACGTCGTCTCACAGGGTGTTTCTTAAGTGGATTACACTTGGAATTCGATTCGAGTTGCATCGGTCGCGTCTGGAATTAAATCTGCCACTCGAATCGCTGATTTCCAACTTCCTTAACGTTTCTTTTTCTCTTTTTTTTTTTTTTTTTTAGCAGTTTCCACGTTAGAATTCGACGATGAAACCTTCGGTAAAAGAAACTTCCAAATTTAGTAAATTAACTACGTTATTTCTACGGCGTATCTTTCGTTTCTAATTACTAGACCGTGGATAATTATGCAAATTAGTACTTGTATGTGCAGCTAAAAAAATGCAAATTATCTGGATAGGAAATTATCGTATCTACGGAATATTATAGAAAAAGCATCGTACCTTGGATATTTGATATATTTCTACATCACGTCACGTGAATTTTCTATATTTTCCAATTTCTCATGGACGCACGAACATCCGCAGTTTGCCAATTACTACGAATCTAAATATAAGAAGGGAGATATTTTTTCCTCGATAGAAAGTAATTTAATGGAATTCGGATTGGATCATTTATCATTGCCGCCATATTCACCTAAGATCAGCAAAACTGCGCTACTATTATGGAAAGCGATCGTTCAGAATTTATGACTCGATGTCGAACAGGCTTTCGAATCGCCGCCCTTCTCCTTTTACTTCCACAAACTTTGTGGAAGAGAACGGTGACCGATCGACAGAATTAATTTTGCGTCTTCTTCGCTACGAGTAATTTTACTTCCGCTGTCGTTCAGCTATCCTAATCCTTTCGTATTCGACGGAACAAGCAAACGGTGGTCTGGAACTGGTTCGTACGGCTGTGTGGTCATACGATGGATATTGCGAAAGGAGAGGTTGTGAAACGGAGTTCGAGGTGAAATTGCTACAGATTAGTGTAACATATTGTCCGAGTTTGGACACGATAATTTCAACGAATCGATCATCTTAACGCAGAGGCCGATACGAAATTCCGAATACTAGCAATTTTGTTCCTTATTGTTCTATGCATTCCTTCGCGATATTTAACACTAAAGCTACAATTGCCACCAAATTGACCGCTTTCAAATTTCTACACAAATTTTACCATATTTCAGTCTTATCAGATCGCTTGCTAATCTATGATCTATGTATCTTTTCATAAAATATGCATACAACATATTCTTCCGTATTTATCTCTAGTTCGCTTTCTTGTTTCTAAGAAAAGTTTGTAGTCTGTGCTGCCTAACGCGAGCGGTCAATAAGTATGCAAGAAGTGTCGGTAGGTTTAGCGCTAACAGCTATGGAACTAAGAAAAATTACTCTACAATAATTCATACTCGATCAATCATAAATCATACTACAAGTAATTCCATCTAACCAAAATCGCTGCCTAGAACGAAGAAGGAAACCTCGTCCAAGAAAGCCAATCTCCCTATCACGTTCTCGAAAACCATACGCTACCTCCGATATCTCTGCAAGAAGCTGCCTGATCTTTTAACGCACGCACGACTACAGCGAACCATTTTCTTTGTACCAATAAACGACCGCGTTTCCCTATTTACAGAAACGCTTGCTTTCTTCCACTTGCCAGCTTGCCTTCCATTCCATTAAAATCGCAAGCTACAGCACTGTAATTGCAAAAAGACACGTCATTTAGCGAAGAGGTAACGCCGCTAAGCATAAAATTTTCAACTGGTTGGCTGGAGAAAATTGCACGCACGCTAAGGGGTTAAAGCAGCGCACGTAGCATCGGTGCGTCGAACCCGACCGCTTTTATGGGAGAAGATCAGCACCTTTTCGTCGAGCAGGGTCCACTTTTCTCACCATGCTTGCATATGGACACGCGATACCAGGCGGAACGCGAGAACAGGAACAGGATGGTATCATAGTGCTGGACTAGCTCGCTATGGCAAGAGAGACAGGCATGGCGGATTTCTAGCAGCAGGCAGGCGTGTGTACACGCGAACCGTGCGCGTTTCAGCGTACAGAGAATGGGACCCGGGCGACACTTTCACTTGCATGCTGCCAATGTCCGATCGGCTGTAGGCATGCGGTCCAACAACCGAGCTGGCGTTACAGTTTCGTTCCACTGGCCAGAGAATTCAGTTGCCCGCGACTGACAATACGATCTCAGCCGATCGGACAATCGACCTCTTGTCTAGGTTGCTGCAGCCGTTGATCGAGAGAAAGAGGAGAGATCGCGCCGAGATTCGAGAGAGTAAAAACTTCTAGACGCGAGAGATCACCTTCGACGATGCTTTCTGTGAATTCGATGCGTCTCGAAGGTGAGACGGTCCATGGACTCTGCGCGTCAGCTTCTTTACAAGTGGCCAATCCTTGTATTATATCAGGTTTTTCGGAAAGTTTCGACTGTTTTATAAGGAAACAATGGACGCTCGACATTTTTCGTCTTCTATTATTTTACCGAATCACGTTTTGTTTCGTTATTATGATTATTATTACGATCATACGTAATTCGCTAAAATAATATTTCTTTTTATTTAGATGTAATTTTACAATGAATTCTCCATAAGAATTGCAAGTAAATTTTTCTGGCGTGCTACAATGTCATGATTGTAGAGAGTTTACTGAACGTTTGATTCTAATTGAATCTAGTGCTTAAATCTAGAGGGTGCTAAAATAATATGAAAGAAAAAACGTGCATCCGTTGTTTCCTTATAAAACGAAAGAAACTTTCCGGACAACCTAATATTACGTATGATACGTTTAGGATGTTCGCTATTAGACTACGAGGCATCTATGCGAATTTTTACGAGTATATTAAACCGCGCATTCTTACGCAGATTCTACTTGGAAAATTTTAACTGCTAACGTTGAAGGAGATTAGCAATCCGGGTAATTCCGCCAGGACGAATATCAGTCGGCTGTTATAAAGAGTTGAAAGCAATGGAACGTTGGTTTTATCGCTGGGAAAGCAGTTTGGTTATCTGGCGTTCCTTAAGTGGGTAGAATAGGACGCTTTGGTATTATAAGCGAGTCCTCTTCTGTGATAACGTATTGTAAAGAAAAGAATGGCTTTTCGGGGGAATTCCTGTGAGAATATGTGCAACGATCTTGAATGCCTGCACGAAAGGTGGCCGCAAAAGACGAGAGTAGGTTACACAATCGAAATAACTAGGTGCGTCGTGCACGTTTGTTGAACTTCCGTCATCAACGGTTGACCTGTTAGGGAAATAAGAACATGCGGGCAATTACAGTTACGCGAATGAAAAATAAAAAGATATTTTGAAAGTAGGAAGACAGCCGTGATGGATTTTCCGTATAATAAGCGACAAGAAAAATATTTATATACGTTATAACATCGTAACCGTTACGTAAATGAACGATAATGAATGATAACTATTATTTTGCCAATAAACTGATTAATTTTGTATACGAATCGATTATGATACCAACAACAGATAGAACGTTTTAAATTTCGTTTCCTTGAGTTAATCCTCGTATGGGAAAAGACAATAAGAGAACAGTCGCGGTTCTTGGCATTAATTTGAAAATCGAAAGCTGATAATTACGCCGAATAGATTACTTTCTACGGTACTGGTTTTAGTATTACGTAGCGATAGCGTGGTAAGTAAATAAAATAAAATATGGAAAATACACATATCGCGATATATACACATATTCCGATAAAATATCGGAAAAAATGATAATATCGCGTCTTGGACAAAACCGAACGGTCCCGTTCACAATTCTGCAACGCCTGTCGTTTGACGCTTCATAAATTTGGCGTTAACCAGCTTATTGATCGTTTCGTAGTAAACCCCTTTTACAACAATTACGAGTTGTATTGTTCGCTACCATCGGCGTTCACCCGCAGAAAACTGATTTGCACAGGAAAACACAGAGTCACCGAATAGATAATAAAGCAAGGAAAAATACTACACCGTTAAATTTCACGCCAATTATTATAATAAATTTATAGTATTTATAATAATTTTATAGCAAATTTTGTATACCTATCGATGCTTCGTAAAACCTATTATTTTACCTATCCGATATCCTTATTCTATTTTACGAATAATCGAAGAAATAACATTCGAAATTCCAATTGCAGATGAACGCAACTACGAGGTTCGATCGATTTTAATCGTCCCGGGAACTGTGTACGTAAAAGCGAAACTTGCTTGGTTGGGAAAAGAAACCGAAAGAGTTTATGCGGTAAAAGGAAAATTCTCGATAATTTTCGCGTGCAAGGGGAAAAGCAGGAATTCGAATGCACTTTCGAGTTGCGGTTACCGTGCTCGTTCGCGATTGCCAGGAATTCGGAATGACTTATGCTCGGAGAAAGCTCGGCTCAACCTTTAATGGAATCTCGGCTGCATCATCAAGGACGGCTACATCGATGTAACCGCGACAATTCCACCATGGAAAGGTTAATTTAATTCGTTCGATCAGCTTTATTCGCTTTCCTCTGGTAAAACATAGGTAGATTTTTCATACAGTAGATATTTAGAGCAGACGGGGTAGATATTTCACGACCAAGCGTTTTATACTTTCCTTGTGTTTCGTTGCTGCTTTGTTAGAAGAAACGTTCAATCACGTACGGCGACGTTAACGCCAGAAGAAGGATACGAGAAGAAGAAATCGTCGATTAATCAGAGACAGTCGCGTGTTATCGCGAGGAAAGCTGAACATCTTTCTCTGCCTGGTTTCCATGACATCATCGAGGTCAGTTTCTTCGTGTTCGGTCAAACGATTCGTACAATCCGGTTAGATACGATTAGTCGGACAATCAACGGCATTCTTGATCGTTAGACGAGCAAACAGGTAAAATTAAGAGAGGAAGGAAATGAGAGACTTCGAAGTCGCTTAATGATTAGTATAATTAGACAGGTGAGTTGTAGCTGGCAGTTTACTTATCAGATTCTAATTAATCAGAAGTACAGCGATATTCAGTGGCCACTTTTCCTTAGCGATTAAACGTTCATTACTCGCTAAGTATCTTTCATTGTTCAATTACGCTTAATGATAATTTCGTTACTTAAACCGCGTAATTATGTTCTATGTTATCTCAGGGATCGTGCCTTTGTGTCGTGCTTCTTATTGCTGGTCTCGTTAACTCTTCAAAATGTTGAGAATTGTATGGTAATTATCCGGTCGAAAGGATTAATATTAGCGTAAAACGCGATCAATTAGATGTTCGAATCGTACAGATCAATTGGCGGTTGATCAAACGACGAATTTAATAGGAAAATTGTATTACCGCCGATGTTTTATATAATTATTCGTCTGTTTCTTCGTTTATTTTTACATCGTTCGATCTGAATGCGGAAAACACGATTCCTTGGAAGCGCCAACTCAACCGGAAGCTGAAACGCCGCCATTAACATTCCCATTTCGACTCGTAGCAAGTGTGAACGCCACTTGATCAAACCTTTTTCTGCCCTAACGGTAACGTCAAGGACGTTTCCCCTTTGTTCTTCTTCTTTCTGCTCGTCTTCTTCCTGACACCCCTCGAACAACGATTACCGTTTCCACGGAAACTGGAACGTCACGGAACCAGATGGAAACGAGAACTCGAGAACGCGCGGAGGCAGGAAGACGTTGATGCAATCGTAATCAACCGACAACGCAACCTAACTGTCTCTTCGTCTAATGGAACCGTTCGAGGACAACGATTGCCCGCTGGTCTAGTTGCTATATACTGTATAGTTATCGGAGGTCGCGGTTGTGGAATGAGATCCTTCGGCCTTTCACAACCTGTTCTTGTGGCTTTGCGTGGTCGAACCGTTTCAGTACGAATGGAAATATTTTGGAAAAATTCTACCAATGAATTCGATCGAAATATAAATATTATACGAGCGAAACGATGGTTCGTTAGGCTAAACGATTTCAACGATATTCGCAAATAAACTAAAGTCACGAAACTCATCGAATATAATCATGCTGAGTCGACACTAAACCTACCACAGCGGTCAAATTGTCCGCTTTCAAATTTCTACGCAAATTTTACCATACTTCGACCTTATCAGATCGCTTGCTAATCTATGAATTTTCATAAAATATGCACACAATATATTCTTCGCTATCTATTTCTAGTTTGCTTTTTTTTCTAAGAAATATTCGTAGTCTGTTCTGTCTACGAGATCAAGTATACAAGAAGTGTTGGTAGATTTGTGGTAACTTAGTTAGTCGAAATGTCGGTTAGCGTTGAACGTTTGTTTCTTCTTCGAAAGAATGAACATCCTCGAGCGAGAATTGTCATATTCGCTGTCGACCAAAAGTTTGAGTACACCTACTATATTTGTATTCCACGCGCAAATACAAACTGTGCGGCTTAATATTTCATCATTTTTTAACACTTGTGCGTCCTTTGTATAATTTTACTGTTATAAAAACACACAGCTTTTTTTAACTGCAAATTATAAGCTCCTAAAATACCTAACACTGTTTATGATATCACATTTCTATGACTCTACGAACTGTATTGTTTTTCTGCGCAGAAATCAACAATGTAGTGCGTAGAAGGTCACAGACTAACAAACAACGGCAAAGCTGAACGGCTCGGTCATAGAAATGTGATATCACAAACAGTATTAGGTATTATAGGAGCTTATAATTCGCAGTTAAAAAAAAGCTGTGTATTTTTCTAACAGTAAAATTATACAAAGGATGCACAAGTATTTTTAAAAATGATGAAATGTTCAGCCGCACAGTTTGTATTTGCGCGTGGAATACAAATATAGTAGGTGTACCCAAACTTTTATGTGGCAAAGCCTTCATACGTTATCCAAATTCAGTGATAGACACAGCACAAGAGTTAACAACCACCAAAACCCTCTTGTCACTCGATTACTTGACACGACGGACCAGATCCGCAGGCTAAAAAAATACTACCCCCTAGATTTAAGCACTAGATTCAATTGAATCAAACATCCAATAAACTCTTTAAACTCACAACATTGTAACACGATAGCAGAATTTACTGAAAATTCTTTCCAGAGTCGATTGTAAATATACCCTAATAAATAAATAAATAAAAAAAAGCCTTCATACGCGGCATCTGTGTAAAAATTCATAACGGAGAATGTAACCAAACGAACGTTTTCCTCGTCTTCTCGAATTTATTACGACTAAAAGGATCGATCACGATTAGACCTGGTGACTGGGGGATTTCTAGGCGGGAGAAAAACCTGTTGCGCCCCATGGATGGACAGAAGAAATCCTCCTGTTGCTTGATTACTCACTTAGCAGCTTTCATTTGAGTTTCTATCAACGCAGCTGGTTACTTTCGAGTACGACTCGCCGTTTTTCAGCTAGTGTCTCCCCTATCCGACTATGGTAATTGCCGTTTCGTCTCGTGACGCGCGATGGATCTTCGTTTCTGCCTATATTCCATCCTTGTCTCGTTTCAACGAGCCGTTTCTTCTTTTCTTTTTTTTTTTTTTTTCATTGTCTCGTCGAGACAATGGAATGGAAGAGGATTTTCTTTTAGTCCATTTAGCGCGTGTTCGATGAAAGCGAGTTCGACAGGCCGCTGTTGTTTTTGTGCAATCCAGAGAATATCTAATATTCCAGAGTGTAACCCTAGCACGAGGCTTTTATATCTTTCTTAATACGAAATTAATTATTTTCTTAAGCGAAAATATCACTCGACCTGATCGCTCGGAATTTCCATTCCTTGGATATCTTTTATAGGATTTTCCAACGAAACGTATGCGAAACTTTGGAACATTAACATTATAATTTCCAATCGTGGTAATGCAACTAATTAATGGAGCAGATGAGTCGAATGTACGAAGTCGACGGTTCGTTCTAACGATACCGAAGGTGTCCGAGTATTCTTGGAACGCGGGTTCTCCATTCGACTCGTCCCGATTTCCGCGCATTTCTTTCCAGCCGCGTACCTTTTCTCCGTCACTGACTCGACAGCGACCGCTTGTCTCACTCGCGCCATTCCGAGCGGATTTCATTTCGACTTCGTTTCAAAGACACGTTCATCTCGTTAAAAGACAAAACGAAACGACGCGTGCAGATATTCTTAATTTTCAACGATAGTTCAACGATAATGGGTCAGGTAACTTGGCGAGAAAAAGGGCGCGCGATTTAAACGTTACGGTGCACCATATTTCAATCTATCGGCGCTCGCAGGGCGAAATATACGCGTACGTAAAATTCGCGTGGCGGTGAACGCGCTAACAGAGTAAACGTCGAACAAGGGGAAGCTTTCTGGTGACCCAAAAAAATAGCGGCTCCTGCCGGTCCAACGATCGCCGAAGAATCCGCGACCGGGCTCTCGAAGAAGTCCTGTTACCTTGGTACCGATATGTTAATTCAAAAGTAATAAGGTATTTAGCGAGGCCTCCTTCTCGATCCGGTCGCTGGAACTGGCTGAACGATGACTCGCCTCTGCCAGCCAGACGAATTTTAAATGGTGAAAGTCTCCCCTTACTCGATCGATGCGCACGAAAAACGCCGTGTCCTACAACGATACGCGAAAAATGTGATCGTGCGTTTCGAGCCGCTCTCCTAGCGTTCGGATTCACATCTCTTTGTACGTAGGAATCGCTTTGACTCTGAAAAGTTGTTTGCGTAGATTTGAATGAAAAGTGGACGTTTTAAACTCGAGTGGACGAGACCTGTTTTCAGAAAAGGAGGACGATCTTTCGAGTTCAACGGTTTACGCGTAAAATAAAACCGATCGAGTGGATCTCCCTGTGAAATAGCAAAGAACATTTGCTACATCGCGTTTGTCGGAATCGAAGGTGTTTTGGATGCAATTGTTTTAACGACAGAGAAGATCCGAAGCTTGATGAATCTAGAAAATTATCGACTAAAAATAATCGATACAGAATTAGTAATTACAAATTGAAGAGTTTGAAATCGGAGATTAAACGAGACCTTCCTTACGCACGCGACAAAATATGATCGTTGGCGAATATTTTAGAACTGTAATAAATTGATTCGTGCCTCAGTTGAAGGTCTTTCGTTACTCGCTCGGGCCTTTTTACTGCGTTTTTTTTTTTTTTTTTTTTTTTTTTAGAGGAAAATCTTGCAAATTAGCGATAATTGCGAGATAAAGTAACGCGTTATAAATGACTAAACGCTTATCGATTTGATTACTTGCGTTTTGTCGAACAGGATATGAACAGCATACCGGACAGGATGAAGAATGCGGATAGAACGCATCCAAGAAGCTCGAAAGATTAGATACCTGTCCTGGTTGAAAATGGAATATCGCGTGATTCAGAAATGGCGGTCGTTCGAACAATTTCGAGATTAAATTAGACTAAACATCGCTTTGGCCGATGTTACCTGTTGCTTGGTAAGTTAAAACAGCTTAAAAATATTCTCTATTCTACTTCTAAAAAGTATTAATAAAAACGGGAGATTGAAATTACCAAAAAATTTACGCCTTTCGAGCGAAAAACGAAAGAAGGAACGAAATCTATCGAATCTATCGAATCGTGGAAATTCTAAGTGCATATATTCCTATATAAAATAAGTGAGAATCGTTTATTTTAAATTACAATTTACCCATAACCATTTGTAACTAGAAATATGTCCAGCGAAGAAGAAACGTTCGTCAGAAGTTACAAATAATTCGCGTCAACCATCTCGTGGAATAACAAACGCGATAAGGTTTATTATAAAACATTACGTGCAACGCGTTTGGGTGATGGCGCTTTCCACTTTCAGATGCATCGATGTTAATAAACGTTCCTTTTGCAATTGATCGTCCGTCGCATATGCGTGCTTACGTAAATAGCATTGCGTATCGAGCGCGTTTCATGGAGCACAGATCACAATTCGACACGGTGTTTATACGAACTTTTACATAATCGTGCGGTACGAGGCACGATTGTGACCGATCATTATATTCGTTGAAATCGTTTCGTCGTTATGAAAGTGGACACAGAAATGATTTTCCTCGTTAGCGTACGGACGAAAGTCTTTTAGCGAACGTAACAGACGAAATGAAGTTTGATTGCTTCATTTGCGAGAGTGTACGCGGTAAATGCTTCTGCATCGATATAATGGATACTTATGGAAGAAAACAAGCAAACGCGAATAGGCTTTCTTGGAACATTTTCCACTTGTACTTCCCGTGGAACGATTATCCGTATCGCGTTTGTGAAAATTAACGTCCAAGCAGCGTTTTCGGTAATTAGAATTTCAACTTCTCATATCTAAAACACCTAGAATCGAATTCTCCACTCACAGCGTGAAAAAAATCCAAGTAGAATTAAAATCTTCGTTTCCAACGTGCCGACGGACCCGTCGTAACGTTCTAAGATTGTAAGATCGAGTCTCGTTTTCTCCTTCGAGGCAAGAACGGAGCTCGTATTACCCGCGGTGTTCGATAAACAGCGAAGCATAACCGTGGCAAGGCGTATACGCACGTAGCCGGCTATTTTCGATCCGGTGGCCGTTTTGAAATCGAACAGGCCGCTGTGAATCGGAGCACGCTCCGCGGGGTGGTTTGTCGGTGGCTCGTTGCACATACAAGTGTAGCGCCGCAGGTGTAGCCTCCGAGTGACGTCAGAGTCCATTGTTCGCCGCGTGGCGCAGCATCATGGATCTTGAGCTGTTCGCGGTGCAACGACTTTCCTACGTCGCCTTTCTTAGTCGGTTCGTTCTTTTCTTTCTTTCTGTTCACTCCCTTCTCTTCTTCTCGGTTTCTTCGCTGCTTCGTGGCGTTTCGACGATACGCCAAAACAACGCACGAACACAGCCGTCTTACGCGCGCGTGTGAAGCGAATCGTTCGGGAGAGGGGATTTTGCATTCGAACGACTGCGAAAGATTCGCAATCGTTGAAATCGGTAGAATCGGTGGAGTAAAATTTTCTTCGAGGTAGAAGTCATTTTGAAGCTGCAAGACAGATCGAGTTTGAGATTTGTTTGAAGGTAGGAAGGCCGGTTTTTAGTCGAAGAATTCGTTGGAAATTTGAGAAATCGGTCGAACGAGAGATATCGTTGGAAACAGCGGTTACTTTCAAGTCGAGAAGATGCTTCGATGACGCGTCTTTAGGAGTCAAAATCATTTCCAAGGAACCGAGAGGAGAAATTAAAAAGGCTTGGAATAAGCGGGGGAAAAAAAAGAGAAGCGCAAACATCGCGAGCAAAGCACAGATTCGCCAGGGTATTTCCTTTTCCTAATGAATTCGACGAAAGCCTCTTTTCACCATGTACGCTCGCGCGCACCAGTTAACGTGGACGTCGATGGAATTTCAGACATCAAGGCGAACCGCGGATCTTTTATTTACGTTCGAACCCCCGTTTCCGATCCGTAACAAGGAAGATCTTTAAAAAATACGCAAGCAGCGTGTCCCGTGAACACTGGACCCACGAAGCTCACAGCTCTGCCTGGGCCACGATGCACGCGTCTTCTACAGCCGGTTCGACTGCATTTCATGGCTACTCTACACACACGTGCACGTCACCGACACAACAACGCGTTTCCCCACGTTCCATGTGCACCACGTACACACTTTCGATCTCATATGCAAAACACATGGAAACGATTGAGCGAGCCACGGACCGGCCTCGAGTCCAAAGCCCGGCGAAATTTCGCCAGGAACACGATTGATGAATAATGGTGTCCGCGTGAATGGCGAGGAAATTTTTGTTTCTACAGGATCGGCTCGTGATGTAGTGCGACGGATATTCAGTGGGTGGTTGGAACATGCGGCGAGACAGCATGGATAAATTTTTCATTGGTTTCCCTATTACGAACATCACAGATGCCAAACACCGTAAGATATATTTCCTATCTTTTGTACAAGTGGAATATTTCAATTCATTTCGTCGACCAATTCCGTGTGAAAACTATCCTTTCCTTCTGATAACATATACAAGTTGAATTTACTGCGCGAATCTACTAAATACGTAGATCTGTAGATAGCAATATATATAAAGTTAACGTATAAACTGAGCAACAACTTACAACTCTGACAGATAATTACCGTAGCCAAGAAAATCTTCATTTTCAACGAATTACTGCACCTGGCATTCATTCACAAGCAGATAATTGCCAATATTTAAGGAAATTCTGGTTTCCTGCTGATTACCATCGATTGAGAACCTACTTAACGGGTATAACTATCAACGGGCAAGAAAATCTTTTTCTAAATTAAAAATTCGAAATTAGCAACGTCGTTGACCGCGTTGTGTTTGCCGAATTTTTAAGCCTCGATCTCGCTCCTGTTTCAGCAGAGAAAAGCTTCGAACGTTTGGAGAAAATGTCTGTGCAGTGAACTGCAACGTGAGATTACGCCTACCGATAACGATTCCTCTGTATTATCTTCAAATCTAAAGACACTTTTCAACCATAGAAACACGCGATCGAATCGGAAATAGCTGAGAGAATTCAACAGGTTCAGGTATCGTACAACTTTTGCGAATGAATTTTTATATATCTCTAAAAATGTCCAGAAACGTTCGAAACTATTTGCACGCTCCTAAGTTCAAAACGAGGAGGAGAAGCAATTACTGAAATAGGACGCTTATATCTTCCTATACTTTGTTCAGTTTACTTCGCTTGTTTGAAAGTGTAGAATTTTTGCACAGTGGAAACATTTACGTAAACAAATGAAGCAAATTGAAGAAAGTATAAGAAGATATAAGCGTGCGATCGCAGTAATTGCTTGCCCTAGCCATGGCACACATACGATAATTCTTCCAGAGTCTATGCGCTGTTGGCTTCTTTATCCTACAAAAGAGATCTCAGGACACTTAGAAGACACTTAAGATTCCACCATCTAGCCGCAACGCATTCGTTCGGCGTATTAGCCTAGCATGACTCCATCTGTACAGAGGCGCACGTAGAAAGGAACACGTCCGTCCGTTCGTCCTAACCTCCCCTACCCGGACACGCCTGGAATCACAATTTCAAATGTCCTAACCGATCCTCCGATCGTTTGCCTAACCCATGCAAAGCCGTAGCTTCGCCATAGTTGTTTATCGAGCAATACGGACAATTTAATTTATCGTTTGAAAAAGATTTGTCACTGAAATTGCTTATCAACGTTGGAAAGATCGACGAGATAAGATGGAAACGTAATTAAAACGATTTTTAACATCTGTTCTACATCTTGAAAGTCTACTTCAAGTGTCCTTGAGAATTTTAAGGAAGTAGTAAGAGTCGTCTTGGATCGTTGATCACCGGAGAAGTTTATAAGCAGTTAGTTAAGGCCAGATGACGACGACCGGTAAGCTTGAAAGTAAATTTTATAGAACGAAATAAAAATTGCGAGAAGATCGTTTGGTATTACTGGAAATTAGAGAACTGTATCTTACGTTTAAGAACATTTGCTATTTTAATGTTGCATTTCTGTATGCTGTTTTAAAAAATGTTTCTTAGCGATAACGAGTAAGTTTACGAGTTTTGCGACATTCATTTTTATGGCCAGGATCTTTTGAAAATCCTACCGTAACACCAAATTAAACGTAACCTACGATTATCAGGCCACGTACTGTAATTATGCAAATAATTATTAGATTTGAAGTATCACGAAGAGTATCGCGAGAGAGAAAATTGTCTCCGACAGCTTGCCGATTTTCTTATAAATAATAATCGCAACAGCAACTCGCATCGTTTGGTTTGACATTACGACCCTAATTAAGATTTTCCATGACACGAGACTGGCTATTTTTAGCCACGCTATAATCATTCCGTGTAAAGAGATTTCTACGTCTCTATATAGTCTGTTCGATCTAACGCACTTTGCATTTTTATGCAACACAGGCTGAACAAAGGGCGTTTAGAAGCGAAAGATCGTCGACTTTATCATCGTATCGTGCATTCGAATAACCGGTCAGTGCTCCTGCCAGCCACTTTCTTTGTTACAGCGCAGCTCATTTGCAGCAGGGAACTCAATGAAATTAATTCCTAGACCTTAACTCGTTTCCGTAGGGTGCCTGCTGTTACGAGCATAACGGCAACACCTACTCTCAGCCTACTATCTGATACCAACGTCCCTATAATTAACGTATATATGTACATACACCGACCGACTTGTACCACGACTGATTTTTCTCAAAGAATCTACCTTCCACATGACTGAAAAACACGCGTCTTCCTGTTTCGATAGGATCAACGATCACCAATATCAATCACTCGTTAAACATCCTCAATCTCAATTGCAGAGTATCCGAGAATTTACCGTAGAACGGAAAATTTCCAGTAGCGCGAACAGACTCACCCTCGCCGGCGTTCCTAGATCCCCATGACACTTGGCACACTGGTAAACACAACGATCGTTTCTGGATCCTTTGAAACGTATTGAACAAGTTCCACCGTGAGCGTCTCTCTGATATCCTTTGGATCACGTGTACACTCGCGCGAGCAGTTTACGACGACGAATTTCGGGGTGAAAAATCGCAACGTGACGAAAGAAACGCGGGAAAACGCGGACTGACCGGACGCTGACGAGACGAGCGCGATCCGAGGCCTTCCCTCGCGATGGAAACAGACTTTGGGCCCCCGAACTGGCCGCTGCTCTCGGTCACAGGACCCAGGACAGCCTGCGCATGCGTCGACCAACCCCCACCATAGTGAATTGGGTCTCATGGTGGGGGAAACAACCGGCAACCCTCTTACGTGGACCTGCTTGTTTTCACGACGTCCCATGCACAACCGATTCGTCCACCTGCGGATTTTCCTGCTCAGGTGGCAGCACCTCATCTGACACCCGATTCAGCCGGTGTTTATTACAGTGGCGTAAGAATGGATTTTTTTTCCCATAAGCAGGCTTTCTGCGTTGAATTCAGTGAATTACGATGGTGGAAGCTGTGGAATTTATTTGAATCTTTGGAGGAAATTGGGGAAGCTAGTTTTCACGATCGATCTTCCTTTGGTCTAATTTTACTCGTGGTTCTTTATTTATTTTATTTTGTTGTTTATTTTTATTGTTCCGAGGCTTTAATTCCTTTAGGGACGAATTTATCAAGGCTAAAGAGAGTTTCTTATCTCTCGTCCGTATTTATTCAAAGTATAGTTGTAGATATTAAACAGACGATATTTGGAATATATTTTGAAATCTCTGAAAAGTGCAGTGTTCGTATATGTGACTATTACAGTTTTGTATTTTTTGAAACGACGCTTGAATCGAAGGGATACGCGTTAGGTTTTCTCCGTACGTGTTCGTATCTTCCAAGAGGTTAGAGTATCGACAGAGATTCAATGTAACTCCATTCCATATGCTACAATTTGTTTTTAAAGTAGTAGTTTACATATTTAAAATGCAATTAAGCTGAATATACGAACATTATCTGTTAGCTCTAGTCTGTTGCACAATATTCCAATGAATTATCTGTTATGAATTAAATGCAACGTAGCGTTAAAACAAATATATCGTTTACCTAATGAAGTATATCTAAATATGTTTACTGGAAATTACTACGTAATCCTGAAGTTCAATTACTATTCCTACAATATCTTATGTAGTTATATCCGCGCTACTTCTATACGATATTTTAAACACAGCGACATTTTTGACATCCTGACCGTGATTTTATTACGTTTTTCTTTCATAATTCGCTATCTCGAGGTGTAATTTTGAAGTGTCTCTTGAAACTAGCGTACAATGTACAGTAATCCCCGGAGCACTCAAAATTATTATCGGAGACGTACAGGATTACCGGCAAACCCCCCTTCGTGAACCTGTTCCTTTTCATTCTGAACACTATTCACCTGTGGATATTCTCGTTCGCCTAATCCTGGCGCCGCATTGGCGTAAGAATGATCTCTTCCGCCTGTTGACGATCTCTAGTCTCTCGAATCTCGAAGAACTTGATTCGTCGATATTTAAAAAAAAAAAAACTTACTTTCCTTTGAATAAAAATGTCGCTACGAAGAATCGACGATCGTCGTATGAAAAGTTATCATCGAGTTTATTCCTTAATTTCAGTAAAATAATATAAAATATAGAGAACTTTTTAATGCGATTAAAACACCCAATACTCGGTGTAATCTCCGGCGTAATAAATCTTTTGAACAGTTGTCATAAAGGTTCCGATTCGCTGCGCAGACAAACATAATCCTCGGTTTAAAATTCTGCCTGCAATTTTCTCTCCTCCGGCGCCACTTTTGTTTTTCATTCCAAATAAAAAGTTGATGAATAAGGAATTAAACAGTCACATGGAAACGTTCCACGATCGATGTTCTAAGAAAAACTCAGAACTGTTACACAGTTTGCGTAAATCATTCACTTTTTTTCTACATTTTTCTTCGCGTTACGCAAGTTAATCGTACGGCCCATTACGTTTCGTTTGCGTCCGCCCGGTAATTACGTGGTTAAGCGTAATAGTAATACACTTTCAGACATAATTGGACGATATATATTGGACATAATGGAACAATCAATTCGTACTTTCGTCGCTAGCTTTCCCCGCATACGGCAGCTCTTCGTCGTCCTTAGAAATTTTCGATACATTTCGTCGTTGCTTACGTAATTATTTCACCGTTCGTCAGCGTGTAACGCCTGATTACATAAAGTCGCTGCCATTAACTTTAATCGTCCCTGACTAACGAATTCAGTATGCTAATAGGCGAATGCTAGAAATAGAAACTACATAAATAGGCAGATTCTGAGGTGTAAAGTAGATTGTATTTTAACAATTGTCTGTAAGACGCGAAAAGGGTTTCTAGGATATAAAGAGGTGTATTACGATAGCAGGAAATTCTGATATTCTTAACGCTAATGACATAATAAATATCAGAGTCGAGGAAACTGTGTGGTTACATATGTACGAACAAAGGGAAGAGAAAAAAGAATCATCGATCAGATGATTATCTCAGTAGCTGCGCCCTCGACCGTGCTGCTTCTTCCTCGATTCTTAGACGATACGTTCTATCTCGAAGAATTTCGCATTTATTCGTTGAAAAAGGCGAGGGGAAAGGAGAAGAAACCGAGAGGAAAAGGGACTAAGCTACATCAACGGACAGTTGGATGCACATCGTTGACCTCACCGTGCGTTAATAATTCACTCCTCTTCCTTTCGTACCTTCGGTTCGCTTTCGTGCTCGTTTGTGTGTTGAAAAAATAATTACGATCGCCTTATGCAGCGTCCATCGTCTTCAAACTCTCTCCGTCCTCCCCTCCTTTGCGTCTTGTACCTTCGCGTCTGTTAATTTGCCTTTTCTAATTTGTATCTATCGTTTCCTTTTTTCTTTTTTCTCTCTTTTTGACATTCCTCTTTCGTCTTATCAATCTCTCAGGGTCGATCGTTCGTCACCTCCGCGTTCAGCACTTGCACGTTTATCCGCCAACGTGCTAGAGTAGTTTACTAGACCAAATAGAACTTCGATGCAAGTTCGTGACAGATCGCTGCCAGAATCGTGACACACGATTCGACGAGCGTCTGCAATATTTAACGGCGGAATAAATTCGCACGCGCCTCGGGAGAAATGCCGCGTCACGCGGAGAACAGAGTAATTTCCGGGCGAGTCGATGCACACCGGCGAACAGAAGAGAAGAAAACAGAACCGAGTGGAATACATAGCAGGGAAATACAGTCACGATTACAAGCGCGTACGTGTTGCTTTACGAGCTGCGAACTCGCGCGGGGGTGACTCGCTGGCGAAATTTACGATCGAGTTATCGGACGTCGAACCGGAAGTAGCGGGACGCGACGCCTTCGCTGTCGTCTTAAATCACAAACTACCGGTGCACACGCTTTGGTAATACCGCAGTGGATCCGGTACGGTAGACTTTGAACATTCGATAAAATTACCGTTGATCGAAAACTCTATGTATCCTGTCGATACTTACTGTCGCGTCTTAAAACGAAACTATCGAACCTGTCCAAGCGACGTTTCCGCGATTGGGTTAGAAGAAGAAAGTTAGTACAGGGTGTCTTTGGAAAAATTAATACCGATTTCTATTATTAGCTAGAAACATTACTTTTCTTTTAACGATAATAAAATTGTAACAACATGTAGATGTACATGAAAGGTGGTAGTCATTGAGCGAGGAACATCATCGTGCAAGTGGTTTAACAACGTAGAATTGGCTAAAAACCTGACTACAAGAAACGTCTGTCTATGAAACTATACTTAGAAACGTATCGCTGTACCGAGAGAGTATACTATTCAACAGAATGAAACACAGAATAGTTTGGCTTTTATAAATATATTTCTATTGGCTGAAATATATTCGATAGCAAGAAAACGCTGTTTAACGCAACTGATTACGAAACGATATGGTTTTGTAAAAGATCACCTATATGTTGCGATAAGTTTTCCATTTAGTTGTAAAAGTGAAATAAGACGAGAACATGGAACTAGTTTTACTCGAAGCTCTGGATGACCAGCGCTGCCGAGGTGAATCATCGACAGAGAAACTATCGATTTCCATGGGTGTCGTTGCACATGCACGTGCACGCAGCGTCGCGCAAGCCGCGTCAGACCAGGATCGCTATTGTTGCAAAAGAATTCACATACGCGCGTGGGTGTGTCGCGAATGCGCAAATGCCTTGGAATTTTAAGGGTATGTAGAAAACGCGACGCGTTACTCGCGATCGAGAGTGAAAATCTATGTTGCATGTAAGTCACGACTCGAGTTGCATGAGCGGCTACTTTTTATGAAACTTAACGTTTTATATCAAGCCAGAAGATTTATCAATTACAGTTATACCAAAGGGTATTAAATAAAAATGTTCTTTTTATTAAACATACGTTGAAATATAATTATTCCATGATATCTAACATAACCGAGAAGATATCATCGACGAAATGCATCAATGGCGATAACAATTAAAATTATGCGCGAGTTTATGTAAGTACAATCCTTTCGTGATTTGTCTTTGGTGGTTCTAATGCGAGGAAAATTCTATAGGAACAAACATTCGTCGATATTAACCTGTTCTTTATCAAAAAGATCTTCTTTGTACATGAGATTTCCGTTTTAGGGTCGTGCCTCTTATTAACTGCGAGTAAAAGTCCATTAACGATGATAAAAGTTCAATTCTTTGTTAGGAAAACAACAATTTTCTAATCTATTGCTTTATTTAACAGCGAAATGTAGGTGATTTCACTTCCTTTCAAAATGTTTCGCCCGTTAAAAATAGCTGTTCTCGATCGATTACACTCGACGCTTAGAGCGTAGAAATGTGTCCTGCATCTGCATCTTGAGAATACTGTTTGAAACGTCTGAGGCATGAATCTGTGTCTTTAGTAATCCTCGTATCCCTTCGAATCTGCCATTTCTTCGATTGGAGATGAGTTGTGACGAAAGGCGGAAGCTCGTTTATTTTTTCTCTTTCTTTACTTTTTCATAAAGAAACCACGCATCCTAAATTCGATCGTTCGACGAAAATGTTTCTGACTCTTTCGTTGTGACGATAGATTTCTTTAGATTACTTAATAAATATAATAATCGAGCTACATGAATTCGTAAGACAATTTTACTTGCGTAAGAATAGTAGAAACATTCTACTAAGCAAATTTTTTCTCTTTCTTTACTGTTTCATAAAAAAACCACGCATCCTAAATTCGATCGTTCGATGAAAATGTTTCTGACTCTTTCGTTGTGACGATAGATTCCTTTACATTACTTAATAAATATAATAATCGAGCTACATGAATTCGTAAGACAATTTCACCTGCGTAAGAATAGTAGAAACTTTCTACCAAGCAAATTAATTCCATTCAATTTATCATATAAATGTAAGTTTTCTTAAATAAATAACAACCATGTTTCACGCGTGGACCCATTTCTACCGGGTACAATTTTCATGAAAAAGTTTTCCAAAATAGCAAAACTTATTACCCGTTACCAGTTCCAAAGTTTCCACTGGTAACGTATAAAATTATTTCATTTACGTTTTTCAATAAGTTCCTTCCTCGGCATCGATAATCTTGCGTTTCTTCTTCTTATTCTTCTTTTTTTTTTTTTTTATTATTTTTACGCATTGGTTGCTACCTGTTACTCAACGAAAGAATCGAAACGTACTCCGCAATAAATCTTTCGACCCTCGTAAATACGACCGAAGAGGCTTTCCCAAACGTTGAGTTAGGCTCACGAAGCATCACGATACTGCCGGGCACGACCCTGTCCGAGATTTTCCCGTCCGTGTGTCATTGAATGGCTTCAGCCATCATGTGGTCATCTCCAGGTACCTTTTCGTCTCGATCGAACCATAACTATGGGAATAACGGCCGCTGTACGATGCTCGGGACCAAGCACCGGCTCTGTTCGAGTAACTGTTGCACACGATCAGGGAGTTCATGCCGCTGGGCCTATCGATCGGCACGCCCTGACCGCGAGCATGACGATGACTTCCGCTGCGCGAGCGCTCGCTGTCCGTCAACGGTGTCCTTAGGTCTTCCGTCGGGCCGATCTCCGTGTATGGTTTATGTCTTTGTGTGCAAACGCTCAAGAACACAGCCGCCATCACGCCCTGAAAGATAACCCGAGAACTTTTATGCAGTATCGTTCCGAAGATTGTTCAAAGGCGGTGTTTTCTATCCTTCCTCGAATCGCCACCGTCTTTTATAATAGCTAAATGACCCGTGATCTCTGCCTTTCGATGTAAAAAAAAGGAACATTTCGAAGAAGACAGTGAAAACACGTTAAAAATATTGCGGAATATAATCGTATATTTAATCTGCAAGGATTATGATCGCTAATTAAGATATACGCGATGTAGCGAGATACGTATATTTTTGTTTCAAGAAGAACGAAATTGGCCTTCAGGTCCTTAAGGTGTCTCCGCTTTGGGCAGAGACACGCACACACTATGCCAAATGATGCGTCATTCTAAAAAGCACTCTACCTAGTGAAATCGTTTTCTGTGACTTTCATTCACATTCCTCCTTTTAAAGTGTAATTCCGGTCGGTAAGGTCGCGTAATTTTTATCTTCTCGATCTGGGAACAATTTCTCAGAAATCTGCTCTGTGTTCGCAACGTCGTAATGGAGGTCCGAGTGTATGACAGTCGGGTGTCTTCGGAATTTCTTGGAACGCGTCGTTAAGTGTTGAATTTGATGGGAATTTGATTGGTGCGATTATTTTGATCGATTTGGAAGTTTCTTCGGCCAGGATCTCAAATATTAATACTACGAAATTCAGTTTTCAGAGATCGTTATCAAACGATCAAGAAGCTGCAAAGTTAATTTTTCTTGCCACGGGGGAAAATTTGTAATCTCATTTTTATTACTAGAGAGGAAAGGTTTAAATTTGATCGTTGCCATTAGAGAAATAATATCTTACCACTAGCATGTGAAGAAACACGATGAACATAGTGGCATTTCGAAATCCAATGTTGTCCAATAAAATTCCTGCTACGCTCGGACCAATAAATGCTCCAAGAGCAAACGTGCTGGTCCATAGTCCACTGATTAGGCCGTAGGTCTCCAGATTATTTGAAAATCCGTATTGTCTAAACATTACAAACGTCCTTTTCAATATTCCAGCCACAAGGAAGTAGTTATAATCTCTGTTCAGTGCTAAACACCTGAACTACAAATATCAGTACACGTAATTCATTACCAATTTGTTCATTCTAACACTTTTTACTAATCTCAATTTATTTTTCACGACTCCCTATGATTTCAAAGTTACAACCACTGAGTTTACATTTTTAAGTTTGTCTATTCCAAAATTCATTCTAAACGCAGTACTTTAATTGTGGTTCTTTACTCGCAAAAAAGTGTTCAGCCGTGTAGAGTTAACGTCTATCACCAGAAATAGCTGTAAATATATCTAAATGCAAATAGACTAGATAGAGAATTAATAACTTGTTGTGTCAACGTACATCGACGTTCTCAATGCATCCGTGAAACTGGCAACCAGCTGTGCAGCCATGCCTAAGCCGTGAACCACCAGACCGCAGATTGTCATCCAGAGCGTGGTTGAACACGGTATGAAAGGTGCTGGACCTACTAAACAAAATCCTACGACCACGAGGATACATCCGGCTACGGTGGCCACCTGAAAATTTAATTAAAATTGTAAATTAAATCATATAGGATTGAAAACTACGAATGAAATAAATTAATGTAGAAAATCATAGGAAATAAATAGAGGAGTTTAAATTAGCGAAGATGAAGTAGTATTAGTAGTAGGGTGGTTAATGAATAATTAGTGCAACGTTTCGATAGTTACTTTTGGATGTGAATGCTTATCGCAGAGCCAGCCCCACGCAGGAGCGGTAATGGCATAAGTGCCACCGTTAATGACAAACATTAAGCCCAGAACGATAGGGCTCAAGTTAAATTGCCTTAAATGTGGCTCCAGAGTAGCTTGCAAAAATCCTATGCTCATGCTAGTCGCGATTATAGATGATGTGGCGACCAGTACGCCTGGAATTCGCAACGCCTTCGTCACGCCTGTAAGAGTATTTCAAATTGACAATATTTATCTATATCTCTGCTATTTTCTCTCGTATAATAATCAATTGTTAGAAGCTTACCTACAGTACTGTGAGCAGCTTCGTTGCTGTTAGGGTGAACCGGTAGGATAAAAATGGTCATAACTGCAGTCGTGAAAAGGGCTGATCCTAAGACAACAAATGGCGTTGTATATCCACCGACCTGTATTGAAAATATTAACAGAAAATATTAAAATATTAACAATATTAATATTAACAGAAAGATTACATATCCTTGTTCCTTATCTATCCTTTATTCGTATATCGATTTTTAATTGATTCCATGTTTATTCTATTAAATTCATTAAATTTTTTGAATAGGAGAAAATTGTGATATTCGATTACTCGTTACAACGATACTCATTCGTTAGAACGACAAAGAAAATACCGAAACAGAGAGTGTCCAACATTCTGACGTACAAAAAAATGTTCTGTATGGTTCACTATTTTCTCCGAATAAATCGTAAAAGGCCCATTACTCTAAGTTAGGGCCGCTAGATTTTAGTCAAGGCCATTAACCCAAAGTCTTAACCTTGACCATTTCGAGTGAAAAGGATCAAACGTCCTCGAATAATTCACAACGTGCTACCCTTAATGGATTTCAAGAAAAACGGTAGATCGACAGAAAAATATCTGGAAGCACATTGGTTTACCTGATAAAGGGCACCGCCAACAGTTGGCCCAACTATGAGACCCAGGCCAAAAAATGTCTCCAAGCTGGCAAAGGTGGTAGCGACGTTATCCGGGAATTCCTTGGCGATAATGGCGAAGCTGGCAGTGAGAAATGCCGCATTTCCCATAGCCTCGACGATTCTAATCACGAACGAGAGGACTATAAAGGGATAATGGCCGTTCACCTTGTCCAGTAGACCGAAGAAGATGGCGCAGGTTCCTGTCGTCAGTATGCCGCCGTTGAACAATAGTTTTGGTCCGATTCGATGTAACTAAGCACGTGAATGACAGCGAATGCAATCAACGTTGAAGTACTTGGGGAAAGGTGGATAAAAGCAGATAAAAAGTTAGATAAATATTCCAGTATGTAGGTGACGTAACTAAAATCCATTTCCTCTAACTTCCTTTCAAATCGTAAAAATAGAGAGCACGATGAATAACAGAAGCCTAAAATTATATCTCTACATTTAGAATTGTAAGATTTGTTTTTCTTGCTCGTCAAAACAAATTATAAATCAGTAGTTACGCGTTTCTCTGGTTTCAACGCTGAACCAACTAGGCATAGTTCAAAGCGAAAAATAGATTTGTTATGAATAGAAATACGAGCAGTTATGGCGGAAGTGTTTTGGAAACTGACGGCCGATATTTTATCTTTCAGACCTTTTGATCGCGTTATTCTTTTCTTCCTTAGCGATAAAGAGACCCTTTTATTGAAAAAGGGATTTTTTTCTCCGTAAATAACGATAAGGAGGAAGGATATTTATAGCTGTGTGTACAGATTAAACGACTGATTAATTTTAGATGGTTTCTTTTTTTCCTTCATTTTAATTTAATAGATTTATTTAGACCCATGAACGTGATCGCCCGGGTATTTCGTCAGAGTAAGGGGAAAACAGCACCGATAAAAGCGATCGCCTGAAAGTAGGCAATCTCCGACATCGAAGTAAACGAAGCTGTCATCGTTTAGGGTCTTGTATCCTCTTATATCTTTAAGGACTTTAGGACTTGAAGGAAACACAATTGCTCACTCAATTGTTCTTTCTTCGATTCTTTCCAATTTTTTGAAGCAACTTTTCTCTTATACACGTATACATTTCGAATATGATTTTTCGACTGTAAGTAGTTAAAAATTCTCAAAAATTTAACTAAACTTTCTGTCACCAACCAAAAGAAAAAGATTTCATCATAATGAAAGTAATATATTTGACGAGTAAATTCTAAAATTCTAAATGTAATAGAATAAAGATTTTTTATATATGTACGTGTATAATAATTAACTGTTACAAATATTATCCAAGGATCAGTAAGAAATTATGGCATAATAATTATTTTACTCACGTATTGTCCATAGAGGGGACTGACGATAAAGACGATGAACTCGAAAATTCCAAAGACCAATCCATATTCTGACGGGGATGCTCCTTTTTTCTCAGCCTGCGAATAAACAGATAAGAAAATTATCGACTACAATCGATCACGGTATAACAAACTCGTGCAATTTTTCCCACAAATTTTTGATTTTACGCGAAGGAATACGAAATGTTAGACGATTCCGTGTTATTACTACGCATTTCGTCGCATTATCACGCGTTCGACTGCAATTAACGCTGGCCATGATAAATGCCGATAAACTTTAGACACTTCACGCAGCAGAGAATCACGAACGTGGATAGGAAACGATTTCAGAAAGCAAGGAAATCTTTTGCTAAAATTCTAAAAATTGGGTTTTCAGCAGTAGACACTTTGTTGCTGACGCTTGCATCGAAATAACAACTTTTATAAGAAATTCTATATTCTTCATCGAGATAGGGAATGAGAATTACGAATCGCAGGAAGACACGAAAATTTTCAGATAGTCGAATGCCAGAAAAGGCTTGCAAGTTCCTCGAGAAATAACAAATTCTAAATTATTCGAATAAATCCCAAAGTATTATATGTACGTAACATTTCAAAGTTATATATATATATAATGTTTACGATTTTGTGTTACACTTTTTCCACGTCTCCTCAGATCGAAATCATCTTCGCCTAAATATAGCTCGATAAAATGTTCAGAAAAAACATATAATCTTTATGCTTCAAAGTTAAGATTAACAAATCTAAAGTGTATATAATTACATAAATATATTTCAATTGGACGATTAGTTTAAAGAAATTTGTACTCTAGACGATGTAGCTATTAAGTTAATTACAACGAGATAAGGAACAGTATTCAATGAAACTTACGAGGAGAATTTTGCTACGGTTATGAAATCTGATGAAAATTCATGCTTGCATCGGTTCGTTTGTCTTTTAGTCGAATGTTTTTGCTCCGCTTCGACGAATAATCATCTGTTATACGCATGTAATCAAATGACACGGTGTCTAAAACGGTGTCACTAAATCGCAGAAACGGCGGATCAGACGACGAAAATTATGAAAGTTAATTTTTAAACGTGCGTACGTTGCCCCGTTGCTCTTTCATTCGCGAAATCTTCGTTGGCAGAGTGTTAATCGTCGCGATAGGAGGTTCTGATAATGAAGAAACTTGTTGATCGACAAGAATCGTTATTATTTCGTGTTACAGGAGTAAATCGTGTGATTAGGATACGTTAAAACCTTGGTTCGCTTCAGAAACGTAGAGAGGAAATCGTGGAAAGGACATTGCTTTTATAAATTGAAAATTACGTCTATAAATAGATATTTTTTTATTTCAATGTTTTCAACCCGTTTCATAAATTTACTTTTCCCTGTTCTTTAACTTTATCCTTAAAGCAACCGCGCACTTGCAAAACGCTATTTTACAATATTTCCTCTTTCAATGAGAATCCTATAAACATGCAAAACATCGTCGGCGTTAGAGACAGAATTAAGTTGTATTCATTTCTATCTGGGTTGCAATCGTCGTTAAAACGAAGCTCGTTATTAGCTACTTCCATGTATCTAAATTACCATTCATATTTCTCTAATATCTTCGCAAGAGATAATTAGAATCTGCACGTGCTATGTTGCGTACATACAATTGTATCCTAATTAATGTGTTTGGTACACGTACAGCGGGATTATGCGCGCATATGTGTAGTACTATAATGAAGGCTTGCTGAAAATCTGGAATAAAGATCAAAACATGAATTATCTCTCTTCATTATGAGCGCAGTGTATTCTAAAATAGAACTCTAACAATAACAGGAGATAACGAAGAGAAGTAATTCTTATTTATACAGGATAACATAGTTACAAAGATACGTAGCAGGAAAATATATGTTATATACATCATATAGGTGCGTATAACAGCGTAACTTTTCAGCCTACAAATTATTCATTTATTTTCAGCCTACAATTATGATTAAAACAAGTGACACAGAATATTCCTTCTCATATGTATAAATTACTTTCTCTACTTTTTGTGGCAGTAATCAGGATATCCAATCTAAGATGATTTTTCAGCATGTAAATATCGTGTAAGAAAGGAAAAGTAAAATAATAGAGTAAATAATAAAGTAAATAATAAATTAATAGAGAGTTAGGAATCTCGAAAAGCGGACGAGCAAATCTTTACGTTATCAACGTCCTAAAGCCACATCGCTGTAATATGCTGAAGTTTATGACGTATTTTCATATAAGTAAGTATATTTACGAAAGTAGTAAAATAAAAGGAGGATTTTACACGATAAACGAATTTTCACGATTTAATCAGCTCCTAAGACGTTGAAAGGAAGGATTAGGAATGTAAGAAAAAAACGAAAAGAAAGTTCGTTAAAGAAATTCTTTTTTTTTCTACAAATACAATTAGAAAACAAATTAGGATAGTTTCGTAGGAAAGGCAACATTCTGTTCTATTCATCGACGCGTAACACCATCAGATGATTCCAATCTAGAATTGTACATAAAACGCCTGTGATATGCGTACTGTATGCGTCATCGATAACTATCGCCCCGTCCGAGATGTGAATCATGGAAAAAGTACTCGAAACTGTTATTTCAGTATTCCATAATTAGCAGCGTCCAACTCATGGTTAATTTATTTGTGGCACGACCGATTATCATTCCAGAATTATCATTTACACGTAAGCTTCGCATGTTTCATCGTGAAAATCCTTTTTACAGTTACTCTACTAGCGGTAACATCGCGTTGCCTGGATATTTATTGTTTACTTCAAACTATCTTATTACATCACCTATGAAGATTTTAACGGATATGCGGATTTTAATTTAATCGATTTCTACGTTTCAATCTTGCGAAATTGCTCAATATCAGATTCAACGTTTCAATCTTCAAAATTTCTTAAGCTAGTTCATAATTATTTCCTCTAATTAGTGTTATATAAACGTATAAAGGTGATTCATTGATTCCAAAGAAGAAAATGAGAAAAGACGATAGCTTTGTTCCGCTTGCATAAAATGGAAATTTCTCAGCAGAAAATCTAGAGTGATACAAGTTCGTATATTAGTTTATCGTGAGAAAATGTCATTAACATCTCTGCTTAACGAGATTTAAACGTTTATCCGATGCACTTGTACATTTATTAAAATTATGTATAAATATAAATTTAAATATAAATTTAAATTAAATATAAATTTATATTTATTAAAACATTTATTTAATTTACATACTGGCAAGTTGCTGTTCTAGTTTCTTAAAAATTACATTTGTCGCTATTCAGTTTGAATCGTTAAAAACCGAGAACAAAAATTAATTCTTTCTTATAACTGTTTAATTCTGTATTTGTATTATTCAGTTCTACACTTGGGATAATATTCAACGAAGAAGTAACCGAGTTAAAAGATAAATCGTGGATTTTATGTTATCAATGATTATCAAAAGCAACGTTTTAATTCGCGTCATATCTCGTGAACTTTCACATTCCAAATTTGTATTTACTTTAATTTTGCTATTTCTCGTTTAACCCGCGTTTTTAGGCTACAAACAAAAAATGACGAGATACGTGGAAGAATTTAGAAAAAGTAAGATCACGCAAGCGCCAGTAATGATCGTGGCCAGTTGCATCAGGATTTTTTTAGTACTCTTGCCCTGATTCGCGGAATTTGTTTGTTTCTAATATCGAAGAGTCTCATTTTGTTAAGACAGATATATTTGGAATGTAAACCTCGGATTAAGGTACTTGAATTTAATACTCAAACACAAAGAAAACTCTTGTATTTAAGCTTGTCATATTATAATTGAATAATTCGTGACATTTAAATCTTTTTTAATTAATATTATTTTGGATTAAATTTAAATTTAATATTTAATATTTAATATTTAATATATAATATTTTAATTTAAATTTTTACGGGATTATATGCTGTATCAAAATGTTAACAATGCTCGAAACAGTATTTTTTTGCAAAATTTTAATCGTCGACGATACAATTTTATTAGATCAATGACTTGAAAACAACTTCAATGATTCAGATAACGTTACAATTTCCGTGCAGCCAAAGAGAAACTTCCACGTGCGCTATATTCCACGCAATTTGTTATTTTGCACATTTCCCCTACGATGTTTTTTACCAAGCGTACGAAGAATATAGTATAATTTACGAGACTCAAGCCATCGTTCGTCTT
The DNA here is from genome assembly GCA_014737475.1 of Bombus confusus. NCBI lineage: Eukaryota > Metazoa > Arthropoda > Insecta > Hymenoptera > Apidae > Bombus > Bombus confusus. The sequence continues at coordinate 5,649,681 of JACXIV010000041.1, forward strand.
TATGAAAGAAAGATTACTTGTTTTCGAGCAGGGTAACAGATTTATTTATAAATATTAAAAAAAAATTCTACTATCGATAAGCATTCAAATCCGACTGACGTAATCGACGCCACAACGAGACATTTTTACGTCTACATTACACAATTTCTACGATCTCCATGAATCGTGTGTGCAATATTATTTCGATAGGAATTGCAATTTTATTGAACGATGCTTAAACGTCCAAACAATATTATCGTAATAAAAATTCATCGAAGAAACATCGATGCCAAAAACTCGAACTCTTTCTTTGCATTTTTCGAACGTAATTAATTAAATTAATCACTCGACACATCACGCACGCTGCATTAATTGGTAATTGCGTGCCGATTTATGTTAGCCCGTCACTGACAATGAGATTAATTTGCCTCAAACGCTTCAATCGGATCGAACACACTTCCACTTCGTGTATTATCAGGATAATTTCTTCGCTGAACTTTGCACCGTCGGATAAACGATCGCGAATTCTGAAGGACTCTCCTCGTAGTTTATATTTCTCTATTTTTACTCGATTAATTAACTACGTAAGAAAATTCTGCACAAACAACGAAAAAAAAGAAAAAAACTAAAGTAGGTAAATCTCGGCAAGAAACGATGATATTTTCGACTTTTTGCGATATGTCCCTGAATGTTCTTGTTCGCAGAATTACAGTAGATTTCTTAACAAGCGTCGCGTGGAGCGCGCTTATGTTTCTTAATGAACCACGTAAATCGATAACTCGTACTCGAGCGTCGATATTTAACCCCTAGCCGGACAGATCGATAAGCGACGATTATTATGAAAAACGTTTCTTTCGATCACAAAACAACTTATCAACGTATCAAACATTTCTTTTCCTTTTTCGCGTCTTTCCGGCGTCTTCTCCACACATTTCTTCAACCGCGCTTTTCCAGTATCCGATACACGCTTTCGTCGACGCGGTTTGATAAAACAGATTCGATAGCGGCGAAACACCGTGTCTCAGATTACTCTTCAACAAGTTGAACGAATTTACGCTCTGTCGTAACGATAATTTCCATTTATCATAGCATTCCTCGTTATCGTTTCGCCAGGACTCTTCGATCTTCGACATCCCGTGCAAACTCGAGTAACCACGTAAACGCGAAATAATTTCGATAAGTATACGTCACGATGCTTCATAATTTGTTCTTCCAATGAACCATAACGTTACAAATCGAAAAAACGTCGAGAATAACATTTTGAGAAATGAAGAAGAAACCAATTACCAACTCGAAAGAACGATTATGTCCGATTCGTTTGCTAATAATAAGGCCAGCAAGGTCGACTTTGACCGACGAATGCGTTCGATTTGCTCAAAAATGGCGCCAAAGCAAATTGGAAATAGCAAGCAAACGATAGACTAGAATGGTGAAGACCATTGTGTTCGCGCGTCACTCGAACGAAAAAAGAAATTCCCTGAATTTCCCACAGCATCTTCAAAGATTTCCTACGCTCTTTTTACTCACCTCCTGTGGATAGAACGGCGCCTGTAGCGATACACAGATCGCGTTCGCGAAATCGGCGATGCTGATGACGATCAGCGTGAGCCACTGCCTCTTGGTGAATTGGGCCATCATCTTGGCCTTCCTTTTCCAACAACTTCCTTCCAAAGGCAACGCCAACGACTTCCACGATCCTCTGTGTCTCGACGATCCGCGCGTTGCAAATCGTTCTCGCCGCGTTGCATCAGGAAACACCGACACCAGAGACGATCGGTCTTCGACCGACTGCTGATCGTTCGGCTCACCCTTATCACCGATGTGTAACTGCGGCACACGTTCGTTCCCGGTATGATCTCGAAACGCTTATGACTCGACTACCCAAGGAACCAGTTACTTTTCAACAAGGGAATCTTCGGCAAGCAACAGAAGAGAGAAAGAGGGAGAACGAAGCAGGGTCAAAGTTCGAACGATACGCATCTTACCAGCCTACTATACCGCCACTCTAACTCCCATTATCGGCCAACATTAAACAACCTCTGCGTTTCGTTTCTTGCTTCAGTTGCTTCGTGATCGTTCTAGATCGATGCTTCGCGTACGAAGCAACTCTCTTCCTTTTTTCTCTCTTTCTTTCGCGATGATCCGCGGACTCAGCGAGGGAATTTTCTAGCCCCTGTATTTTTTCATTGAAGATTCGTGAAAATTCTGAGGTTCGTGTGGTTTATTCGATGTAGCCACCACCACGATTATTCATTATTCCTTGTAAGAAAGTACTGGTTAAACGTACGGATAAGGGAAATGGAATTTTAGCGAGGCCTTCGATGATTTTTATTTCTATTTCCACGTAAGTACGATACGCGGAGAAACTCGTGGTCTGATTGATGGAAGAAACCTTTGGAAAATGAATAGGATTGGTTGGTGTACGAATCTATAGAAGAAGTTTGCAGATGTTTATCTTTCGCGATGATTGGGATTGGTCGTTCAGTGAAAAATTACCCTTTCGATCGACTCGCGGGACGTGTGGAAAGGAAATTCTGGTTAGCTAGTGTATCGAAGCTCTGTGAGAAGTTTCCTTCGTAGGATGTATTAACGTGTATATAATTCAAGTATAACATGTTCCATAAACGTAAACGCGGCAGTCACGATGAAAATATACGATTTACAAATATTCCCATACAAACGAGACGTGACGACTTATTTCCATAGTATACGTTTGTAAACAAGAAACTGTCAGAAACTTGGCAGCTGTATTATACAATATACACAGAAATTGAACTATCTTGAAATCACGAGACTCGTCTTTGACAATTTATCTGGAATGTCCTAGCCAGTCGCGCGATAAATTATTTATCCGAACACGCTGATAAAGTTCTTTCATTTTCCTTTCTCCTTATAAAGCAGGAAATAAGACAACGCAAAAGTTAAGAGAGAGAGAGAGAGATCATTGCATACTGAAATTAACGATAAGTATATTACGTTACAAGTTTACTTTCTCATTAAAAGCAGCAGAAAGTAACACGGTGTAACAAAGATTGTTTGAACAAAAAATTAAGAAATTACGAAAAGGCGGTAAAAAGATGAAAGTACGTAAAAAAAAAAAATATTTAAAATTTTGAAAAAAAAGAAAAATAAAGGAAAGTAAAAAATAATGCAAATATTAAACTGCCCGAAATAAACGAATCAAAATTGCGATGATGACTTGTAAACTTTTTCTATATCCTATACGGTACGATACATTTAGAATAAATTATCCTTCGACTACGGTTCAAGCAATCAAAGTTCCACCCTAACACTAACTGAACAGCAACAGTATTCACAACTCCCACAAAAATTTTCTCTCTTTTAATCTTCTTTACCTGCCATCGACGATAAAATGCAGAGAAATGCACGATACATACGAATTTAGTCCACTTTAGTCCATCTTCGACTTTCAATCGTTCTTCCGTTTCACGTCCAGCACGGTTCGTCTGTTGCACGTTCAAATCGCGCTCTAAAGAAGTGAGAAAGCGCGACTTTCTTCGATAACGTTCATAGAAAGGGACGATCTGAAGAAACTACGTGTCACGAAGCCAAATTTTTAACGGGACCTTGGTCAACGCTTTGCCAAGGAAATTCTTAAAGTGTTTCGCGATGCTGGCACTGGCGGCTGGTCTCATTTCTTCGATGATCTCCTTCGCGTTCTGGTTCAGGAACTGATTCATCGCCTGACCGATCACGTTGTCACCGTTTAACTGATCGACCACGCGGAATCGCGCTCGACCCAGGCTGAAATCGACCAGCATCCGCGCCACTTCCAAGTAACGAACCCCGCCGCGGATCACCTCTGCTCCTTGCACACGAGCGATGGCTTGAACGTCGCCTGGAAAACACATTTCCGTGGATTTTTGTAAGATTATCCGAGAGCGGGATCTTTCAAACTCTGCCGTCGAAGCATTTACGGGAGAAAAAATACTTTGGGGACGTATACAGGGTGGGGAATTTTAAACAGGTCACCTGAGTAACTCGCTTGTTTTTGAAGTTTGGTCTAATGCATTTTCTCCTATCTTCAAAAACAACCGAGTTATTCAGGTGACCCGTTTAAAATGCCCCACCCTGTATATATGTATATGTGTATAGGATATATATGCGTGTGTATGTGTTTAATAGAACATACGTGGCGAGAACTAGGTTTTAAGTAAATTATAGTGAGAACTACAATTTAATAGAGCACACGAGAGTTTTAAAAATGTAATCGACTCGCCAAAAAGCGCCCAAAATTCCCCATGGTTTCGAATAGGGAAGAGAATATATACTTCCGTGAAACATCTTCAATGTATTTTTTCTATAAATATATATGTGTACATGCGTATAGGATATGTGTGTGTGTGTGTTTAAAATATAACATAAGTAGCGAGAACTAGGTTTTAAGTAAATTATAGTGAAAACTACAATTTAATAGAACACATGAGAGTTTAAAAAATGTAATCGACGATGGCTTTGAATAGGGAAGAGCATATATATCCCCAAAGTATTTTTTCTATAAATATATACATGTAGATGCGTATAAGATATATGTGTGTGTGTTTAACTAAATCGTAGTGAGAACTACAATTTAAAAATGTAATCGACTCGCCAAAAAGCGCCCATAATTCCCCATGGCTTTGAATAGGGAAGAGCATATATATCCCCAAAGTATTTTTTCTATAGATATATACATGTACATGCGTATAGGATATACGTGTGTGTGTTTAATAGAACATACGTAGCGAGAACTACGTTTTAACTAAATCGTAGTGAGAACTATAACTAATAATTAAGAAATAATCGACTCACCAAAGAGCGCCCAAAATTCCCCGTGGCTTTGAATAGGGAAGAGCAGTACGTTTCCTACCACTTCATAGCGGCCTTGAAGTTCGATCTTTGGGAATGCCAAGTGAAGATCGAGCCTATACGTCTGTATATCGATCCGCGTCTTCGAAATTGAATAATTTCCTGCTCCTATGACGGTGATATTAGAGAACAGCGCTTTAATACGAACAGCACCTTGGCCATTCTCCATTCCTAATTCCGGGATGATCAGTGGCTCGATCGGAGGTAAATCCAGTTCAGGAATACCTGAGAAAGTGGAGTTCCATGTAATGAGAATAATTAACTCTCTCTCTCTCTCTCTTTATATATATTTATATTACATTAGCAATTTTGTTTGCTTGAAAAAAAGGTACAACTTTTAAGGAGCTTCTAATCAATTAGCGTTTCAGTAGGAGCGGTATACGAAGAGATATTTGGGAATAAGGACACGAATGAGGCAAGCTTTCAAACTGATGAAAAGACCGCTAGTTTATATAAGGACTTGAAGCAGAACGCGCTACATTACATGCGCTAATTAATCGCAGGTTATATAAATACTAAAATATTATACGCAGCGATTAAACCGATGTTCAGAAATCTGTTACACAAGACACCTTCACTCTAATGCAATTCGATAGCGTACTCTTCATTTTTCAAGCAGTTGATTCACTTCGGTGTGCAACGGTAATACTCGCTTCAATTAATTCAACACAAACAGTTCAGCCTTCAAAAACTTCATCTTCGACTCACCCTTAAGTAAATACGGCTGCAGATGGTTCAATGTCTTCTGAAAGCACGCGTCTATCTTCGGATCTGACCTACTGCACGGTAATATGTACTCGGCTGTGGAAAAGGAGAAATTTTGGAAGAACAGATTCGGAAAATTTAACAATTATTTTTACACGACGGCAGATCCGTGAAATTTCCAGTCACGCGATCCTAACTTCGGTTGTTAGCTTATCGCGTGTCTTCCTACTTCCGGTACCTTTATGCAACCACTCTCACTTCCGATCTTCTCGGTAAACGAATGCAATTTTTATGGCGCGCCGATTTGCTAGTTAATTATTCGCTGAGCGGCTATCGGGCATTTTATAATTATTTAACGATTATCTATGCTTGTTAAAATCTTTTTAATACTACGCCTTTTTAGTTTGGCTTTTGCGTTTTAGGAGGCTTCTGATGCAATTACGAAGCTCTTTGTTTAATGCTCGAAGGACTTTTTCTTCGTTTTATGAATTCACGTTGGCAGAAAAGATGATCGACGAAGTGCACGCGAATTGGATATATTGCTAAATTTCCCGTCGTTTCAATTCCGCGTCTGTCCTTCAAATTCGTAGAGATTTTCTTATTTTTTTCGTTAGTCGTTGTACGAGTGACGCTGACCATGTGCTTTTGCCTCATAGAAATGCGAAGCACTTACAGTCCATCGATCTTGACATACAATTCAATTCGACGCTCGGAGAATTCCTTAGAAGTTCCTGAAATTGATTCTTATCGATAAATATATGGAAATTTTCTGCGCGCAATGGACAACTTATAGAATATTAATTCCCACGCACTAATATCAAAGCAATGACGCAATGGCAGTGCGCGATATTAAAATATTAACCGAAGAGATAAAATTTATAACATATAGGTATTCGAGTACGTACAACTTTGAAATTACTTGGCATTATAAGCGGTTAAAAGATAATAACTTCATTTAAAAACGTCTTCCTGTATTGGAATTTTTCCTCGTTTCGTCACCAAACAATTTCCTTGAATGCACGGCATGATTTATTTTCCCTCTAACGTAGGAACTGCATTTATGCCAACAAATTTTTTAAAACATCGAACGAGAGCCAATCGCAACGATTATACGTTACATCAGTCGAGAAAATTTACGACGCTCGGTTTTCCCTATTTTCTTTTTCGCTGTGCGCTACAAAAGGATACAAAGAGCTGACAGGTTTAACGTTTATACTGAAATTTACTAGTTTTCTTACATTTACTCCCATTTGGCTCGAGAACAGTTCGTTTACTTGTTGAATAATCGTTAAATTATATTGGTTAAAAGTTTATGCTATTAAATACAAGCACTATTGGTTCTTGCGTTAGATTCTTTTGACATATTGTCGTAATGGTCGAGAATAACGCGCAATGGTGCGATGTTGTAACATTTGCAATTTTATGGAATACTTTAATCCTCGTTACGTTGCTTGAGCCATTTTCGACGCAGCTTTGTTCGTCCATCGTTGAGAAATATCTCAAGTTTTAACCATTTTTAAGCACGATCGTTGAATTAAATGTTAATAAAGATAAGTCAAATTCAGCCAGGGTAGTTTCAGTCTTTGCCGATGTACAAACGTATTTGAAGCGAAATCCATGCACGGTGGTAAGACACTGAATATGTTGATAGTTCAAGCGAAGTGTTGCTTAGAAATACGCTGAAATATTCGCGAATGAGTTTAACGCGCATAGCGTCCTGAATGCAATGGTAGGGTATCATCGATACTTAGCGCCCGGAGAAACTGTGATACAATGTGCACATACTAATTACCTTTGAATACCGAATAACGTACTGACAAATACTAAGAATAATTTATATTGAAACTTGCATATATATACAATATACATATACCAATTACCTTTGAATAATGTAACTGACAAATACTAAGATTAATTTATATTAAAATTTGCATATATATATACAATGTGCATATACCAATTACTTTTGAATACCGAATAATGTACTGACAAATACTAAGAATAATTTGTATTAAAACTTGCATATATATACAATATACATATACCAATTATCTTTGAATAATGTAACTGACAAATACTAAGATTAATTTATATTAAAATTTGCATATATATACAATGTGCATATACCAATTACCTTTGAATAATGTAACTGACAAATAGTAAGATTAATTTATATTGAAACTTGCATATATATACAATGTGCATATACCAATTATCTTTGAATAATGTAACTGATAAATACTGAGATTAATTTATATTCACATTTGCATATACACTACCGACCAAAAGTTTGGGTACACACACTAATTTGCGAAATGTTCTTAATCTTTTGTGTACTAGTATGACATAAATGCTTTATTTCTCTTTGTTTACATACATAGATATAAAAATGATCAACATACGTTATAATAGTCGAAATATCTTTTTAAAATATTAATAAAGAGATGATATATATTGCTACAGGTCCCGTTCATCAAAGTAACTAGCTCTTTTCTTTATTAATATTTTACACAGTTTTGGCGTTCTTGAAACTAACTGTTCTAATTTTTAGTGCGTAGTAGGTCACAGACTAACAAACAACGGCAAAGCCGAATGGCTCAGTCATAGAAACGTGATATCATAAACAGTATTAGGTATTATAGGAGCTTATAATTTGCAGTTAAAAAAAATCTCTGTATTTTTCTAACAGTAAAATTATACAAAGGATGCACAAATATTAAAAAATGATGAAATATTAAGCCGCACAGTTTGTATTTGTGCGTGGAATACAAATATAATAGGTGTACCTAAACTTTTGGCCGGTAGTGTATATACAATGTGCATATACCAATTACCTTTGAATAATGTAACTGACAAATACTAAGATTAATTTATATTCAAATTTGCATATATATACAATGTGCATATACCAATTACCTTTGAATAATGTAACTGACAAGTACTAAGATTAATTTACATTAAAACTTGCCATAAATTATTGCGTTACCTTAGCATCGTGGCTGTGAATTTTATCATAAACCCTTGGAAAGCTAATATTTCAAAAATTGTTCGTCACGTCGACTAAGGAGGCTCAGATGTAAACTCGTACTTTATCCAAGATATTTATACACGCGTATATTTCAACTATAAGAAACTCTGGTAAAATGAACGATCGACGTCACCTTTTTGGCGAACAGCGAAGATCAACAAAATCACCGTCACCCATATTCAAAAGCACGCTCATCAGCAACGTGCCATGCAAGGTCCACGACCAAAGAAACGATCTGGACCGTTCGATGCACCGTCCCGGTTGCGTGTATAGGCTTTCACTCTCGAGGAATCGCGGCAAGGGTCCGAAGACGAGCGTGTAAGCGGTTGGTCGAGGATACGCCATCGTAAGACCGGCTCTACGTAAGCGTCGACCGCGTCGCCACTTTCTCCAGCCGATTACCGTCGATCCACGGACCCGTTATGCAATCTCTGACATAACCTTCGCCACGCCATCGAGAGCCGTTACGCCATGCTCGCTACCATTACGTCGCACGCGCTGACCAACGATACCTTTGACGTTTTCGAACGTTCGTTTGGCCTGTCCGACTGGCCCCTGTACGATCCAGGAATTCTAAATCGTAATTCTTATCGAAGTAGAACGACGATGTTGCGTTTAACAGCAACGGGTTATTCTTGAAGATCGTGACAGGGGTTGGAAGGTAGAGGCCGAGGATTTGCGACAGTTTCGCGCAATCGAATTGTTGACAGAGTTCGGTTTAGGATGAATATTTGCTGACGAGCTTCAGTTCGACTCTTTGCGACACGAACGTTCGGCGATTGACGGTTTCGGGTCGCTGCGTGGGACTTGCGACGGGAATTTTAATATTTTTAATATGATTTCTTGTTGATTTTATGAAAATGCGCTTCTGTTTGTCCGAAAGAATCGAGTAAGACACTGCAATAGTCTGACAGTTTTTCGAACGAACACATTGAAAAGCGTACCGTGAATCGGCGCCGCAAATTCGATGATGAAGCGTCCGTCGTTTCGAAAGCTCGACCTTCGTTCGATGTAACAACGCAGCTAGAAAATTCGCCAGCATTCCACAACTAATGTGCAATTTCCTTGTGCTCTACCTACGTAGAAAGAGAAAGTATCATGCCGGGAATACGTCAAGAAAAATGTCCGATTCAATTCGTAGGTACTCGTTCGTTTTATGCTTCTTATCGCAATAAGAATCTCTGATTGCACAGTCAACACAAGCTTTCAAAAAGAAAAGAAACGCAATCGATTAAAATTCTACGATGGATCTCGCAGTTCTTCGATTCGATTTACAAAAGAAATTTCCTCGAGGAGCAATAAGCTGGATGGACTCGTTCAAAATTCTACGTGGAAATTGCAGGTGATCCTCGATGACAATTTTAAAGAGCATTTTCTCTGAAAGAAACGAACAGTCGCGTGCCGAAGTTGGTGAGAATTCTTCAGTTTCGTTAAGAATCTTATCAAAATGTCCAATTTTATTCTCGAACGAACGAAACGTTAAATAATCGAATAATCGACTCGTTGTCAGTCAAACTTACTCTACGTATACCACCCACGCGTTCTTCAATTTCGCCTTAGATTCTCACAACGAAATTCTCTAATTTAAGCCATCTCAAAGAAACATCCAAGAGGAAATGAAAATAACCGGACGACCGACAAAATTTTGCACAGAAGCCTGGAATCCTCGAGAAAACGAAAGGATTTGATAACAAAGGGAAACGCGTGCGATGCAATACGCTTTCGCGATATAATCGTTTCCCACAATTGCTGTCCGCGTGGAAAGAGAAAGGTAGATACGCTCAATGGTCGTAAAAGGAAAATACGAGTAATAATTACTCGTTCGTAACGCGATTTAACTTCATTCTACGCTAGTTACGTACGCTCTAGTTAAACGAAGCTGTCCGCTAATCGAGAATAACGCTTGTCACCTGCCATGGAATCCCGGAATTCCCAGCGTCCTCTAATTATTTATTATCCAACGTTCGTCTGAGTAAGAGCCGACTCTTGAGTCGTCGTAGAATCGTGGAAAGTGATTGCATAACGGCGTTTGTTTCATCAACTCTCAAACGTCAGTTTTCTTCTTATTTTTTAATTATGTCATATTATTTAATTAATATATTTTATATATATGTATATTATTTAATTCTTTTATCGATCGACTGTCACCGGTAAATTACGTCAAAAAACGAATTTCGTTAACCGATTACTTTACAGAGTCGACAAGAAAGAGATGCAGACACGTGCGCGTCAAAAAGTTGCGCTAGAACTCTACTTATTCGAATCGCAGTTCGTGTAATGGACATTCACTGATCCTCCACGCACTTACGACTGTTCGTTTATATCGTAGGAACGCCCGTTCAAACAAGCAGATTCGACGAAAATTCCGTCAAATTACCCGGTAAACATCCCCGGTAAATGCAGTTCGCGTAAACGAAGTTCCAGCGTAGCGTAAAAAAGGCACTAAAGAGGCTTACGTATCTCGAAGTCCGGCTCATTCAGCACAGGACTGTTCCGATCCTTGTCGGAGGACACGAGTTCTCCAGAGAACAGTGCAAACATCACCACACAGAGTATCCCCCGCTGTTGTAACATTCTGGAGAACTTCGACCTCGATCGAGGTCCCCTGGTAGATTTTTAATTGGTCCTGGACGTTGTGGATGTTTGGAAATGTTTCTAAATTTTTGCAGCAACTTCGAACGTTAAGGTGCAGCTTAGTAATTCTATTTTAAATATCCAGTAGTCGATGGTCTCTCGATTTTTTCAATTTTCCGACGAATACACTTTGCAAGTTTTATTAATCGTTTCGATACACCGATTCACTTAATCTTCAGTTCTTTTAATCGATTTATTTCTTTGCTTTAAGTTTGGCTAGTTTGGGGATCTTTTGCAATTTATTAGAAAGCAACGCGAGATGTATAAAGAGAAGTGGTGAATGAAAGCGAGGGATCAGGGTGGTAGCTGAATGGATCGATTCTCGTAAACTAAACACGCGTTCTCTTCGTATTCTGTCTTATATGCGAGGGTTCCCCTACTCTGACTTCTCTTCGGCTTCAAACGCCATCGTATTCGGCTCTGCTTTTTATCTGCCACAGGTACAATCGATACTTTTTATTTCGTTACTAGGAAAATAAGTTTCTGGTAAAAATAGAAAAATAATTCATCAGATGCTTCCGTGTTTTCGTATTCTTTATATTTCCATTTCGTACGAACATCTTACCCGAAGCAGAACAATATTTTCCTTTGTTGGTAATTGAAATATCGTCAATGAAGTAGAATTAATTAAAGTATCGTTTCACCGATCAAAGTAACAATGAACAATTAACCTCGTCTGAATACCAACGAATACCATGTTCATAGAAATATTTCCGATTTAAATTAATTATCCTGTCACATTATTTGAAAAGTCGTAATATTCGTCTGTCGTACAACTGACAACGCTATGCTGCGATACTGTGAATAAGAAAGAAACGTGTCAGCAATCGATTGTCACACATTTCTCTCACAAGTCTATTATTACACGCTTATGCGGTTCGATAAACCATAGGTAGATCTAGAACGCTCGGTATATTGGAATTATCGAGACCGTGTAATTTTCTAATCGAATTTGCCTGTTACAGACGACATTTCATTTTCGCAGTCTGACATTACGCAATATGGTGCGGAGGAAACATAACAGCCAGACCCAGAAAAGTGTATACCTATGCACCGCCGAATGAACAGTGTAATTTGCGTAATCGCGCTTCGCTGGATCATTGCGAGAGCTCTACATCATCCGAACGACCTATTACGAGTATTTTAATGATATTAATTCAACCAGACGGAGAATGCTCGTTGTGAAAGCACCTTGTTTCGCTTGTTCGTGCTCTTCTTTGCGATTTCGCTCACTTTGTTCCGCGCCATTGTCCTCCGTATTCTCATAAACGACGAGAGTCAGTTTTGCAGAATCCGCAGAAATTAGAGGAAAAACAGATGTCCCTGCGAGTGATCGTTCAGTGCGTGAAATATTGTGCAACGAACGAAACGTTTAGCTTGAGTTTTATAGGAGAGGGATCGAGGTTATAGCAGGCGAAATTTTATTGGGAAACCTACATCATCGTCTGTTCTTTTCGAGGTTGCAAGGACGAGGAACATGGGAATTTTCTACGAAGTCCTTCTTAACCATTGTTATTCTTAAACTTGTCATTTACAAATTTTGTTTCCTTTAACGTCAATGAATATTATTTTCCTAAATTTCAATATCTTCGACGTGTAATTCTTTTTCGTAAAATTTAATAAAATCGTCGTTACTTGCTTTCTTGGCATCAGGCAGGATGCGATGAGATTAAATTTAGCTAAATTTTAACTCGTCGAAGTAATTTTACTCAGAGAGTGATTGAACAGAGGATTTAAATCAGACTTGAATATGAATTATATATAATAAGAGTAAATCGATCGGGACAAAATTAGAGAAGAGAGAGAAATATAGTGATTCAAAGTATTATGTAAAAATAGATAGTTTATTTTAAGCCTGTGGCGAGAAGTGTTAATGGCTGATAATAGTAAGTCACGATGTTCGTTGCATAGCTGGTCATGAATGTATAATGCGGCATTGTCTTTTCGAATTGGTCCTTGATAGAGATCGTGCACTGCATGCTTGACAAATTACTCGGAAATAAGCAACGAAGAAAGCTACATTTTGCAAGACTTCTTCCAATCTGATAGAATAAATATCTACCGAAGTCAGTAATTTGTTTTCAAAAGTTTACCATCAGAAATTCATATTTCACGTATGATCCTTAATTAAATTAAAATTAATTTTTTATCTTAATTTTTTTACTTTTTAACCTTTTCAATCGAATCTGCCACAAATGGATATACTCACCGCTAGAAAATTTAAGATTCTGCTTGAAAAATTGAAAGAATTTAGTTACCATATTTCTAAATACACCGCTACATAAATAATCGATAATTATTAACTTTCGTTAGTTTAGCTAATTTAAATTATTTAAATACATTTGTAAGTAAATATCTTCGATATAAAAATATTGAGAAAATATTAAGTTTATATAATACACGTGTTAAACAATTTTTGCTTTCAAATATCAGAAACAATATAACGATGATTTAGTTTGTTGAATTTTCCACTTTGAACAAAGGAAAACGCGGGCGTTATATGAGTAAATGTTTCACGAACCCATTCCGCTTTTAATGATCCAGCTAGTCGCTTGGGCACCTTGAAACTTTCGGATGTTTCACGGTGTTTGAAGAAATTCCGAAAGAACTTGTCGCTGTTGCCCAATTTGTAACTCGTAAGAAACCAAATGTCGACATCAATGCCTTTTCATACGTGCGGTATTCTCTCGACTCATATGCCTTCCTAATACGAGATTTTTATAAATAGTTATCATATATTATAACGATTATACTTCAGAAATAGAAGAACAGTTCTGCAATTGGAAATAAGGAACATTGAGAAGTTATATGGAAAATCTTCATAGTGATTCTTCTAAAGTTTCCAAGTATAAGTATATGATCGAATTCAACAAAAGAAAACTCGTAATAAGAAGAGTAACAGCAATAATAAAAAATGAGAAATTTCAAATTCAAAGGAAGATCATCGTAGAAAAGAAGACAGGAGCATTAATCGTCTATCACCGATAATTAGATGCAAACGGATCTCGTAACAATTATTCAACTATACGGTTGCAATAACGTGTAGCATACCCTGAATTTGATGAAATTGTGAATTTCATGAAATTGTTTCGACCATTTTTCGGTAGTACCGTGGCGCATCGATTACTTGAAATGTCAAACGTATTATAAGAATTGAAAACAGTTGCAATAACGTGTACCATAGCCTGAATTTGATGAAATTGTGAATTTCATGAAATTGTTTCGACCATTTTTCGGTAGTACCGTGGCACATCGATTACTTGAAATGTCAAACGTATTATAAGAATTGCAAAGGTGTTTCGGAATATGTGCAAATTCCCACCGAGAATCATTCACGAATGCGTTACATTGTAGTCGGCTGCGGTACATTCGCTTGAACGTGACTATACATACCTTCGCGAAGATGAACGGAAGGCTTCTAAAGGCTATTTTCTTGCGACACCGGTACGCAAGTGCATAGGGAATTACTAATTCTCGTGGACTGTTTAAAAAAGTCGGCATTTTTGAAACTTTCTGAAATAAAATAAAAGTTGTATAAAACTTTGTTTTCCTTGATATTCTAATCTCTCAATTGTTTAAATCGTCTCTTATATAAGCAAAGAAAACGAAGCAAACGCATTGGAACGTTGCTGCAACAAAAACAGTTTTCACGCGCGTAATCATTCGCGCAGTTATGATCTTTCCGGTAATACCAATGGCAGTGATCGACGCTGAAACGAAATAGGATAATGTAAATGTCTCGTAAATTAATAATTTTTAAAAGCAGCCGATTGCTGACCTAAAATTACATCAACAGACCCGTTGATTTCTCGGTCTTTAATTTCTTCGCAGCGTCTTTCGCAATAGTATCATTACGACAATAGTTGAACAGCGAAGAATTACGACTCTTGATTCGTAATTCAAATCTGCTGCGGATAAAATGTTACTTAAACAAAGAGCCTTGTTTATATCTATAAAACCACGCATACGTATCTATTTGAATTCCTGAAATGACAAATGTAAGTTAAATTAACTTACGTCGTTGTAAAATTCAACCAGAAAGATCAACATCCAAGTCTTAACGTGTACTAAAATAATATTGTACGTATGTAATTGCTTTTATTTTCTGACGCCATTTCAGAACGTACTGTTAATATGTTTTTCAAAAATTGAAGTCTCGAAGTAAGAAAATTTATAATCTGCAAACAGGATAGTTTTGTTTCCTATTTATTGTAGAATTCTAATAAGAATACAAGGTAATAAGATATAATGATTTGCCTTCGGTATAACACCGAGCGAGCACTTTTATTAGCGCCTACAATGCTGTTACACGATTTACACGCTCGTCGTGTGGTTATCTTCGTTTAGGCTCGTGGGTTGTAGGAAACTGTAAAATTAATTATCCAATACTAATTACATATTTTCAAATAATTGAAGAAACGTTGAAAGAAATCTGAAAGCTATCTTTAAAAAAACGTTTAGAAGCTTTTAAGAGAAAATAGAAATAACCGCAATTTGTAATGTTTCAACAATTTCGAAAACAGCATTTAAAAACAAAATATAAAAATTTGGGAAAACTTACAAAATCGATCGATACATCGCGTTAACACGTTTACAGCAGAACAAAGACATAGAACATTTTACTTCAAGGTGGCAATAATACATCCTCCGGAAACACCGAGAAAATCGTATTCGTGAAATTCGTGACCAACATGGCGATGGTTTCCTCCAATTTCGGCCTTATTTCCGCTATCACCGTGCTCCAGTTCTCGTTCAGGAAAAGATTCATGGCGGCTGAAAGCGTTTCGTCGCCGTTGAACAAATTATCTAAGCGCACAGTGGCATGGCCGATGTCAAAATCGACATAAATGTCCTCCACCTTCTGATGAACCAAGCCTGTTCTCTCGTTACGATAACGTTGCAACTGCAGAGCGACGAAAGCGTCGATGTCTGTGAAGTTTCCGTATCCGATACCGTTTCCTACGATCGGTAGCAATATAATTCTACCATCCATGATGTAATTCGCTACCATTTCCAGTCGTGGAATGTACAGTTCCAGGCGCACTATATTTTTTTCTAAGTCGAAGCTGGTAAAAAGATATTATTCGTGCAGTTAATCTAAATATCAAAGATTACCAGATCATTTTTTAAGAAAATGGTTTATTCTTATTACTATTACGGATATGTAAATTCTATGGAATTTAAACTACCCAAACCGAAGAATAAAAACGCCAACCGACAGTTTCCACATGTTTGCTGACAGTCAAGGCAGATAAATAGAGAGATAGACAGAAGAAAGGCAGAGTTAAGATTTTTTTAAAGGAGATACGGAAGGAGAATCAGGAATTTAAAACTTTGAAAATCGATCCTTGATTTTCCTGAATCGATCGTCTGATTTCCAAAAGTTCACTTCGTTGCATATATATTCGTTGTTATTTTTTGTTATTTTAACTTTTTGGGGATTAATGACACGTGGTTCGTTAGTTTCCCATTAATCCAGATACGATACAGTACAGGCGAAAGATACAATGAAAATTATTGCGATTAAATATTTTGGAAAATATAAAGTTCATTGACGAACGATCATAGTACGTATCTCGCGCGATGCGTGAGTTATAGAAAGGAAGAAAGATACATATCGATGTTGATTGAAATGCAAGGACATACCTGATGCTCCTAGGTACGAAGTTAGTCCCGCCATAAATGGACACGTTGTTATACCTCGCGTGAATATAGATTGGACCGGAACTTTGGTCAATTTCGATCTCTTCTAAACGAAGTGGTTCACATGCTGGAATCCCAAGAGCTGTTATTCCATTTTTTAAATACGGTTTCAAGGAAACGACGCTTTGCATTATACAATCGTCGAGGAATGGATCACTTTGGTGACATATCTTCAAGAACGATGCTAAAAGGAACCACATGGTTTTATTTCATTGATACAAGATAAAAAATAAAAAATGCATGTCTTATTCGTTAAGTACTTCATTTTTACGACGCGTTACACTTATAGAAAATGTCTGGAAAGAAAGACGATTCGAATGATACTTTGTATAAAAATTTGCATCAAATATTTCATTTTCATCGATTAGAAATAAACGAGGTCTTTTCCCTTCCCTATAAGAAAAATCCAAGTATTATGTTCGCTGTTCATTAGCCTTCAGTCTTGTCCAGAATTCAAGTTAGACCTGAATTCTTTGCACGCTTAGATCGCATGATTTTCTATACGATTCATCGTGAATTAAATGCAAGTGTTCCAGATGCAACGATAACGCCTGTATACCGGGTGTTTCAAGAATATATCGTGACAATACGTCGTTATGTCATATTTAAGAAGCAAATATTTCATTTTAATTTAAAATACCGCTATAAGTTCTTTCGTTGAATGAAATTGCACTGGATTGATCTTAGAAAATATGTATAGTTTCAGTCAGATAATGTAAACGTTATTTCAAAAATTTCCTTTAGATAGAATGAAAAAGAAGAAGATACAGTAAAAATTTCCTAGCGACATTTACAAAAAAAAAAAAAAAATAGGGTACTTACGGATTTCTGGAACAAGTAAGGAAATCGACAAGCAACTTGTCACGAAAAGTATTAAGAAAAATCCGTAGAACCGCATTGTCGTTGTCGCGACGAAGTTCGATCGCGAAATAATTTCGTGCCATCGAAAACTGCGAACGTGCTATTGATCGCCAATGCGCTGACATCGTCATTTCTATTATACCTGCGATTCCTTTTACGGGTTACGCAATTTAATGTTCCGATATTTGTCCTGTGTCAATTTTATCGCACTTGTCATTCTTTCGTGTCGACTGAACTTCCTCGCAAATGAATTCATTCAGCCGAGAAAGTAAAAAATATTCTTTCGAATCTTCTTAACGGACGTTCCCTTGCGAATGTTTTTAATCGAATATTAATTTTCCATAAAAATACCAAACTTTTAAACCGACTTGAAATTGTCTTTATTTCGTTCCACGCGATAATAGTGCAATTGTTCCATGGCGCATATAAAAATACCTAAATCTAAGAAATTTTCATCGACGCATAAGAAAACACGCGAAAATAGATCAGCATGTCGAGATGTAAATAAAAATTCCAAGGAAACCTTCAGCGGTGTTTTTATTATAAAACTCAGCCTCACCTTCACCCAAAAGCCAAGTTCGTCGCACCTCCCCATTTTCCCCCCACATTTTCCCCAACCTTCCCACCGAATCGTTGAACAAAGCACAGCTACGCTCCCCATTAAGCGTCATGTCGCAGGTACCACATACAGCGATGTACATTTAAGAAGAAGCTGTTACGCAACAGCGAACAACTCCGGTGGTGCGCTATTTGCGGCCATAATGTCTTCCACTTAAGGTCGGGGAAGGACCTTGCCCCCTATTACGTCGCATCGGGGGCGAAACGCGAGGGGACTGTGTTCAAGTCGCTAGAAGAAGAAAGAAAAGAAGGTGTACAGACAGCTAGAAAGAACACCTAGTTAACGAGTATCAGAAGAATCAGAGTGGTCCATGGCCCAGATCCGATGCCCTTCCACGCTGCTGTATAAAACGCATCATCCGCTCGCGATCGCCGCTTTTGCACGAGCACACGCCTTAGGAACAAACGTGTAACAACGCTAACCGGTGATAGTAATGATCGTGAGGAATCTTGTTAACTTGACTTTAGTCTTGGATTGATCGAGAACAGCCTGGAAGAAGAACGAATCATCGGTCCAGGTGGCAAAGTGTTGATGTGCGCCGCCCTCTTCTGCTTCCTTCTGGTCTTCATCGTGGTAGCCATCGTTGTTCTCTTGGTGTTTAAGCCTGTCTACGTGTGGGAGATGAAAAGCGTGGGATAGAAACTTTCCCGAAGACTCGTGACTCTTGAGCAACGGGATTGCAAACGTTCGATGAAAAATGTTGTAATATAAAACACTTATGTTACTCTGCACCTGCTGTGAAGATTCTTTGCTTCTGAAGAGCTACTTCGAAATATTCGATTAAGATAATTAAAAAATAGTATTTGAAGATAGTTAGAAGCACTCGAGTGCCAAAGAACTGATTCTACGAAGAAGGGTTCAAGAAATTGATACGCGCGATGACGAAGGTTATAGCCATCGCATTCCTAGCTCTGGGTCTGCTGACCCTGGCCAACTGTCAGGGATCCTTGCTAGAAATGTCTCAGCAACTCTGGGCGAAGCTTTTATCCGGAGGATTCTCTAAAGCTGGCAAGCTAGATCCGCTGAAGGTGCCGGTAATCAAAGTGGATCAATCGGAAGGAAATACCAGCTACAGAATAATTCTTCGGAACGTGGAGATCTCTGGGCTAAACGAATCCACGCTGGACAGCATCCACATAGCTCGAGGTCGATTGAAATCGAACCTCAGCGAGCTGGAAGCTGGCTACGTGAGCTACAGCGACCTGAGAGACCTGGACTCCGTCAGATACAGATTCCACACATTGATCAAGGAACCTAAAGAACAAAACGAAAGTTTCGAGGCCATTGTCTCTGCCACTAATCAAGAGAACAAGTTCGTGGCCAGCGCCAGGGAGCAAGAGAGTCGTTTCGAAAGACTCAGACAGTACGATCCCTTCTTGATGAAGATTCAAGCGGAGAAGATGAAGGAACCAGCGACTGATCGTGCTCGGAATAATCACAAACTGCATCAGGAATCCGGTTTTGGAACCTACAGCATGGAAGACGCCAAGGTTCTCTCAAAATCGGACACCACTCGAATTATAGAGAACTTGAGGTATCCTTCGGACGTTCAAATGATTTACGCGATGAGCGCGATAAATTCTGGTTTGAACTCGGAGAATTCTCAGCAGAAAGAGAATCACGGTAGATCTAGACCGGCTCCTTATAATGGTCGGAACAGAGAACACGGCAGGCAGAGTCACAGAGGAGAGAATTTCGCTAGCGGAAGAGCCGAGGAACGTCACGCGGATGTCGAGACTTCGGCATCGGAGAACGTGGAGAGTACAGCGACGGGTCAGAGGTTTGTTCCTGGACAGATTAGCAGGGAACAAGCGTATGGTAGAGAATCGAAACGTCTAGAGGAACAACCAGGTTATATCGACATAGTTTACGCAGACGAGAACCGTAATGGTGGCGTGAGGCGTTTTGGAAACGACAGAATGAGATCTAAGGGGGATGCGAGAGTTTTCGGTACGAAGGATGCTTCGAAGGTAACGAAATGATTTTACTCGTTGTGGGAATCGATATTTTTTGTAATGTTCTTTCGCAGAGGAGACGTTCGATCTGTTAATTTTGTAGAGAAGTCGATGATAACGATTTTCCTACGTGTAGGTTTCCTGTAAGTTAATCGACTCCTCTTCCTGCTTTTGACGTTGAGAGTTTCCGCTAGAAAGTGAAATAAAAAGGGATAAAATTCATTTTTCTATAACTTCCTGGTATTTAATACATAGTATGCTGCTATACTAATGCGATTAGGTAGAGAGATAGCGTAACAATTCTACGTTAAACATTAGCGTTTGAAGATACGTGTGAACCCACTGTCGTAGTTACGTTAATTTCAGATAGTAGATAGGATTGTAGAACTATTTTCCTTGCGATTATGATGGGAAGAGTATCTCGTAAATAAGCAGAATTACCATCGCGATGAAACGAATTTTTCAATGCATTAAAAATCCAGTCAGAAATCTATGAAAACGTATAATAATTTTTAGAAACATTCTACGGAAATTTTTCAAAATTCCGCGGCAAATCCTAGAAACAATATGAAGAAACTCTTGAACGTAATTTAAAGAACATTTTGAAAAATCCTACGGAAACATTAAGAGCTCCTAAGAAATAGTAGAAAATCTTTTAAATCGCCTTGTATTCCTCTTTGAAGAACACTTAAACATCTCAAAAAAAAAAAAAAAAAAAAAAAAAAAAAAAAAAAAAAAAAAAAAAAAAAAAAAAAAAAAAAAAAAAAATGTTAAGAACAGTAAAATGTCTGAAGTAACTCGTCAGACAAATTTTTAAACTCCGTGAAATCCTAAAAGTTTCTTTCCGGCAAGCCGATCGAAAAAGCTGTAGAAAGAGGCAATAATACGTTCCTTTATCAGAGTCGGCGTTAATCATCAGAAAACGAGCAGGTACTCGAACCAACAATTTAACGTCAGCCTCGTTATTCGTAAACGCCACAATGGCAATTTATTATTATAAATAGATATTGCTATATATATATATATATATATATATATATATATACACCTTGATCGTCTTCCTAAGCTGCAGTAAAGTAGTTAACCGATGTAAACAGGATATCCTGGAGAATAAACGGGTTATTAGTCGCAACTGTACCGAGGGAGAATCCTTGACGAAGAGGAACGACGCGGTTAAGGCGGCCATAGAGGCGAGGAGATTGGATGGTTTGTCTAGATACGCGAAAAACTATCAGGAGAAGCAAGGATACTTCGAGGAAGGGATGCAATTGGTCTATCATTACGGTGGGACGGATGGAAAGAATCCTGGGGAAGAAAAACTTGCTCAAGGGGCTAGACGCAAGCGTGCTCATAGAGGGAATGATACCGATGTAAGTACACGCTATCTTCTTCTTAGCGTGCAATTGATACCTCTGCTTGTTTTAATTGTGCTGTTGTTTTCCTTTTCCTTTTGTCGTTCATCAGCACGTCCTGAGGAGGATTTCTCACGGATTTTCAAATCGACTAGTAGTCGATAGTCACTTGCCTGCTTTCTTATTCGAAATAATTAATCCTAGACATTATTCTACTTGATTCTATTATTCTATTATTCTACTATACTATTCTATTATTATTCTATTTGTTATTATTCTCGGTAATCTTCTGAATTGTCCATCAATCTCTTTCCTGCTGATTTCCAAGGACGACGTTATGCACGTCATTATGAAAATCAGAATTCCCCTGCTTCGAGTGAAATCCGATTATCATCTGATGGGTAAGGTTGGCCAGGAACTAGTGAGAGGAAACGGCCAGCTGAATGGCAACTTCAGTGAGTGTATTCTTTGTGTCAAGTTTATTGGTTGGGAGAAAAAAGCGTTGGCTCTTGATTGTTACTTTCTCCTAGTACGTAATATCTTTAGCTATGATGGAAATTCTGTCGCGGAGAACAAGTTTTATGATAGAAAATTTATAGTTACAACGATAATGACAATAACGTTAAAGATTAGAAAAAAAAATCGAAAGAACTGCTCTAACTTCTCCGGAGAAGGTTCGTTATAAAAATTAGTCGGTGTCTTTTGAATAATATTTGTCGATTTGAATGCAGCCGATGTTGTTGGCGACTTCACGATCGAATTGAAAAAAGCCAATGAACAGGATGCGTTAATTGTTCGCGCGGCAAGAAGCAAGTTGAATTCCAGCAAGCAAAACGTCTCCCTTCAGGGAATGAACGAAGAGGGACCGGTAAAATCCATTCTCAGTCACAGTGAGTTTCCTACGTTATTTATATTTTGTCTAATCGTTGACTCTTCTAATTAAAGCTGACTTACATAATGTATATTAATATGTTATAGCCATTAATTTAGTATTTCTTTGAAAGAAGATTAATCTTTCGAAACAGTGAAAAGCTATGTCTAAAACAGGCAGGAAAATATAACTCGTTCCAAATTGAATTTCGACTCGAAGTAAATATATAATACGAAAGTAGAAGCTACATCGATCGTTAAAAAATTATTGTCAGAAATTATTGATTACAAACGATTATTAGATCGAGGATGGAGTTGATAACAACAACGTATTACGTATTCGCGGAAATATTAGGTCTTCCGATGAGTTTCTTTCGTTTTATAAGAAAATAATGGATGCACAACGTTTGTCGTTTTATATTATTTTATCGAACTACGTATTTTGTTCTATCGAGATATCAAAGATCACAACGTTCGACAGATTAGGTTTCGCGTTTGTATAAAGATGCATCGTTGTAAAAGACGTGTCTGTAAAGGAAAGAAAAACTTTTCGGACAACCTAATATTTCTGAAAAACTATGCTGAGTCAGAGTCACCTGTAAGTGGCAAACGGTGGCAACAAAGCAATTACAGGGCATTATGTAAAAGCTTTTCATCTGTCCTCGTTGCGTCATAGAGGCGGTATTCTTCCTTAATTAGCAGACGTGGTGAAAAACAGCGGGAAAAGTGGAATTTTATAGAGAAAAGCGACGTCAATAGACGTAGAAGCAGCGGTTGAATATCGACGACCGATGTATGCTCCGTGTTAAAAACGTGGAACGTGACAGGCATGCGTGTAATTACATAAAACACGAGAGTCATAGAAAGAAAAACGTCAGCTTTGGAAAGAATGAACGTGAAAACACGTTCATCGAATTCTTTTTACAATCGCTTCATCTTCAATTGTAGGTTTAGTCGGTCGATTAAAAAGTCTTTAAATTTCCTTGAAAATATCCCCAAAATCTTTCGTACTCAGTCTGTGGATAATTATGCAAATTAGCGTTCTTACACGCAAGAGAAAAGAGATCGAGATATACGTAAGAAACCTGAAGACGGATTTGTTCCACAACTTTAGATGCTATAATCGACACTGTAATTTAGATACTGCATATAGTTTCCCAAATCATGCGCTTTCTATGGACTATATCTTTAAGTCTCCCCAAAATGCATAAAAAATAGCTTGTATAATCGTTCGACAAACATTATCATAATTGTTATGGATCGATTATTCCGCGAAACGCTCCTCCACGAGGACTAACCGATTTTGCTAATTTCGTCGTTACGACGAACTATTTCGCTCGCCATCGAAAGAAATGCACGTTTCGCGCACGTTACTAGGAAACAATGGAAGAAAGTAAAAGTGCTTGGGTGTATTGACATCGATCGAGCGAAGTAAAAGTGTGTCCACTTTCGATGGACGTCTTAATGCACCCCATGACCATCCATGCGCGACATGCAGCGTATTAACTCGCTTAATCATAGATTCACGATTGACTTTCGACCGTAGGTTTGATGGCTGCAGAAGCGGTAGCCGCCATGCTTGCCGATGACCTGGCCACCAAGGCTCTCAACGACAAAACGGCGGACGCGATGATTTACAGAATGTACAAAAACCTTCCGGTCAATTAAAGCGGTGTCGAGGACATTCTACCATTCAATTGAACTCTTGTAATTCTCACAGGTTTATATCGTACGAGACACGTTGACGCATAATGCTCGAAACAATTGTTTCAAGAAGATTGTAAAAAAAAAAAAAAAAAAAAAAAAGGAAAAATACAAATTCAAAATTTGACAGGTTCAAAAAGACAGCACAGGTTTAAGGAATTTGGTATGAATTTCGTAGCATTGAGTTAGCGAAAGATTTTCAGACTTCACTCAGGCGAATATCTTTATTTCCTCCAACGTTACGTTTCTTAAATAATTTGTTTTTTTTTTTGAAATATCAATCAATAATTGCATGCTTTTATTTATTTGCTTATTTATTTGCTTCTGTTCATAGTTACAGAATTATGTATTTTATTTTATTAACCGATCAATTTATTAGTAACGTTACATTCTATTTTATCTTCTGCAACGTAGCTCGTGTTTTAACGTTGTATTAAACTTTATACATATATTTATTACACACATGTTTTACATTACATACGCGTGTTAGAAATACCTTGTAATACGTATAGAACAAGTCAATGTAGCTTAGTTCGTAGAATCTCTACTTAGACTGCTAAATCAACCGCCCCTTCGTTGCTAAAAAAATGAAACTCTCAGCTCACTGAATATCGAAACGATCGGATTCGCGCGTTATCTCGCGACCTTTAGCCTCAGAAACCGGAAACTCGTCTGCGCAGCCGATCACGTTCCCCGAGTTGTGTCACCGTGTGATTGCAGCGGCGCGATTTGCAAACGGGTTCCCGAACGTTACGTGCCGTTTACACCATACGCGGCACCATCGCGAAACCAGTCGGGATCCGTCGGATTTTACATAATCGCATTTGGGAAATTCAGCGAGTTGCAATAACGTTCATCGACTCGGGGAAAGTAGTTGTCAAACGTGTAGAAATTTCACAAAATCTCGAGGTTGCAGCGAGTTTTCCTTGCGCTTTTCGTTTTTTAATCGATCGTGCAATAATCTCGTCGTTGGTCTGCATTTGCTAATTTCGCTTAGAATTAGATATCGATGGAGATATCGGTGTTAGCGTTATGCCGTTAGCCTTAGAGTATCGATATCATTCTCATCGGAATATCAGAATGTCGTCGTGGAGGGTTATTATACGCAATTAGGGTATGGTAGGTGGTAAATGATGTTTCGACGCTTTCGTTGCGACGCTTAGTTCTATCAGGTATTGGTTTTTGGAATGCTGTATATTGTTAAAGGAAAAGATGGCTACGTTTCTGGCCTTTCGACGCTAGAAACTCTAGCGTGACACATAATAATACGAAAAGTAAAATACCAGTAGTATATAGAAAATTAAATTACAGAGAATAAACGGATACGCATATTTTTATGAGGGATCGTTCGAATCTCCAAAAACGCAGCGTAGTAAGTTGTTAAAATTTCTGAAAATTACGAATTAGTCGTCTCTTCTTAATCTGGTAGTTTCAGCGCTAAAATGGAAATATAATATCCAGGAACGTAGCAATGCTTTTCTTTCGACAAAGAAGTAATTGCGTTAGAACGTGGCACACATTATACATGCTAAACTTTTTGAAACTTTCGTTCTCTTTTCGATCGCTGGTCAAAACCGTGTCGACCAAATAGCTATTACGCGTTATACGAATGTGTAGATCGTTAGATCGTTAGGTATTTGAACGACGGAACACGAACAATGCAAAAAGAAAAAAAAAATATTAAATGTATCGCGTACCAAGACAGTGGCCCGTGTGTTTATTGAATTGTGGATTTTTGATGGATTTAATGGATTGTACAATATATATCTAAAAGCTATTTTCCAGGACGGAAGGGTTAATACAATTAATGTAGATAATATTTATATGGAGAACATGTATGAGGTTAGAACTGAATTACGGAAAATGGTTACACTCTTATGTATAATAATGGTAATAGTGATAGAGTAAAGGAAATGTAGAGTCTATATTACGAAATAGAAATATATACTCCTAACAAAATGCGTATAATATTTGTAGAAATAATTCGTGCGTAAGAATGCATAAACGTACTAATATTATACAATAGTATATATATATATATTGATATGTAAGAATCTTCTAATGTATTGGAGATTTAAGATGTGAAATAAAAAGACTTGTGTAGGGAATGAGTTTAATACGTTTCTCATAGTCTGTAAATTGTTCGTTACAATCTGTTTCACTCTGTCGATCTGAAACTATAGCCAGATATGAAACTATATTTCTAAAATAATAATTTGTCCTTTTAGCAACTTTACATATTGGCCAAGGAAATGTATTACAAAAGGAATAAACACATCGTTATAATAATGTCAAATCTCTACGATATATTTTCTATTTTACTTGTAAAT
This sequence comes from Bombus confusus, assembly GCA_014737475.1. Taxonomy (NCBI): domain Eukaryota; kingdom Metazoa; phylum Arthropoda; class Insecta; order Hymenoptera; family Apidae; genus Bombus; species Bombus confusus. The sequence continues at coordinate 5,676,290 of JACXIV010000041.1, forward strand.
TTGTAACGCCCAAGGATTCCATCGCGTCTGAAAAAAAAGGTAATTCTGTTTCAACAATCCGAAACACAGAAGGTTTGCGTCATTTCGCGATTAGCATTAACAGAAAAAGATAATTAACACTTCTACGTCTGAAACTTTCTGCAACGCATAAAGTGATTCACGATATTTGTGACCTAAATGTGGCAAAGGGTTGCGTGCCAACTATTGCAAAACCTTAGGAAAGCACTCGAAATTTTTCCATCGTTTCACACCTAACGATAAGATCTTTCCAGAACAATCGTTTGCTGAAACTATTATTTTTTATCCTACTCTTTCGAAATTACGAATTATTACACGGAACATTAGGCGGAATTTGTCACAAGGACGCAATGATTGTTAGATCAACGACGAATCATTGCGAGGAGAATTTTTATCGCGATTCTTGGCCAGTTGCGAAAGAAATTACTGCGGTGGGAGGATGTCGCTAAAGGAAACCGTAATTGACGGAAGAAATTACTTGATGCAAAAAAAATTCAAATGAGAATTCCGTTGTTGTCGATGGATTATAATTTGGTGAGAATTTTACTTGCTATTATCTTATCTATTTTATTCTATTGGAGGATTGTTATCAGAAAACTTTTCTTTCCAATTATTTTACGATTAACCACAATTATTTGTGAATAAATATATTTGTTTATAGGTAGGAGAAATTAATTTTTAAACATACAGAGTGCGTTCTTTGTATCTAGAGAAATCAGCATTTTTATAAACAGAAAAGAATTGAGTTTATTATATTTTGTTTGCAATTGGATTCAATCTTTCAAGCTATGTCTCGTTTATTTTAAAGAAATTTATATAAACTATGTCTTTATATAAACTTACAGTGAACGCTTTTTACTGCTATGAAAAATCATTGAAAAATATCTATCAAGTCAGAATGTTTCTTCTCTCTATGAATATATCATAAACGTATGTTGCCTACTTATACTTAGCGTGTTTTACAGTGGTAAATTATTAACTGAGAGTAATTCGATGATTTTTAACGTGAGCCATTACTACTTTCTACGGTTTATTTGATTATCATAAGCACGATATTATATAAATGTAAAATCGATTACTTAGAAATTTATAGCTTAAACATGGCAAGTGTTTTAAATAATTAATGGTTCTTACTTTCCAAAGTTGACCACAAGGAAGTTTGTGACAATTGTGTAACGTGCGTTAATTACATAATTCACTCTCCGCGTACTAATTAGTTTTTAATCCGCTATTGAATTTTTCAACGATCGTAAACCGAAATTTAACCCTGATTAATTCAAATCACAAACGAAATCGCTTTATTTATAGATTCAATTCGATATATAAATATTTAATTCACAGAGATTTTCTCAACTTTGCAACTTTTTGATTGTAAAGAACCTTGATAAAATTAATCGATTAATTAATTAATTAAGGCACTCTACTCGCGAGAAGATCCTTCGAACACTCTCAGCAAAATCTGACTGGGCGAATTTCAACTTTGATTTTCTTTGCGCGTATCTGGCATCAAACGCCAATTACAAATGCAAACGCATGCAACGAAGGAAAACAGCGTCGACAAAGCGTAGATTATCCGATTGGCTTGAATCCATGTTATTTTTTAAGACGCAATGCGATACGGTATTTACATAAAATAAAACTGAATTGACAAAATGGAATTCAACATTAGGGTCGTATCGTTAATCGATCGATTTTATTTCTCAGAAATATTGTACGGAATTTACTCTTCTAAAGAAGACCAGGGAGAAGAAGAAGATAACACTCGCCATGTTTTTAGCAGGGGATTAAAAACTAAAAGCCGCCCATTACGGACTCACAAATGACGATATTACGGTAATAGAAACATGAAAAAGAGACCGAGTAACTCGAGTAAGAAGGAGCAGAAATACCTAAATACCAAAGACGAGCAATTAAAAACAAACGAATAACAAACTGTAGTGTACGATCCGAGGGAAAGATAAAGATATTCAAAATATTCTATCAAACGGATATAGTAAAAGTTCATATCTACCATCCTGATAAACAGAAGTGGAAAAAAGGTCTACTAAAAAGTCACCCCTGCAAGACTAGACGAAAGAAGACCTAGATGCTAATAAAAAAAAATCCAAGAAACACTCAAAAAACACTGTATCGAGTAAAAACAGAGAAACACCTTATTAAAGAGTATAATATTACAAAATATTGAGAAAATACACAGGGTAACGAAGGAAAACAATGAAAAATCCCATCATTTACCTGGTCGTTAGCTTCTGTTTCTAATGCTGACCTACCTCCGCGCGATTCCGCGTGCAAGCGCCGCGAATTCTATCAAATACAACACGGTGTGCATGACTACGGCCCTGACTGAGTTAAAAGAAGGCATTCTACCGTGATAAATTCACCATCACGGCGAGTGGGGCGGCATACACTCGGAGAAAGTGCCGTTAGTTGATATATACCGAGGCAACGCGGGCCATCGTACGCATTTTCAATATCGCTCTCGCTAATTTCAATCCGTGGAGATAAATCGCGTCCTCCTGACACCGGCCAGCGACAGGATGACGTTGTTGATCGGATTGTTCCTGATTGCCAGCTGGACCGGACCTGCCATCGCCGAACTACGTGAGTACCATTTTCGTCTTCGCGCTTCTTAATCCTGTTACGAACTTGGAATAACACGTCGATCCGCTTTCGTCCAAACGTCGTCGTATCTTAGGAAACGACGTACATTTCTGCGTCTTCCAATTTCGCATAGATGGATAGGAAACCGCGGTTTGGTTGAAACGCTGCTTGGTTGCAAACGTCAGGATGCTTCATAGCTGTCACTTAAAAGATGAAAAATGTTTGATACAACCTGCATCTAAGAAGAAGCATTCGAAGAGTGCGAGAACAAGCAAAGATTTGGCACGTTCTAGCTGAGTAAAGTCAAACGTCGATGATACCTTTTGCTACGTTAATCTGATGCATCTCGGTGTTGAAACGTTGATGCAGACAATTATCCACCACTCGTGTATAGAAACGTTACAAGGACGATATTAATGAAAATTGATTTTCTTGATATGGTAACTACTGTCATAGTTCAACTTCGTTATTGATACATAATAAACATGCATAATAAAATTTACTTCTGATATTTGGAGGATTTTCTGGAAATCTTACAAGAATACCAAGCATTCTGTGATCTCAAAACAACGATAAGATGGTACGATGTTTGGGGAAAAAAGATGGAGCAAGTGAGAAGCGATGTTTAAAAAATTTATCGTCCGAAGAACTTTCGATCTTGCGTAGCCATAACTTGACACCTGTAAACATCTGTTAAAGGTGCGTCGTGTAAAATGACGTTGTGTGACGTAACGAACGTGTTGGACGGCTCTGGTTTTCGACGCAAATGTAATCGACCATGACGAAAGAAATTGCTTAAAGAACAAGATCGAACTCGGTTCTTCGCGTGTCTTTTACATTCGAGCGTATATGAACTTTGTTGCTTAATAGAAAGAGAAAATTTTGGCGAAACAAGAAAGTTACGTGGTAGATGTCCCAACAGGAGGTTGAAAATAATGTCATCAAAATATTCAAAAATTATTATTACTATTTTACGTACAAAATCTCAGACGATCCTTCGTTTCGTTTGACGTTTTATAAAAGATAAGGATGAAAGGATAAGAAGGGAGAAAAATGTCGAAATATAAGAAAATAGAAACAAAGAATGGAATATAATATTTTCATAAAATACTTTTTCTAGCGAGCGTTAAAATACTTTCGTAAGTCACTGTACGTATTTCTCTAATTCTGTCGTACGAATCTCTTGAATTCTGATCATGTATAATAGGTTGGCATGCGCATGAAAGCGGTGATTCTACTGTTAAACCAACCCTTAGCCCCAATCAACGTTATTGTCACCTCGTTTCACTCTCAGCCACGCTTCGAGTTTTACGATCGAACTCTTTTTGTCGGTCGTTTAGAAATTCGGGTCGAGCGGACCGGCTCCAGGTCGCAAGGACATTCTCGAAGAACGATCAATCGTCCACAACGGTCCGCTCTTTCTAGCTATCGGCGATCTATCAATCAGCAACAACGCGGCGCCGCGCGGATCTCGTTGATCCGCCGTATCGATGGATCCTTTCTCGAACACGTGTGTTTTCTTCTCTCCTACCTTCGGACTCTTCAGCATCGAGAATTCGCCTTTACGGTCGTAGAAAGAGCACGGGCGCTCGCCAGCGTAATTTCACTTTCTACCGAGCGTCTATTCACTTTCGATTTTAAGCCTGGCCTCCAGCAGCTGGCAAAAACACGCTCACCGTGACTCTTTGGTCATCAACCATCGTTGATCGTTCAGTCACCCAAGGTTCGAACGTTGTATATTAGATAGGTTAGATAGCTTAGATAGGCTACATAGATTAGGTGGATTAGATAGGTTAGATAGGCTAGATAGGCTACATAGATTAGGTGGATTAGATAGGTTAGATGGGTTAGATAGGCTACATAGATTAGATGGATTAGATAGGTTAGATGGGTTAGATGGGTTAGATGGGTTAGATAGGTTAGATGGGTTAGATAGGTTAGATGGGTTAGATAAGTTAGATAGGCTAGATAGGCTACATAGATTAGATGGATTAGATAGGTTAGATAGGCTAGATAGGCTACATAGATTAGATGGATTAGATAGGTTAGATAAGCTAGATAGGCTACATAGATTAGATGGATTAGATAGGCTACATAGATTAGATGGATTAGATAGGTTATATAGGTTACATGGATTAGATGGATTAGATAAGTTAGATGGATTAGATAGATTAAATAAGTTAGATGGGTTTGATAAGTTAGATAGGTTAGATGGGTCAGATATATCAGATAAATTAGATATTTTAGATAGGTTAGATAGGTCAGATAGGGCGAGGTGTTACGGCCACACATCGCGACAATAAAGGAGGATTGTCATCGGCGCGGGGGAAGCTCGTGAGTATGCTATCGCGGTTCCAGGGTTCCTCCCAATGCTACTCGGAAGGTCATCGTAGAGGTTTTAGCCGGTAGAATCCGGCACTACCCGGCGTCCTCGCCCCGGGGGGCGCAGGGCGCCTATGAAGGTTTCCTTCACGTAAAAAAAAAAGAAAAGAAAAAAAAAGAAAATTAGATAGATTAGATAGGTTAGAAATGGAGGTTTTCACCACGCAAAAAAAAAAAAAAGAAAAAAGAAGGTTCGAACGTTGCTCGTTGACTCTTCACGGAGTGCGTTGCATGTATTGTTGGTCGTTCGTGCAGTGATGGATAAAAGGAAGTTTGTAGAATAAAAAAGTATAAAAAGATGCGATCATTTTGAAAAATCGATTTATATCTAGTAGAAGCAATTGTTGCTAATCTCTCTTTGTTTGTTACGTTTAATAATAAACGACTGTTATCGGTATGGTAAAAACTTTATATTCGCAATTAATCGTCAAATAATAAGAAATATTAATTATTTTGTACGATTAATCCGATTCGCGTTGGATATTAAAATACGCGTTTGCGTTGGTTAGCTGGTGGAAAGTAGGTCATTTAAATTGCTTAAACTGCGTCCAGCTAAAATAATTATAGGTTCTACAAACACGCGGTCGTTGCTTTTCACCGATCGGAATGTCAGGACCCCTTTCGCAACGTAAAAGGAAGTTTCGCTATGTCACGCCGGTTAGACGCATTCTTCTGCAAACGTTTTCATATTGCATCTAAAGAAATTGTTAATTAGACATTTTATGCGATGAACGAACATCGTTTGAATCGCTGAGTACTAATTTCAAACAATCATTTTCTTATTTTCCTATCGTCCACGAATATTTAATTTCCAAAGAAGAAAAGATTTTTAATAGATCCCCTTATGTAATTCGAATATTTTCCATAACGAAGCAAATGAAATCTTTTATAAACAAATTTCTACAAATTTCTACACATCATAGATAATAGAATAATCAGATAATTTAGGATAAAAAAAAGAAAAATAATAAAATCGTTAAGGAGAAGCACATAATTTATAACTTGTCAATTTGCTGGTATTATTAATTGCTAAATTATCGTCTACGAAAAGACTCAGATGCCCTGTGACAGCGTCTATATTTAAAAAATCCAGATGCTTCTCTTCAAAAACCTGCCATCGACATCATCTATCGCGAAGAAACGTCCCACTTTCCCTCGTCGTCAAAATGACGCTATTACATTTGCTTTGCAGCACCTGGTGTGCAGCCTTGTTCACGAGCGCTCGACCTACCACAATACGACAGATGCGTGGTGCAGCAATTGAACGCCATAACGCCGTACCTGGCCAAGGGAATCCCGTCTTTGAAGCTGCCAGCGTTAGATCCTCTATTCCTACCATCGTTAACGGTGGATAGAAACCTGGATTCGCTGAAGATCAAGGCGAACATGAGCCAGATTCGCGTGTACGGCGCAACGAATTTCGTTATTAGCGATTTGAAGGCCAATCCGAACGATCTGTCGGTTCGTCTCAAAGTTCAGCTGCCCCATGTCCATGTGAATGGAGATTACGATGTGCAAGGAAGACTGCTGTTGCTTCCATTGAGTGGAGCTGGTAGTTTCAAAGGAAACTTCAGTGAGTATATTTCCAGCGAACATTTCATTCCGCACGTCCGAATCGCAATATTTCTGTCTCTCACACTGTCGAATTGATTTGTTGCTACAGCTAGCACGGAAGCGCAGGTGACCGCTCAAGGCAAAGAAGTTACCGATAAGAATGGAATACAAAGGATCGAGATCGATAAGCTAGTGACAAAGATTCGCGTAGGAGACGGAAACATTAGACTGAAAGCACCGCCTACTCACACCGTAGCTGGTAACTATCTATTGGGTTGTCCGGAAAGTTTCTTTCGTTTTATAAGGAAGCAACGAATGCGCGACATTTTTTCTTCGATTTTGATTCATGATTTTATCGAATTACGTGTGATCGTAATAATAGAAACGCGACAGAATGGATCATACGTAATTCAGTAAAATAATAGAAAGGGAAAAATGTCGTGCGTCTATTGTTTCCTTCTAAAACGAAAGAAACTTCCCGGACGACCTGATACTTAATCTGTGACTTAACTTTCGTCTCGAACCGAAAAACGAAGGGAAGGCAAACTTAGTTCGTTGAAGGAGATTTTTAAAAATCATCTCCCTCTATAATATCCAATCTGCCCGTGTTTCTTAGAGATAATTGAATTATCACTTAAACGAAAATAGAAATACAAAAGCCGGTTGTGAATTCTCCATAAATTTCCCGTTAAACAGACATAATACAAAAGACATAATAAGACATAATAAAATAATAGAAAAGGAAAAGTGTCGTGCGTCTATTGTTTCCTTCTAAAACGAAAGAAACTTCCCGGACAACCTGATACTTAATCTGTGACTTAACTTTCGTCTCGAATCGAAAAACGAAGGGAAGGTAAACTTAGTTCGTTGAAGGAGATTTTTAAAAATCATCTCCCTCTATAATATCCAATCTGTCCGTGTTTTTTTAGAGATAATTGAATTATCACTTAAACGAAAATAGAAATACAAAAGCCGGTTGTGAATTCTCCATAAATTTCCCGTTAAACAGACATAATACAATTCTTCGTAACAATCGAAATTCAATAGAGTGAAATACTTGCTTTTCTTTGGCTCGATAACCTTAAATCTCCGGCGGCAACCGCAATCTGCGAGGCTTTTGTCCAACTTCCTCCCTACTTCGTTCTTCGATCTTCCCTCTTTCCCTTCTTTTTCTCACCTTTCGGTGCAATTTCGTCTTTTCAGCTGACGCAGCGGCCACGTTTTTCAACTCGAATCCACGCTTAGTCCTGGATATCGCCAGCCCGATTATCGAGGACACAGCGGCGACTGTCAGCAGAGCATTGGCCGCCAGAGCATTAGGCGCTCTCACAAAAGAGGAATTACTTCCCTAGTCCACGTTCGCTACGTTAGGCGGTCCCATAAGTAATGGTAGAGTGCGTTTAACATGTTTCCTGTCTCGTGAACCACGAACATCCAATAATTGATATTAATTGAGATGTAATCTGGATATAAATATTATTCAACTGGAAGTTATTAATTTCCAATAATACACGTTTGGCAAATTAAATTATCAATTGTATTTAATACACGTGAATATCGTTGTAAAATGTCAAATGATCGGTATCGAATTATGTCAAGTAGCAAGGATTCGTATTTTGCAAGGTATTGTAATTTTATACTTGCACACAGTTGCACGTTTTCTTTGTCAATGATCTTATAAATATTCCGAAGTATATTCACGGAGCAAAATTATTTGTCCAGGTGTAACTTAGATATTGCAGTTTCTTTTTTGTGATAATAATCTTTCCAGTGTTATAAATATTGGCACGCATATACTACGTCATTTTTTTTGTCTTATAAACGTTTCTTTCTGGTTAACGAGCATCTTTCCAACGTTCTGGTAAATCACGAACAAAATCGTCGATTTCGACATGGAAAATCAGATCCGACAGGAAACGTGTTAAAGTGAAAAGCAGAGAATTTTTTAAATTGTAAGTACGTACTTAGTTAGATCGTTTTTATACAGCAAATTAGATATAGCTTGATGTGATTAACTATAGTAAATAACGAATGGTAGTTTGTTGTCGTCATAGACTAGATCGAAAATAGCATTTTTAAACAACCAAAATCGAGGAAGATATTTTAAATTTCGAATATTATATTTTAAATAACCGAATATACGTTATTTTTGTTACTTTGTTCGATTATCCGAATGATGACATTCGACGAGTCATTGTAAAATCTCGATTAATTCGTCGTTATTTGTTATAAAATACGGTTGCAGTGAAATAACATGAAATCTGTTTGTATATATTGTACGCTTGTTATTAATGTTCAGCTGTAATTGTTAAAGCAAATCATTTTATGATTTTTTGATAAAATTTTATTATTCACAGGGCAAAATTTTTCGTTACAATCGGACATTCCTTCGTACATTTACAAAATTATTCGCCTACTTTCGTACAATTCGTTTGACATGTTAGAGCGTAATTACACAATTTTATAACTTCATCGTAAAATCCTTCGTTGCAACTACGTATCGTGTTGACCGTTTTCTGTCTGGTTTCTTGTTTGTCGTTCGTTGATTGAAAACTTTTGTAATAAGCCGAATAATTGTTAGAATAAATCTTAAGGTGAATATAACTTACCTCGATTTTACAGCAATATTTAATAATATACACCTATTTTAAATGTACACCTAAATACTTTTCCAAATTTCATATACTCATAGCTTTTCCAATTTTATCGTTGATAATTCCTTCACGTGATAATAGCGTCGAAATGTGTTCTTTTATTCGTTTATAAAATATACGCAAATGTATGTCCGTGTGAATATACATTGACAATAAAAGATAAGAGAAGTAGCTGTACAAATTTTTACAAGATCACCAAAACCGAATCTAAACGAACTGAACGGTTTAATCGTCCGGAAATAGTTCTTTGTAGGTGAAAGACTTCGTGATTTTATTGGCCACGTCCGTGAAAAGTGTTGCCAACGATGTTTCCAGCACCGGTGTGATTTCGTCGAGAAACAGCGCGTTGTTGTTGTTTAACAACTCGTGGGTGGTAGCGGCTGATTGAACGAAACACGTGATTAACGCCTCAAAAATGTATTAATGCAATTCGTAATTCACGACCGAATAATAATTATTCATTGTTACGAAGATCTGAGAAACAATTAGGATACTACAAAAGCAGTCAAGTAAGATACCACGAAACACCTCAAAAATGTATTAATGCAATTCGTAATTCACGACCGAATAATAATTGTTCGCCGTTACGAGAATCTGAGAAACAATTAGGATACTGCAAAAGCAGTCGAGTAAGATACCACGAAACACCTCAAAAATGTATTAATGCAATTCGTAATTCACGACCGAATAATAATTGTTCGCCGTTACGAGGATCTGAGAAACAATTAGGATACTACAAAAGGAGTCAAGTAAGATACCACGAAACACCTCAAAAATGTATTAATGCAATTCGTAATTCACGACCGAATAATAATTGTTCGCCGTTACGAGGATCTGAGAAACAATTAGGATACTACAAAAGCAGTCAAGTAAGATACCACGAAACACCTCAAAATTGTATTAATGCAATTCGTAATTCACGACCGAATAATAATTGTTCGCCGTTACGAGAATCTGAGAAGTAATTAGGACACTACAAAAGCAGTGAAGGAAAATTACTGATGTAACTTAATTACAATAGTTATAAATAATATAATAAATAGTTGAGATAAGGATTGGCTTACCAAGAACAGTGTCGCCGCCAAACAAATTACTGAGATTCAAATGCGCCTTGCCGATTTTGATCTTCATCTTCATCTTCTCGAAATTAAGGTACACGTCGTCATCTCTGTGCACTTTGCGTGCTCGTAGGACCACGTCCGAATCGTAATCGGCTTGCGAATAAAAATAAATCAAATCAACGGTAGATAGAATTTAGAAAGGAAATAAAGAAATTTAATTACTGAAGGATCCGGTGATATCGCCTTGCCCTGTCAATTTCAGCAAAAGCAGCCTTGCGTCGATCTGGTACTTCCCCTGAAAGCTCAACTTGTCGAAATTCACCTTGAACGTGAACACCACGTTCTCTACATCAGCTTTAAGGTCTCGGATATTGAACGAAGATGGGCCAAACACCTATTTTTCGATTAAAAAAAAAGGAAAACAGAGGATGAAGCGAGTAACAGCAAGACGATTCCGTGCAAACGATCGCGTTACGTTCTACAAATTTACCCGCAAATCCGTGAGATTGACGTCGAGCCTCGCTCCGACTGGTCCTCGAGACAGGCGAATTTGTTTGAGGTTTAGGGGTTCGATGGCTGGTGCACCGAGTTCCGGTATCCCGGCTGATAATTTATCACGAAGCTGGTCGATGGACCTGGTGATGCATTTGTTGATATCTGGATCGCTCTTCTTGCACGGCTTTATGTAAGGCGCTGCGAAATCGAACGATTGCTCAAACTGGATCGATCGTTGACGCGTTAAGATCGTCTCGCGTGATTCGAACGGTCCGAGTAATACGTTAACAAAGAAACTGTCGAAGTGGTAATCACTTTTCAGAAAACTCTACATCCGATCTGTTTAGCCTTCTCGTAGTTTTTTTTTTTTTAGTAATAAATTAATTCGAATGGAAAAGAGAAAGGCGGCTGGCAAATGCATTTGCGAAGTCATTGACGAAATCAAGGTTCAGATATTTACGACAAGAGTTAGAAAATTATTAAGAGACAATTGTTTGTAGAGATGTAGAGTTTTAGGGAGGGCGTTGAAATGGTTAACGCTTCTAAGAAAACTCTACATCTGTTCTGTTTAGTTTTCTCAGTCACTGAGGCCGTCGAGAAGCCATAGACAAAAGACAGCCACATGGCAATCACAGACAATAGACAGGCAACGATGGCTTCGGGGTTTTCAGTTACTAGGTAACACTGCTAGCGTGCGGATCTGGACCAGCTCAAACTGTATTCGCACTTGTATATACTTCTTATTGAATTGATTGTAAATTTCCTCTAAATAAAAAAAATACTTGTATATACGCTTGTTCGTTAAATATATTTTTTCTATCTTACAATTTATCCACGCGTTCCTCTATCCGTATAACCAATAACCACAACAGAAACGTATCGCGTAATTTCGTACAAGTGCGCATTTCGGTCGAAGAAGTTAGAAGGTGGAGAAAGTGAAGCAATTAGAAACGAAGAATCGGAGATTAGGAATTAAAAATGAGAAACGAGGATGGAATAATTATGGATCACTGGGAACAGGAATCAGAGATTAACGATGTCGTTTTAGCGAAAGTTGTGTTACTTTGTGCGCGAGATTGGAATCTGCACGTTGTTTGCTACTTTGCCAGCGCGATAATTAACAATTAGACCGTGGACTTTTAAGCAAATTTAGTCTCAGCAGCGCAAAACAAAAAAAAACGGAACCCACATTGCGATTTGTTTCATTCATCATTGACAGAAATAGAAAATACAAGGTTGCCTCGTCAATACAGTTCCGCGTGATCATCAAGTTCTATCAATTGTATCGTTGCAAATTCTAATTTTATTGTTCGGACGAATTTAAAAGGAATAATACAAGGAAACAGTTATTATCTTCGATCTCTTCAACGATTTCAAAGTGCAACAAGTACGAATGGCAAAAAGTTAATACATTTACAACAAGGACTGCCAATTGATGTAGCTGATTATTTTAAATAAAAAATGTAACCTTTCATTCCACGATATCTACTTGTATCTACTCGATTACGAAATCGACTGTATAACGCAAGAAGATCTTCGTTCTGTCGCTTGTTTAACATCACTTTTCACTATTATTGTATTCCTTAGTGTCTTCAGCGTGTCACTTTCTATCGTTGCAAAAATATAACGAAGAATCACAACGAGTGGGAATCTTCTACTGCGAAATTCCATTTTCTATTTAATCCAATTTATTACCGAATGTTTTTTTTTTTTTTTTGTTGAAGGTTCAGGAAGATGAATCGTTGATCGATTTCAAGGAACAGGTGGTCGAACGAAGAGGAACGAAGCAGATCGGCGATCTTGTTTCTACGTGAATCGAGTTCAAGGTCGTGGATGCAGTCCTGTTTTAAAAAACCGAAAGCGGCACGATAGATGTCGAAACGCGTTTAAAATGCACGCGACACATGTACTCGCTTCTATCTTTCATGGAGAGTCACTACTGAAATTTTGCAATCGATCCTTAATACCTATCAGCACATTCTCGAGAAGATCTCGTTGACATTAAGCAAGACGTAAAAATTAGGATAAGGACTGGTGAAAGGAGATTAATTCCTTCGAAACTCGCGCGTGACCGATTATCCGATGTGCGATTTGCGAGAAATTTCCTTTTACTTAGAACAGTGATTCGAACTGAATAGAATTTCCTAGTAGAGATCGTTTCGCAATTTTTCTTCTAATTTTTATTTACGCAATCTGTATACTTTTAATTTTGTAATCTTTCGTGTCTGATTTTATCAACTTTTCTTCATTATGGAAATACTCACGCAAAACAGCAAGGACTGCGCAGAACAGAATCGCTGTTAAGCTGAAAAAGATAGAAAAATATTAATAATTGCTATCTTATAAAGTAGCACTTTGATACATGTATCTCTACTTCCATTCCAGTTTTCTGTAACGAAAGTGTATAGAATCTCGGTATTTTACCTTTCTCGATCTAATTTCCTTCGTTTTAGCGAGAAGTACGAATCGTGCTTTATTTAGGGAAATGATATCGAAAGAGCAAAGAAAATAGTATTAAAGGTCATTATTTTATATTATACAAATTATTGGCCTTTGAACGAATATAGCTGTATATATATATATATAATTGGTCTTATTTAATACTTCACAAATAAACTATTATGAACTATGGAATTAACTTGTCACATTCATTTACATCGAACTGCAATAAAGACCTCTATAGAATCAAAGATCACATAGTAGGTCGTAAATCGTAAGCGCATGCTTTATGAAGAAACTGTATGCTGGTAAGATTCTTTAAACGAACGATGCCAAGGTTGTCTTGTGCACCTTGCACAAAGACGTCTGAAACGCATCCTGTAATTACTATGATTAACGAAACATCGTATTTTAACTGTATAATTCGCAGTAATTTGCTATAGCAACGTATGAGATATTTTCGTAAGTAATCGTCCGAAAACACGTCGATTAGAAAAATTTATTTAAAAGATAATCTCCATTAGTTCGTCAGCGTGCAGTACATCATTGAATAATCGATTGAAACAGAAAGGGAATAGCTGCTGCTTGACTTAAACCGGGACTAGTATTGCATCACTGTAGCATTTCCAAACCACGACATACTCGACCCGCGGTTTGTGTAACTTTATGTCTTCCGCGTTTTACAATCTTGCAAATTTTCGTCGATAGTTAGTCATTAAAGAAACATTTCTTGTGTCCACAACTTTTTGCTTTAAACTTTCGACAGTTTCTTATGCACTTTATTATGCGTACGTACATGTTTGTATCGTCGCACGACATCAACAAATTCAGAAGGGTAAAGTTGAAAGACACAAATAAATAATCAGCTGTTTCGTTTAAAAATGTCACGTCCAGCTAACTGATATGAAAAAAATTTTACACCTTAAGTGCTAAGAAATATCCTTTAAACATGCTTAGCAACTTTTAAAATAAAATCGAGAATAAAACCAGTCCCCACGTGTATTTGTTAAACGACGACCGCTTTTTTTCGCGCTACGATCACCGACAGGATCAGGCTCAATATGTAATTACGAATCTACGTTAATCGCAATAAAATTTCATAAACTTGAAATTCTATTTGTATAAATTGTCCACTTTCTGAAGCACTCGCAAAGAGCCGCCTCATAAAACTTTCCAATACACCGATACGGATATTTCTCTTTTCAAACAAATCAAATATTTATCGAAATAACAATCGCACATTTAAATATTCCTATATAATGATATACAAAGCCATATTAAAACCTGTCTGGACCTATGGAATTCAGCTATGGGGAACAGCAAGTAATTCCAACATAGATATACTCCAACGACTACGATCGAAAACTCTAAGAACCTTATTAGACGCACCCTGGTACGTTACCAACGAAACGATACATCGCGACCTCAAGATACCCACGGTCAAAGAAGAAATATCCAAATTCAGTAATAAACATAGCACAAGAGTTAACAACCACCTAAACCCTCTAGTCACTCAATTACTTGACACGATGGATCAGATCCGCAGGAAAAAAAAACACTATCCCTTAGATTTAAGCACTAGGTTCAATTAGAATCAAACGTGCAATAAACTCTTTATACTCGTGACATTGTAACACGCCAGAAAAACTCACTAAAAATTCTTCTGTAGAATTGATTGTAATTTTCTCAAAATAAAATAAAAAAAAAAACTCAATTACTTGACACGACGTATCAGATCCGCAGGCAAAAAAAAACACTATCCCTTAGATTTAAGCGCTAGGTTCAATTAGAATCAAACGTGCGATAAACTCTTTATACTCGTGACATTGTAAGACGCCAGAAAAACTCACTAAAAATTCTTCTGTAGAATTGATTGTAATTTTCTCAAAATAAAATAGAAAAAAAAACTCAATTACTTGACACGACGGATCAGATCCGCAGGCAAAAAAAAAACACTATCCCTTAGATTTAAGCACTAGGTTCAATTAGAATCAAACGTGCGATAAACTCTTTATACTCGTGACATTGTAACACGCCAGAAAAACTTACTAAAAATTCTTCTGTAGAATTGATTGTAATTTTCTCAAAATAAAATAGAAAAAAAAAAATATTCCTATATAAACCTTTCCACTCTAATACGTCAACGTTCGAATCTACCAACAAGATACGATACAATTTTCAAGCTTTTAAAGACACCCTGTTTTAAAGGCACGCACTTATCTCCGCTAACCGCACATTTCCAAACTCCCACTGAACACATATTTCACTCGAAACTTTCGCTCACCGACCGACCGAAATCCACAAAACAGAGAAGAAATAACACGCCTATCGGCCCTTCGTCGTGTAACTACAATGCAAACATAACAATCGCCACATAACACGAGCAGCGAAAGTTTCCCCTGACCAGTTAAACACGATTAATCGATTTACTTTACTTGCTCGAGCTAATGTTTAATCCGTGGCCGAAAGAGACTAAGAAGGAGAAAGAAGAGAAATTCGTCGTACCAAAGGCGCACAAGAAGAGCGTACATCACGGCCGGTCAGCAGGTTCTCTCGCGTCTAGCGGATCGACAGACGGGGATGATATGTAAAGCCAGGATCCCCGGACAGCACCGCAGGGATTGCCTTATCGCATTAAGCATGCTGATTACCTCGTGCCACTTGTCGGTCATTGGTCCAGCCCCGTGGCTCGCGCCACGCCGATGCTAACTTCTGGAGAACGGTGTTGCACACCGTCGAATCGCCTTTTCCCTCGATCCATCCGTCTTTCTTCGCGATTTTCACGACTAGCTCGATGCTCGAGTTCTATCTCTTTAAAACGCGCTCGCTGTCGCGGCTTTCCAGAACTTTCTCGTTCGCCGGTGCCGAACAAGCCGACTGCGCACTCCACTTTCCTGTTGGCCGCAACGGGGCAAGTATCGCGACCAACGGGTTGCGACTGGCTGTTTCGTCGACAGTTCTTTCTTGATTTTGTCTTCCTTTCTTGTTTACTTTTAACCAAAGACCCGCTCAACACGTTGCAGCAGTTAAGAGGAAGATCGAGAGTTTAAAGAGTTAGGCAGGTGATGGTTAGAGCAGAAAAGGGGCGGTGGATCGTGCGGAGGAGACGAATCTCGGTGTTTCGAGTTGTTTCGCCGGATTGTCGTATGGCGTTTTAACAATTAAGGGGAGATTTAGAGTTCCAGAGGGAAACCAGGGGAGAGTGAAAATGGGAGATTTTTCGATTTACGGCAGCCAGGTTTGAGGTGTTTGAGCAGTTAACGGGTCGTGCGTTTTCCACGATTCTCGTGTTTTAATGGCCCGAGGCAGATTTGGAATTTTGAATGCTTAGACATGGATAATTTAGGAGAACCAAGATCCGAGTTTTTAAGTACCGACAGTTCGCAACGTTCGAGCGACGAAAAGGGAGATTTGAATGGCAAGGGGTAAACTTAGGTATTTAAATAGTAAAAGAACATTTAGGTAAGATGTTGAATTAGGAAATCTAGAAACCTTCGTATTTTACGATTGGAAAAAGGAGAAGTTGAAATTGAGAGAATTTACGGAGTTCTTAGGGTTTTGCGATCGTAGAAAGTTATACAAGAAATACGTTCGCCTGCTGGAAGGGGTTGTTCGTGCTTGTAATTGAAAATGGTACTAAGAACACGTGTAAATAATAAAAATTGTATTCCATATGGTGCGTTAATCAAAGAAGAAGTTATCGCTGAATGGGAAAGAACTGCTATGAAAATAAAAATGAGAAATTCGCAACACAAATCATTCTGAACATGGAGACGCGCGAAACGTTTAACTTTATCCGAAGAATTCATTGCGTAATAACAGATACGAGAATTATAACGCGAAGAATGTACAGCTGCAAGTGTGTACGCATTCGTTGCAAGAACTGGGAATGTTGTGCGAGTGAAATTGACGAGCCGAGTAAAAACTTGTAAACAGTTGTAAATCACGGTAAACGTTACGTCACAATTTCATTTAGGTTACTTGGTTATGTAGTTTTTTCTAGCTCCTTGCTACATCCAGAGATTTAGTAAATCAATAAAGAACTGGAGGAATAAACGGGTGAAAGGAGGAAAGAGCGTGGATGATTTATGGGGTCGTGGGATTTGAAAAAATTGTATGTCCCACGTTAAAGAGAGAAAATTTACAACGAACATAATGATACCTGAAGATAATCTTAATTGCAAAACGCGCGACGATTAACTCGTTACGCGCTGAATTGCAAATAATACTGCAGCTATACGTACATTAATTTTGTGACCTTTGGCGGTAGAAAAAAAGTCACATTGATAAAAGCGTTTTGAAAGAAAAACGCATTCTACGCATATTACAAAATAGAACAAATTTTTCTTTTGCTAACGTTGTAACGTTAACCATGAAAAATTTCTCAGAAAAGAGAAGAATTCGCAAAATAACGCTTCTCAAGGAAACTAAAAAAACTCGGCTACTGCGTCAGTTCTGCGCCGTGTTCTGCGACACGATAACAAATTTCCCGCCAAAAGCAGAAACTTAATCGGTAATTGAATTTCTCGTGCATATTACATTATTTAAATTAATATCGCGTTTAAATTGCACAGGGTTGCAATAAAAACAACGCGTAGCACCAAGGTCGTAACGATTAACAATCGTTACAACAGCCTGTTACTTTTACATAACAAGTCGAACAATGTCCAAGACTGTTATGCGAACCAGAGAGCCGTGCCGTTGTCGTCTGCGGATATCGTCAGTGATTTAGGATATATTTTGCCACGTATCGCTCGATTAGTAAGAATTTTTGTGTCTAGGACGATAAGAGTCATCTCGGTAATTATTAGTTCGTAGTGTTTTAGCTCCTCTGCTCCGCTTAAAGGGAATTCCGCGTTCAATTTCAACTAATTTCAGCCTCTGATTTGTCAAAAGTCCCTTGAACCGACAAAAAATTCAATCCAACCGCAATCAAACCCGTAAGTCTCGATTTTCGACCAAAGAGTCCAACACGATTCTAATAATTTTCGTCGAACGCAGGCTCGCCCGCTTCCAGCTACCTTTTTTTTTTCTTTCCTTATTGTCAGAACCAACGTTCGACTTTAATCGAGTCAGACAGGTTCGCAGCAATGACGCACACGTGCAATTATCTTCGAGCTGTCGACTTTTCAATACTGATCGCGTTTCCGCTAATAAACTCCACGAAGTAAATATTCACTTTTACTCCCGGCCAACCGTTAACAGCTATGCTAATCGATCGGAACGATAGCGCGGCCACGTAAAAAGCAGTTGTTCCAAGAGAACGATCCATTGAGATCGTGCGAGTTCGATGTTCTTCCACCATTGCAAGTTCGAGCATTCGTAGAGCGGCGGAGGAAGAGGGATGAAAGAAGGGAGAAACAGTCGGTTGGTGCGGATTTCTGCGGTTTTTACGAGGATCGTTAAGCGACGGCGAAAGTTGCAAAAGCGATCGCCGCGCTACTGGCCCTAAATTCTGCGATCCGTGACAAAATATGCGAGTAAACCTGGCCACTCGCCTCCAGGCGTGATCTTAATCATCGTGCCACGTTCGTGCAATAATGTTGCAACCCGATCAGGCATTTTATTGGCGTTTCTCTAGCTTTCTGATTTCCCTCCCTTCTTTCCCTTTTCTTCCGGTTCCTATGTTGATGATCTCAGAAGCAAGCCTGAGTTTTTGATCGAGTATGCTCTGTGGGATTTTTCCGTGTTTTTAGTAGAGGGAGAATCAACTATTGAGGTTTATTAACCGTTTGAATACCAGGGGTCATTGAAAAAAACAGAGTAGAAAAGTCCCGAACAGGAATAATAAATAAATAAGCGATAGCGCTCGTCATATTTCTTACCTTATGAAATACATCTGTATTGTTGTAAATGCGTACTATTTGTTCGTAAATGTTTCAAGTTTTGTTCGATAAAAATTATTCAGAAGTCCCGAACAGGGATAATAAATAAATAAATAAGCGATAGCGCTCGTCATATTTCTTACCTTATGAAACACATCTGTATTGTTATAAATGCGTACTATTTGTTCGTAAATGTTTCAAGTTTTGTTGGATAAAAATTATTCAGAAGTCCCAAACAGAGATAATAAATAAATAAGCGATAGCGCTCGTCATATTTCTTACTTTATGAAATACATCTGTATTGTTATAAATGCGTACTATTTGTTAGTAAATATTTCAAATTTTGTTGGATAAAAATTATTCAGAAGTCCCGAACAGAGATAATAAATAAATAAGCGATGGCGCTCGTCATATTTCTTACTTTATGAAATACATCTGTATTGTTATAAATGCGTACTATTAGTTCGTAAATATTTCAAGTTTTGTTCGATAAAAATTATTCAGAAGTCCCGAACAGGGAAAATAAATAAATAAGCGATAGCGCTCGTCATATTTCTTACCTTATGAAACACATCTGTATTGTTATAAATGCGTACTATTTGTTCGTAAATGTTTCAAGTTTCGTTCGATAAAAATTATTCAGAAGTCCCGAACAGAGATAATAAATAAATAAGCGATAGCACTCGTCATATTTCTTACTTTATGAAATACATCTGTATTGTTGTAAATGCGTACTATTAGTTCGTAAATAGTTCAAGTTTTGTTCGATAAAAATTATTCAGAAGTCCTGAACAGGGAAAATAAATAAATAAATAAGCGATAGCGCTCGTCATATTTCTTACCTTATGAAATACATCTGTATTGTTATAAATGCGTACTATTTGTTAGTAAATATTTCAAATTTTGTTGGATAAAAATTATTCAGAAGTCCCGAACAGAGATAATAAATAAATAAGCGATGGCGCTCGTCATATTTCTTACTTTATGAAATACATCTGTATTGTTGTAAATGCGTACTATTAGTTCGTAAATAGTTCAAGTTTTGTTCGATAAAAATTATTCAGAAGTCCCGAACAGGGATAATAAATAAATAAATAAGCNGATAGCGCTCGTCATATTTCTTACCTTATGAAATACATCTGTATTGTTATAAATGCGTACTATTTGTTAGTAAATATTTCAAGTTTTGTTCGATAAAAATTATTCAGAAGTCCTGAACAGGGAAAATAAATAAATAAATAAGCGATAGCGCTCGTCATATTTCTTACTTTATGAAATACATCTGTATTGTTATAAATGCGTACTATTTGTTAGTAAATGTTTCAAGTTTTGTTCGATAAAAATTATTCAGAAGTCCCGAACAGAGATAATAAATAAATAAGCGATAGCGCTCGTCATATTTCTTACCTTATGAAATACATCTGTATTGTTATAAATGCGTACTATTTGTTAGTAAATATTTCAAGTTTTGTTCGATAAAAATTATTCAGAAGTCCCGGACGGGGATAATAAATAAATAATAAGCGATAGCGCTCGTCATATTTCTTACTTTATGAAATACATCTGTATTGTTATAAATGCGTACTATTAGTTCGTAAATATTTCAAGTTTTGTTCGATAACAATTATTCGGAAGATAACAATGAAATTCAAAATACCGTGAGCCGTCCGTAGCGTTCAAATGTACTGGCACTTTTCGACATAAAATTTCAACAGCGCGATCGCGCTGCTTGCGACTCAAACTGTCAAGAGATTGTAGCGGATTATCTATTTATGACGGGAATTAGTTACGCGCCTAGTTTATTTTATTTTCGATGTAATTTGTACGTGCGTGAATTTAACTATAGTACCAGTATGCTGCAATTACAATTCAATTAATAAATATTACAACTTAATCGCACTCGTGGTATTGCTCGGTCCATCAAATTTCTTCCTTATATTGCGAGATCTTTGGATTTTATTTCACTTTTCACTTATTTTATTTCACTTTTCTTAGCTTTCCGCTTGTACCGCGTACATTTTCAAATGATCTGTTTCCTCCTTGCTGTATCGTTTTACTTCCAGCTTCGCGTCTGTTTTCATCATTTGAGAAAATCCCTTCCATTCCTCTTCCTTCCCTCTCCACTGTGTAAATAATACGAGGAGGTAATTATCGTATCGGTAATTAACTTAAGATTATAGTAAAGGAATAATTGTGGAATTTACTTATGCACGAAGGTATGATATATGTCATGACTTATCTGTAGATCTTGCGAAATATCTACAAATTAAAAAAGTTGTTCGTTCGACGCAAATAATAAATATTAATAACAGATATTAAGCCAGTAATTAAATCAAGCAAGTTTATTTGTTAAAATAGAATATTGTATTACGACAGATTCGAGGAGCGTCTGGCTACTACCGATCCGTTTCTCCTTACTCCCTTGCAGTTCTCCATTTCTTTATTACGAGAATAACGATAGGAAACTTTTCCTAATGTTTACGTGGAATATCGAATAGGGAAAAAAAGGGTTGAAAAAAAGAGTACTAAATACAGTAGTTTCTCTTACTATGCTTTTTTTCAGTAGTCTACGATTAAGAAAGCAAGTCATAATTCTTGGTCTACAAATGGAGAAATACGTCTGGCTACGAACCATACGCTTTCCCACCTTCTTTTATGTTTCCTCCCCTCTTCTAACATCGCGATGGAACAATTACGTGCATACCGTAATTCAATTGAAGATAAGTTTAATAATAATAATAATAATTTAATTCCCTGTTCCTCTTTGTAACAATAATATTCCTAAAGATCCGTGAAATGTTTCCTTTCGTTTCGTCCACCAACAAAAATATTAGAACGTTACAATAGCAATAAAATAAATCTAGTACCTACGCGCAAACAACTGGAACGAGGATAAAAGACAAAATGGCAGAAAAAACGAATAACCTGAGTCGAAACATTGACTGTATAAATATTTATTACGCTCGTTAAAATTCAAAATTGAAAAGGACTAATTGATAAGATAAATTCAGTGGAAGAAGACTCTTCTTATGTTTTTTTTTTTTTTTGTGATAATGACCGTCGTGGACTTTGATGATTCAGAATCGTTGTCGATTCAGCGTGCTCTGAGAGTATATATATGAGGTTGTCAGACGACCGAAGATCAGTTTCGATTTGTGCAGAAAAACGGTGCTCTCTGACTATTTCCATTTTAATAGCGAATCAGACCGAAAGGAAGAATGTTCTCCAGGCTGCTTCTCCTTCTGCCGATTGTTGTTGGAGTTGTGGCAACTGAAATCCGTAAGTAACTTTCAAGCTCGATATGATATTTTCCTTTTTTTAATAAAATAGTATATCTTTTTATACACTTTTTATACGCTTGAAAGCTTGTTGAATAACATTTTAGATTTTTAAACATAAAATTTAGAAAATTGTGTTTGTAGCGATAAGAAAGTTGAAGGAAAGGAAAAGAATAGGATAGTTGAAAGTTGAAAATAAGTCGTCGGTTGCTTACATATGTGGTGTGTTAATTAATTTACATATATACGTTATATTGCGCATTAGTTATTATATTATATCGTTATATTATTAAATACTAATTGTATCAAATATTTGTACAGATTAAACAGAATTCATGTATTCCGAGAGGACAAACATTATGTTAAATAAAGAGACGAATATAAATTATAGAAATATTGACCGAGTTTTCTAAATTATAATTGATTAAATCGTAGCAATTAATTAAGCTACAATCAATCGATTAATATCGATGAAAAATTCAGTTATTTGTCGTTTGAGAGTTAGTTTGGCAGTTGTTTCAGAACTCTTCTCGTTGACTTTTTACAGCAAAACCAGTTAGTACGATGGATAATAAAACTCGAAAAAAGCTTTCAATATTCAATTTACTCGTATTCACCTTGAATCATTAGTGTTTATTGAATATCCGATAAATCTATGACGTAATGCAGAATAAAATATTAAATGTCAGAATATATAGAAATATATATACGTGCACTGTAAGGCATAATTTTACCTTAAATATTGACATATCGAAAACTCGCGCTACAACGCGAAACAGGCACTTTGAAATGTTGCTAAAGTGTTAATCAAACACGTTGTAACTTCCACTGATACGACGATATATACATCTTGAAATTCGAAGATACACGACTTCTGTTCAATATTTTTCACTGTGAATTATTTTAATTAATTCGAAGGTAAAACAAATATAATTCCACCATAAATTCAAGGAAAATGCAACTAACGTTCATTAAGGTACAATTTCAAATGCAAAATACGGATAGATACGATCTGGAAGAAACGTATCGATAGATGTAACAAATCAGAGCCATGTAACAGGACATGAAATATAAACAAATAAAAAAGTCAGGGAAAAAACACTTTTTTATACTGATATTTCCATGAAACAGCTATAGACTATTGATGGATACGTAGATACGTCGAGAATATCCATAGACGAATAAATATCATTGACGACATCAAGGCTGTACACCATAAGACGGAAGAAAACTTTGCATGCCATGCAAATACTGTCAATGCTGTGGGAAACCAGGAAGTCCACAGGGTTGCACATAGAATTTAAAGAATTACAGTTTACAACAGATTGGTAAAATACGTTGAACGTTGATTCTTGAATATTTATTTGCGTAGGTGAGAACATTTTACAAAATTGTACGTTAGTTGATCGTAACTTACAAAGGTAATCTCAACTTACTTAGGATGATGTAATTGCCTGAAAAGCAGTATTGAAGTTGGAATATTTTGCGCAATTTGTGCGTTGCGTTATTCTACATTGAATTAAATATTTCACAATTAAGTTGATCGCATAAAGATTGAACATTGACATACGTAAACAGATGTAATAACGAAGATGTAAATTTGAAGAAAAAGGAATGCGTCAAACGTATCGATCTAGAATTTGGAATATATACATCTGCTCTTTTTATCTTTTTTATAAGGAATACAATTTTCCATAAAGAGTTGAGTATGTAACATAAATAAACCATTACATGTAGTTATCGTCTTAGTCGTAAGTGTAAAGACAAAAACTAAAAGTCTAAAAAACAGATAATTTTACGTTAGATAATATTATACCTTCCTATGGAAACAGTGTCGAAGTAATTCATACCCTAGAGGAATCATTATTTAATGAATCAGTAACGCGTAAAAACGAATATCATTTTTATATATCATGCGTTGAATTTTTAAGAAGAATGGCAGTCTATTGAAAAATATTCTTGAAAAAAAGCTAGAAACAGGAGAATATTTATCCAAATAGGCTAATTATCAGAGTACTTTACGCAATCGACTTGGAATTGCTAATCATTCTACATTTGTGCAACACTTAAAACTAATTTCCTTGTGAAAAAAGTAAACGTACGTGTTCCTGGAAATCTGTATTTTTCTACTTTCCCGTGCTGCATGAAATATCTTGACTTTTCTGTTCGTCTTTACTCGACGAAATATTAGGGAAGATAAATCTGGGAAAATAAATTCGGGAAAAACGAAGAAGATCGGAAGTAGAAAATATCAAATTGCCAAGAAATTAGCAACCAAGTCGTATATTTCCAACTTCAGAGGAATAAAAGTACGTAATAGGTAATTTCAAATAACAAGGTGATGAATTTTTAATTAGCGACCCAACCACTTTCTTTAGAGAAATAAATTCTACAGAAAATATATCTTACAAGAAAAAGATCAAGGATAAAAAGTTCCCAAAAAAATAATTTTCTTTTACTGCTCCCTCCTTTTAACCGGTTTCAGGGATTTCCGTGTCCTTTACAAAATGCCTTACGGTATCCTTAAACTACCTTATCGACTAACTTATTTTCTTACTGTCTATTTACCTTGCCAACTATCTTGCTTCCAATCGCTCAGGTTCCAGGGACATCGAGTGTTTCCAGGATTTCCGTTTCCTCTTACCCTCTAATATCTCGTGCCAACCGTGACTCTAATTATGTATTTTTTTTTTTTTTTGTCGCTTCTCTTTTTTCCTTTTTCTCCTCTTTACGATATAAAAGAACTTTAAAAGTTGGAAAGATCGAAATAAGAAGATTCAATATCCGATATTACAAAAACAATGAAATATAATCGTGACTGATGTTTCGAAGACTAAGAGCGAAAGATAAATATCACTAAATCTGATATCCGTTTTCCAGCTTCTTATATGCATATTTGCGGCGCCAGAGATCCAAATCTCGATGACTGCATCATCAAGAGCGTGTCTGGTCTATCGAAGAAGCTGGCCAGTGGCATCCCAGAGTTGAATGTTCCAGCAACAGACCCAATGTTAATCGGAGACATGCCACTTATTGACATCGCAAACTTTAAGGCCGTTGGATCTGACGTCACGCTCACTGGCCTACTCACATATCATATAAATCACCTGCACTTAGATCTCCAGAAACGCCAGGTAGACATCGATATGGATTTGGCCAAAGCTAAAATAGATGGTAACTACAATATCAGCGCTATGATCCTGATCCCTATAAACGAAAGGGAACCTCTCTCCCTCATCGCAAGTAAGTTGAACAATTATACGTATCTTTATATAATTTTTCATATTTGGAAAATATTCATTCGTTCGGTGTAACTCCTGGCGATGCGCGCGAGTCATCAAGCATATTATTATACGAGTACGTTCGAACAAAGCGTAGAATACGTACGAACTTTATACAGGCTGGTTGGTAACTGGTGATACAAGCGGAAAGGGGGTGATTCTAGGCGAAAAAAGAAGTCGAAAATATATTATAAATAAATATATTACGTTGATAAACACTTGCAATGTGACCGAAGTGTTTTCCTACCTATTAACTTACTATCCGACATTTTTATTCTACTTTTTTTATTCTTATTTCTTTATTCTATATTTTCGACTTCTTTTTTCGCGTAGAATCACCTCTTTTCCGCTTGTACCACCAGTTACCAACCACCCTGTATATGCCCAATTTTCCAAATAACGATATCCGCGCGTTAAAACAAGTATTTCTGCATTCTATTCGTAAAAAGTTATAACACGTTGTAAGAATGAGCTGCGAAATTGGTGTAACCGTAAGCGAAGTTGAACTTATACAATGATGGATATATGGTAGGTACATTGGCTGGCGAAACTATTAGGTTGTCCGGAAAGTTTCTTTCGTTTTATAAGGAAACAATAGACGCACGACATTTTTCCTTTTCTATTATTTTATTATGTCTTATTATGTCTTTTGTATTATGTCTGTTTAACGGGAAATTTATGGAGAATTCACAACCGACTTTTGTATTTCTATTTTCGTTTAAGTGATAATTCAATTATCTCTAAGAAACACGGGCAGATTGGATATTATAGAGGGAGATGATTTTTAAAAATCTCCTTCAACGAACTAAGTTTACCTTCCCTTCGTTTTTCGGTTCGAGACGAAAGTTAAGTCACAGATTAAGTATCAGGTTGTCCGGGAAGTTTCTTTCGTTTTAGAAGGAAACAATAGACGCACGACATTTTTCCTTTTCTATTATTTTACTGAATTACGTATGATCCATTCTGTTGCGTTTCTATTATTACGATCACACGTAATTCAATAAAATCATGAATCAAAATCAAAGAAAAAATGTCACGCATTCGTTGCTTCCTTATAAAACGAAAGAAACTTTCCGGACAACCTAGTACATATTTGAACACTTTTCACAGAAAACTTCTATACTCATGTTGTATGCGCTATATAAATTACAAGAGGGTTGTTCGAACGAAATTAGCGAGGGTTTGAATCAATACTTTGTTGCTTTCGATTTTTTCTTTTTCTTTTTTTAAGAAATACGAACCTTTGAATTTCGTAACGTTTGCCCATTTTCACGAAATCGGCTTACGATTTTTTGGATACGATTCTCTCGAAAAAAGATGGGAAGGAATCGTCGACTGTTATCGATCCGCTCTAGCCATTCCCCTCGCCTCGAACTCACCCTCAAAACCGCAACTGAACATTTTATGGCGAAAAATCCTTCCGCAACGATAATCACACGTTCTCTTTGCAGATGACGTGAACGTAAAGATAAGAATGTTGTTCAAGCTAGTCGAACACGCTGGCAAAGACTATATCTACTTCTCGTCGATGAACACGCACTTTACCATCAAGGATTTCACTATCAAAGTCCTGTCGAATAATTTCGACCCGACTCTGCGAGAGGCGTTCAGCCAGGCGGTTGGCAGCAATAATCAGGAAATATTGGAAGTAACCAGACCTAATCTAGAGAGAGCCATCTCCCACAGATGCCTAGAAATAGCTAACAAGATCTGCAAGCATTTCCCTTATGACGAACTTTTCCCCGATCGGGAGTAAACGAGATTAAACGAGATTAAAAGATTGCTGCGCCGGTCCCTGCGAAAGAAAAGGAAATGGTCAGCTTCGAACAGTGATCGAGTTACGTTTCCCAAGAAATAAATCGTTCGTTATTCGAATATTTTTTCATCCGTATGGTAGCCACCGTTGTTATCGCTGACAAATTTATCAACATTTTTAGAGTGATTGAAATAACATAAATTTCATGGATTCAAAAGCGACTGTACGAGTGACTTAAATAACATCTTTGTTATTCTTCTAATCAATCTTCTGTTATGAATGTAATTTATTGAAATTATCTCCTTGTTGAACGTCCTACGATATTCGTTAAAAGAATGTTATCCTACACGCTTATTAGTAAAAAAAAAAACACGCATTTCTTCAAATATTTGATACAATGATTTATTTTGATAATAAATTGTATAAGATCTTTTGGAATTATACTTCTGTTTATTATCTTACCAATTTCGTGCGTTAATATCATTCTATGTGATTAACCAAACACTGATGTAACTGTAATTAATTTCTTTATTTGACTCACGCACTGCCCCCTCAAGCATTACACAGACAATTATTTTCTTTCTCTCAATTCATCGAACAGTAATAATCATGAAACATCGGAAATGGCAACTGAAGAATTACAATATTACAACTGTATCTGTAAATTAAATTAAAAGAGAGAATACACGCGACAACGCAACAATAACTGCAAACGGAAGGTACAAAAATCAGTGAAAGAAACTAACATAGTAACGCGATTATTACGAACGATAGCGATAAAATACATTAGGAAAATTCGTCGAACGATATAAATTCGTCAGCAGACTGCGAGTATCGATGCATTTACACTAAAAAAAAGAAAAAAAAAATAGAATTTACGCAGAAATTTGTTCCACTCATTACGTATTAATATTTACGTATATTTATATACGTATATTTACGTATTTATAAACTACTTATATACACATACTATTTGGATAGTTCATATATTTGCCATATTACATGTATTCTATGTATGTTTTTACATTTTTCGATTTCCCATAAATGCATGAAAACCCGTAATCTACTCGACACTCGCATTCTTCGACCTTTCAAACCAATAAGTACGATAATCTCCTGCAATCTCGCCAATATAATCCGAGAGCAAAATCATAATTCCCGATTTAAAAACACTGAGAAATCTTCATCGTGCTTTACTAACATACTTTAGAGAATTTCTCTAAAAACGACGTAGAAAATATTTTTTTGGTACGTTTTTACGACTCTGGGAAAAGCACCTCGTAAGTAAACTCTTGCAGGATACTGTTCGCAATCTCTGTGAACGTGTTCGAGATCGCGCTCTCGATAGATGGCTTCAGTTCTTTGATAAAAGATTCGAAGTTGCTGTTGATGGCAGTGTTGACAGCTTCGCCGAGAACTGGATCACCGCCGAACAGATTTTGCAGATTCAGAGTACCATCTCCTATGGAGATTTTGGTTTTAAAATCGCTCATTTTCAGATAATTTCCACCGTCTTTTCCCTTTGTCATCTGCATCTGCATTTTCACCAGCCCCTTGCAATTTGTGAAGTGGCCCGTCATCGGCCCACTTCCTCGAATCTGAAGAAGGATTATTCGTCCATCCACGTCGTAATCTCCTTCGATAGAAAGGTTTGGAAGGTCTAGCTCGGCCACGAAGCTTAGGGTGTCCAAATTGGCTCTGAAATTGGAAAATTGAACATACGAAGGATTAGTAAAATGAAAGAATTTCTTAAATATTAACGCGTTGAACGTCAACGTGCACTGCGATGAGCCACGTTGATAAAAATGCGCAGATACGGTATATATTTTGCGAAAATTTGCAAGATCTAGCTCGGCCAGGAATCTTAGGGTGTCAAAACTGGCTCTGCGGAAAATTGAACATACGAAAGATTAACAGAATAAAAGAATTTTTTAAATTTTAACGCGTTGAATGTCAACGTGCACTGCGATGAGCCACGTTGATAAAAATGTGCAGATACGGTATATATTTTGCGAAAATTTGCAAGATCTAGCTCGGCCAGGAATCTTAGGGTATCAAAACTGGCTCTGCGGAAAATTAAACATACGAAGGACTAACAGAATAAAAGAATTTCTTAAATTTTAGCGCGTTGAATGTCAACGTGCACTGCGATGAGCCACGTTGATAAAAATGTGCAGATACGGTATATATTTTGCGAAAATTTGCAAGGTCTAGCTCGGCCACGAATCTTAGGGTGTCCAAACTGGCTCTGCGGGAAATTGAACATACGAAAGATTAACAGAATAAAAGAATTTCTTAAATTTTAACGCGTTGAACGTCAACGTGTACTGCGATGAGCCACGTTGATAAAAATACGCATATATTTTGCGAAAATTTGCAAGGTCTAGCTCGGCCACGAAGCTTAGGGTGTCCAAACTGGCTCTGCGGGAAATTGAACATACGAAAGATTAACAGAATAAAAGAATTTCTTAAATTTTAACGCGTTGAACGTCAACGTGCACTGCGATGAGCCACGTTGATAAAAATGCGCAAACACGGTATATATTTTGCGAGAATTCAACGTTACGCTGCAGTCTATCTCGACCTATTCCGGTATTCTCAGAGCAAAATGTATAAAAATGTATAAATGTGGCGGTCGATGCGTCTAACGATGGAAGAATATTGACTTTTATAATTTTATATAATTTCCCAGGTTCTTAAAAGAACTTTTATTTAAAATAGACACGATTCTGATTGATGGAAACAAAGAGAATCGTTTGATTGATAAATTACACGTCACTGCCATTCGTCCTTTCCAAACATATGGTTTCTGTCCCTTTTTGCAATTCACCTGTCACGTTCGCCATACAAATTATTTCCAACTAGAGCCACAGCAGTTCGTGTCACGGTCACTCGTGCATATGCGGAATACAAAGAGAGGATCTCTTGCTGTTGTTTTATTTATTCGTTTATGAGTCACCCGGTCGGGAATCAATCATCACCAGTGAATTGTATTTGATTTTCAAGACTTAAAGACGATATGTAATGGAGTCTGAGACGAAATATTGAAAGACATATAAACCGGAAGAAGTTTTAAATAGCGTGTAGAGAAAAAGGGGAAACGTAGAAGATGTGAAAGGCGATTAATCAACCTTCTGGTATAATAAAAATAACGGAGCGTATTCGCATAATAGAATACCTTTTACAAATTGTCAGCCTTTGTATCGCTGATGCGACGTTAGCCGTTAATTATTAAAAAGCAGAAATATAAAATAACTGAATTACCGTCATGCCCGTAATACACAACAATTTTCAGCCTATTTTCAATGGACTGAACGCATTTCCACGCTATGCGTAGAATAAAATAAATCAAACGAGCCTGATTCTAAAAAATTTACTTTCGATGAAACCACATTTTTCACATTTTTCTAAAATAAATGAAACATCTTTCGATCCTAAGAAATGGAATTTACTGTCGCGACTGCTTCGAAAAGTTTAGCTTTAGATTGATATATGCACCTACACAATTCATTATTCTATATCTTTAAAAAATTACGATAGATTAAGTAATCGCGATACCAAAGAATGGAATTTTTATGTTTCCGATTGTCCGAGTTCTCTGGAAAATTCGAAATTAATTCGATCCTCTTCGAGTCCAAGTTCGCCTTCGCCAACATACTTAGCTGCTACGCTTTACGACGTTGTCATTTCCGAATGTCATTTCAAGGCAGGTCGTTCATCGCTGACTTCATAACACGTGTCGTTACTCGGTTAATTTGACGTAATGACGGAAGCCAAGTTACTTTTATGAAACTCGCGACGCAATCTTCCTTCATATTCGCTGAAATTCCTCTCGAATAATTAACTGACAGTGACAGTAGGTAATTCGAATTTCGCAAACAACGTCATTATTTTCGTAATAAACAAGCTTTGTACAATCTATCGTAAAGGGAAACGTAGCAAGTTTTTAGCCGTTTTAATTCATGGTAGAAATGTTATTATGTACGAGACACTCGAATGGAAACACTTGTGAAATTTACCGAATGCTTTAAATGTTAATAACTTCGTCCTTATGACGCAAAGGTTATTAGTTAGAAGCTAAACTGAGTCTTTTTAATTATTTAATATTTTTAATAATTGCGACCTTATCACTTCTCGAACATGAATGTCATGCTATGATAAAAAAAAAACTGACGACTGATGAATCAACGACACATTATAGCGTCTGGACACGACGAACTTTTTGCTGTTATATAGATACATCGTTCATAATCGAGATTACAGCTCAGACGCAACGACGATGCTCGAATCTGACATTTTCTCTGATCCGATCGACTTTCTATTACGAATACTTAATGATGCTACGTTATCATCGATCAGTCGCGTTTACGTAATTCGTATTGCATCGAATTTTATAAGAAACGACGAAACCCGTTACAACTGTAAAAGTGGAAAATTCGTCGACAAAAATTCGCGCATAATATTTTTAGGTCTGAGAAGAAGAATACGTAACTTTAAGTTTTATAGCGTATAAGGTTCCTTCGAGTTAAGATATGTTACACTGATCTTTATCTCCTTTGCAATGTAATTTACATTTGTGAGAAATATAGCTACGTGTAATAACAACGCCTAGACTGGGAATTTTTATATTTTTATAAACACAACGAAAGAAATAAAGCTGAGATAGAAATTCTTCTCGTAAAGAACTTGCATATTTAAATATTTAAATGTATATTACAAAATTTAGTTCTTGGAGGTATTTAGAAATATCGCAACAGAATATAATGTATCTCTCTTTAAGCGTGAAATATCAAACTTTTCAGCACATATGATGGTATTCTCAAAGCAATTTAAAATCCAACGACCAAATTTTTATATCTTTATAAACACAACGAAAGAAATAAAGCTGAGATAGAAATTCTTCTCGTACAGAACTTGCATATTTAAATACTTAAATGTATATTATAAAATTTAGTTCTTGAAAGTATTTAAAAATATAATGTATCTCTCTTTAAGCGTGAAATAGCAGACGTTTTAGCACATATGATCGTATTCTCGCAACAATTTAAAATCCAACGACCAAATTTTTATATCTTTATAAACACAACGAAAGAAATAGAGCTGAAATAGAGATTCTTCTCCTACAGAACTTGTATGTTTAAATACTTAAATGTATATTATAAACTTTAGTTCTTGAAAGTATTTAAAAATTTAATGTATCTCTCTTTAAGCGTGAAATATCAAACTTTTCAGCACATATGATCGTATTCTCGCAACAATTTAAAATCCAACGACCAAATTTTTATATCTTTATAAACACAACGAAAGAAATAAAGCTGAAATAGAGATTCTTCTCCTACAGAACTTGTATATTTAAATGTATATTATAAAATTTAGTTCTTGAAAGTATTTAAAAATATCGCAACAAAATATAATGTATCTCTCTTTAAGCGTGAAATATCAGACGTTTTAGCGCATACGATGGTATTCTCAAAACAATTTAAAATCCAACGACCATTGTATGTCGACTGGGAACATAGTTTACGATCGGATTATTCTCAGCAGCTTCGGATTACTGAAACATCTTGCAATCGCGTGATTCGGCGAGATCGAGAACGAAGCAACGAAAATCTTATCAAGATGGGAAATGTTACGATTATGGGAATTTATAAATCTTCGAACGGTATAATACGATCTTGAATTTCCCAAAAAGTTACCGCGTGAACGTTTATGCTACGCAAACCGGAAACAGCACAGAGAACACAACGCGAAGAACTTTGCTATTTAATCTCGTCGAGACGATTCTAACTTCAAATGTGTAACTGATTGGATTAAGAGGAATAAATCGTAATTTTTCACTTTTCTTCCGCTTTGAAGCCTTAAGGTATTAAAAATTGCGCAAAGTTACTTTTCTAATTAATTTTCCTACTTACTTCAACTTCAATAACGTGAAGTTACTGGCGCCATGGACGATGACATTCTTCAGCATCAGTTTGATGTTCCCTCCTGTCGTGGCTGCCAATTCTCTCAGTACCAATGGTTCCAAAGACGGTATTTTGTAATCTGGTATTCCAGTTTTCAACTTGGGTTTAAGGTTGTTCACACTCGCCTTTATACAATCGGCCAAGTTCGGATCGTTTCTCTTGCAAATGTGAATGAAGTCGGCTGCACGCAATTAAAAAAAAAAAAAGTATTAATTATTACTGAATCAGGTAATCTAAATCAACGATGAAACATTTAAATCGATAATTAAATCTAAATGTAAAATGTTTCTTCTCCTTCTTGCTACAAAATCGTAGGATAGGAATTAAGATTCAAATGATTTTCTTTTAATTGAGGATAAATCCAGTGGTAACGTTCTTCCGTAAACATGTAAATTACATGGAACGTGTAATATGGTAATAAAGAGATGTCAGCTGAAAGAATAAAACGAAAAGATAAAGAAAAGACTATGAAGAGATATAATCATTGAAAATCTCGATAATTCGGGAAATGTAACGAGCGATAAATAATGTTTATTCTACGTTTAATTTACGCTTGTGAACAAGATAAATCGAAGAAAAAGCAATTTTACGAAGAATTTCAAAAATGTCTTTGATATTCTTCTAAATCGATAAAAATTGCTAGAATACAATTATTTGGGATTAAATTCTTAGAAAATTAATTAATATTAAATTTTTATATCCTTTTCGTAAGATTAAACGTACGTCCAGTTAACAATCGTATTTCCCGTAATGCACATTCAAACTCGAGATAAGTTATTACTTATCTTCCGCAATTTTCAAACAGCAACATCACGATACAAGTTACGACTTACGAATACATGAATCTTTGTCAGGTATACGTTGTGGTACTTTGTGACAAATTAACGACTAAACATAATCGATGTAAATTACTTGTGCCAAAGATTAACAGAAACTTTTCCTCTTAGAAAACTGATTGATTACAAGCAACTTGTGCGATTTAACGTATCGCATATATTAAAAACTCTAGGAAATAGAGAATAGATCCAAAGAAATATATTTTCAAATATCAAAATATACTGTTATAAGTAAAAAAAAGACTCGAAAAGCAATAATACAATTTTCTATAAATACAAATCTTATGCATCTCACTTTGGAGAAAAATGCAGCTACTTGCTGTATCATATTCGTATAATTATTAAAGTTAAAATATCTATTGAAATGCGTACGTAGTAAGTGTACATACATACATACATACATACATTAAAATTAATTATGTGATTCATCGATTACGCGCAGCCAATGACTAATTGCGATTTAAAATAATCTCCCCTGTCCGACTTATAATTTGAAAACTGCACTGAATCTAAAAGTAAAGTAGATTCTTAAACGGAAACCGAGGCCTGATAATACGATCAATTTTACTAACGCGCGTTAATCTTTAAACGACAGCTCGCAAACGATAAGATTATTACACGCGCTTATGCGTAATTTCCCAAATCGAATTAAATGTCGAAATTACGCGCGCGTTTCAGTTCGTTGCTCCAGGCGGTAGAACACATTTTCATTCGATGGTTTTCTACAAAAATACAACAGTCCCGTAAAGGAATTTCAATCAACGAAATCAACTCGATCGAACGAAACACGTATGAAAATATTGCAAAATCTAGAACACGGTGAACGAATGAATCATCGAAGAAATGACTTTGACTACGAAGCAGCAAAATTCGTCCTCCTACGTGGCTGATAAAAGAAAACCAACCAACGACATGCCCGAACGATGAAACAAAGCTAAGCGATAAAATTGAAAAAGATTAATCGGAAGAAAAAAGTTGCAAAGTGTCACTTACGTAATTCGCGCGCGAAAGAAACGCCAAAAATCGCCACGATCAATCCGGCTAGCACGATTGTCCTCATCTCTTCTTCGTAAAAATGAATTTCTTCGGTGGAAGAGAATCGCGTTAGATAGTTCGAGCGATGAGAAAAATATATCTGGATCGTTGTAACAGAGAATCTCGAGTGAGAACGATCGCGAATGAAAGAGCAGGGCTCGTCACCCACGAATGATCAGATCGTCGGTCTACGAGTGAATAACGCGGAGGTCAGCCTCAAGTCCTTATAGTTGTACCTTTCTCCCCTCTCTGCTGTTGCTCGTCGATGATATTTGCTCTAGAGCATCCAGATCAACGTGCCGGAGGACATTACGAATTCCCAGCATGTGATCTTGACAAGGCGCGTGTTGCGATATTTTTTATCGTCTATACGTTAAAACGTGCATATTCATGCGAGGTGTACATTCTACAAGTTGATTTATCTCTCCATCGATTACACGAACGAAGTTTAATCCGTTAAAGGTCAATGTCGTATTAATGCGATTTATTTGCAGCTTCTGTTACTTTTTTTCACGTTATTTATTATACATAAGATACACGTAACGCGAATTGTAATAATATATACGTGATATAGTTATAACGCGATATGATATAATATCGGGACGAAAAAGAGATTCGTAAAATCCTCGAAATTTCCTATTATCGTCGTTCGGCCTCGTCCAAGTTACTTCGATTTTTATCTAAGATTTATAGATTACAAAATATTTACCGTATATTACGGAAATATGACAGACTACCTTTTTTTTTTTTTTTTAATCACGGGAATGCTATTCTGTTTTTATAGTTTGCAAATTACTTCATTTCCGTTTCCCAATGATGTTGCGTTTCCACGTTATTATGTCTCGTTTCTACTACGCCACTACGTGATCGATAATGGGCTAAGCGAACTTCCTGTTGAGCGAATTCGCTTATCTGAACATGAAATTGTATTATTTCAGCGAGAAATCACAGATTGTGGGGAAAGTCAGTGAACCTTAATTACATAAATTGCTTGTCCTTCGTTGACTTTAAGTAAATGGAATTCTACTGGACGAATGTATTTGAAGATTCGTTTGAGATGTACAAGCGCTATCTAAGAGGAAATTCCAAGATCTAATGGATCCCAGAGTGTTTAATACTGTTGACTTTCGATAATACATTCATCTTTTAACGGAATTTAGATCCAAGAATAAAAGTTTTATTTCTATAAAGTTCAAACTAACGCTTCGATTTCCGATGTATAAGTTTTTAAATTTAAGGTTTTTATTTTACTGCGGTGCGTGAATCGCAAGAATGCCATTGCATTCAAAGTATCGTACAAATTGCAAGAAATATTTGATCGAATGGATCGGTCGTTGAAATTAGTTTGGAATATGGTTCAAGTGATTATAAAAGAATTTTGATTATAAATTATTATGAAAGAATCTACAATCTTTTAAGATCTGAGCATAGTAATAACAGTACTTTACCTTCCTTCCATCTCGTTGTTAACTTTATCTACAGTTGTCCACCTTCGTCTTTAAAATTCCCGTTTTACTCACAAGATTTTCCATTCAGATTTTCATTCATAGATTGGGGTTAGGTTACAATAAGTTAACCCTAGATCGTCGTATTTTTTCAATGGATTTCCATCGTTATGCGGTACAAAAAGGAAGAAAACTGTTGGCTCACGGTGACTCATTGCTGAAAAATGCGACGACACCTAAGGAAAACTTTTTCTCTTGTCTAAGATCTTTTCTGTCTTGTCATCAACACCTACAGTGTTGTTCAATTTCAATCATAAAAACTGATAGACTCGCGACGCAATTCGCTAGTATTTGAATAAAAACACTGAATAAGTAGGTGGTTAATCGTCGTCTTGCAATGTTTAATTGCTCGATATCAATAACCATATGCAGTACGATAATCGTATTGTTATTAAAGCCACTGAATTCTCATTACTTTTTATAAAACAGCGATGTTCGTAGATTGTAAACATAAATTTGGCAATATCGTGAGAAAAATGATCTCTCACGGGGACGTTATTTCGTTATTATCACGCTGTGGCTCTGATAATTCGATGGTTCCCTTTTTTCTTTTTCTTTTTTTTTTACAATTAACAAAATTTTATTCTTTTTATTTCTTTCCATCGCTATTATTACAATTGAAATCACACTGCCATTTCGCGTGTTTCATTTGATATTTCTGTGATTTTACTCTCTGATCGCAGTGCTATGTTGACTGTATTAAAGGAATTGAAGAAAACTACTTGTACAGATCAGAGGTTTATTGAAAACCGATGTTTACGAAATACTGAAAGACGAAGATAAAATATTCAGAAAGAAAATGGAATTATGTATCAACTTCTATAAAAATGCGATCAATTACGCTTTCTTGCTCCTACGAGATTACGTTATTAACATACGTGCACAATAAGTAAATACAAGTAAACAATACTTAATGTATACTTAACAGTTGCACATGCCTATTCATACGTCTTTTAATATTTATAAAAGTTGTGTTTCTGATAATTAGACTGCGGACGTTTATGCAAATCCATATTTTTACGAACAAAGATGTTTCCGCGGATATCTCTTTTCTCTTTTCAGCTACCAAATATATTACAAGGACGATCGTATTTTGAATACGTTTTACATTTTTATTTGTTTTGTGCATTTTAATACCTATACATTTCCCATAAATATCGTAGCATTATTTTTCCATAAATATGCATAATGTTACGCTGTGCATTATACCGACATCGAAAAATTCGCTTGTGATATAACCATTATCAATTCCTACGTAAATGTCAGATTAAGATATGAAATTATATACCTACCTATATTGTACTTAACCTGCAAGATAATTCAACGCTCTCGTAGATGATTTACGATTATATACATTCGTGTATTTTATTCTACGTGCGAGCAAAATTCTGATTCTGCGGAAATAAAGAATGACCTCGCGCTGGAAAGTAAAAAGAGAGAGAGAGACAGACAGAGAGAGAGAGAGAGAGAGAATAAAAATTGCCATCCTTCGCCGCGGAAGGAAATTTCGCAAATTCACTTTATCGCGTATAATTGGAATGATTTTGAACGCACACGTGAAGCGAACGTGCTCGAAAAGAAGGAAACGTTCGCAGGGAAGCGTATGCACGTGATGTATCAAGGTAGAAATAGTATTTTGACCCTGTCCTTCGACGACGTCGTCGAGTATCACGAGCCGGTAGGCCGGTTTTTCGTTTGTCCGCGTCCCTTTCTTGGAAAACAGGCAACGACGAGCAAATTGCCAGAAGAAAGACAATACGCACTTAGAATATTAGTAGATCGACGTAGCGTGGTCGTGCTTTTCAGCGCGTACACCACTTTGAAACACGTCATACGGACGATCTGTCCATTTTGATTCTTCGAGAGCGTAGTCTGTTCGATGAAGTGAACGCTATGGAGCGACGAAGGGGAAACAAGGCTGCGTTATTAGGATCTGACTGCATATAAACGACTGGCAGAGATTTAAATGAGAAAAGAATATCTTGGTATTTAGATTTGCTTGATCTTGAAGAATTTTTTATCAAACGTTCGTTGAACGTAAAAACGTACTGTCCCCTATAGATGAGCATTCGTTCGCTGGCAAATTAAAGTTTAACCCGGAGAACCTACTCGGAACTAAAGTTTCGTTTGAGATTCTTAAACGAACCAAATATGAATATGAAGATAGGTAGCCAGCTTGTTTCAATTCGTATTTCTGAATAATTTGCGAGAACTGGTTTCTCTCAGAAGCGAATAGCGATTTTTTAAAGGAAAAGAAGATTATATAAAAAATGAATTGTCACAGACGCATCCATCGCTTTAAACATATCATTGGCAGAGTAGCAGAGTTAAGGAAAAAACAGACGTTTTATTTTAATTGGGCTGTTTATGAGTAAACAGTTTAACGTTGAAAGAATCATTTGACCGTTTGAAAAATAGAATCGAAATTGAATTTGCGAAATTTCATCAAAATTTCTTGCCGAATTCTATAAACGTTAGTGAATTATAATTAAATGTAACGTTTTGCCAAGAACGCTATTTACTATAACGAGTTATCAAATTTCAACAAAGATAAATGATTCTCTGGTAATTTTAATTTAATGTCATTTACTCTAAAGAAAAAGGCTCCCAAAAACGGTATTTTGAATAAAGATAATTTATCACGATTGTATTATAATTTAGATTATCAAAAATAACAAATTTATTTCTCTGGACATTTCCTAAAGCTATTTACACAATATCGCGCAAAAATCATAATAAGCTTACGTATAAATATAAATCGATGTTTTAGGTGTTCCTTCACAAAAAATTCAACAAAATGTCATGAAAATATCAAAATGAACATAAAGAAAATTAATATCGAAAAATTAGAAATAAATGCTCAATGTTGAGAGAAAGAAAGCTTCGTGTTGTTTCATATAAACTAAGAAACATAAAATTCTTTACGTATCGAAGTAAAGTTCCCTACTTGTTTCATTTCGTTCGTGTCTCTTTCCATTATCATCGCCAAAAACAAAATGCCGAAAACCAGTGTTTTCGTGTTAATTGTAGGGACGTGTTATAAAAATCGCCACCTTCGAAAGGTGTTGTTCGAGTTAAACCACAATAAAAATATAAACTCAAGGAGTACCAGTGTCTTTATCTGCTTCTTTCGAAACATGAATTATTAATTATGTTTTTATAAACGTTGGCGGGAATATTATTTACATGTATTTGTGTGCAATAATTCACACGTGAAAATATTCTCACGAATATAATACTTTTATGAAAGTAAATAATTATTTTACGATTGTTGCGAGGACTACTACAACATCTTAGATTGAGAACACAAATTTTCCTCCATCTTATCTCTTATAACCTGAATAATTATTGTATATATATATATATATATTTTATATAAATATATATATTATGTCATTTGAATAAAAATCATGTCCGGTTTGATAATTTTCTTGTTTACTGCGCTGCAATGAGACAAAAAAATCAGGATCATAATTTTTCTTCTGGACAAGGCCGAAAAAATGATCTGACGGTATCCGAAGGTTGTTTCAGCGATAAACGATCTCATTTATGATTAAAAATTAATAAATATTATTTTTCAACTTTTTCCGTTCCTTGCAGACGGACACAAGTATAAACATAAATACAGGCAATGGAAAAGCGATAGGATTTTTACACTACGAAGAAAAGATCTTTTATCCTTATGCAACGTACAAATATTATATTTCATATTATAAGAAAAGACACGGAAACGAAGAACAGTGAAATTAAGATGATCTTCAAACGATCAACCGATCGGATTTTAAGTTTATTTTGTTATTTCGTGCACATGATTCGATATTAATTAGATCATGTGACCAATCATATTTGTAATTTCGTTAATTCTGCTCATCTGCCATCCGAGGAACAATGACGGGCGTGCATAATCATCTTCACGAAAGGTTCCGGAACTTCGGAACGTCGCGAACGTCGAAATCATTAATTATTCTTCTCGTTTCTTCTATTTTTTATAGCTTCCACGAACTCTATTAAAAGTCACGACACTCGTTCATTGAAATTGATAAATAGCAAGATGCCAAGTAGATTCGCTTGTGCAGAGACGTTTCATTGAAGAAATTTGATTAAATTCAGTGAACCGAGCAGCGTAACAGTTGTAATTTATTTTGACCGTGTGGTTAGGTTTCGATTAAATTTCTATGAAAATATTATGAATTGTTAATAGATGCGATTATTGTTAATATTATTAATATTAGTTAAGTGGATTACAAATATTGCAAACGCGTTAAATATCATGTAAATGAAAATGACACGAGTTAAATATTGACTATATACAATTTTAGAATTTAGAACATTAACCTACGAAACATTTTCCGCTTCTACATTTAAGGCTATCGAAATTGTTATGTACAGTAGCTAGAAAAAATAGTTGCGCGCATCTTTATTTCTCGACGATGCACTTTTCATTTTGCGCTCGTACGAAAGTTCTACTAAATAGTACGAAATTCCATATATCTGGACATAATTAATCGAGTATGTAAATATCATAATGAATACAACGACGCGCAAATATCTTTTATAGACACTGTGGATTCATCTTTTTGAGTTTGAAAAATGATGACTTTTCGCTTATTTCATTAACGATATGTGTCATAACAATAAACGATGCTTTCTCGTCTCTTACGTTTTCCTATTAAACGAGTGAGTTTCCCGCGATGTTATAAACGATGTTATTTCTTCAGACTGCCTTCTTCTCTCTAATATTCTATTCCTTGACATACCGAGAGGATTTTAAGATTATATACGTTCTAAATACAAAACGTGTACACACGTATAGTGAATAATTCATAAATCATACGATTTTCCTTCGTGGAAATTCCTATTTTAATATGTGATTAGCGATTGCAATTTCGATTCATCTTGCATGTATTATTTATAACGACCATTGCATCATAATTTTTAAATACCAGAAAATAAACAGTTTTTAGCTTCGTATTAACGATATCGTACGATACGTTTTCCAGTCATGGAGTCTAAAATAAATTTGAACGCTCTTCTTTCAAATTCGGTAGAAATGAAATGGTTAATTTTTATTTCGATACAACGATGGTAATCAAGGAAATAAATATGCAATTTCTTATGGTAAACGCATGGGAGAATGTAAAACGAATGATACGCGAAATATGTAACACGAAGCAAGGTGTGAAAAAATATATAACGTGAAGCACATGGTATAAACTAAAAAATGAAAACGGAGAGAAAGCTGCGATCGTTCCGAATACCGATTTACTGGCATCATAAGAATATTAAACAACGATGCAGCTTCCGTCATTCTCATTTTCCAGTTAGTCATAAATAATCGTAACAATGCAATCGATGAATTCGCGAATACTTAACTTAACGTGATTAATCCAATTCGATGGTATTTAAATCGTTATTACGTGTCATCCATTCCTTATAACTATCACACATACACTTACATAATGTCTACAACATTTTACATTCGTAGAAGTGACATAAATTACGCGAAAGTAAGCTTATCAGCTTCAGATATCTTAAGTTCGAATCGCTTCGACATTCGACCAATTTACTTTTGGGAATTATCGCAGCGTAACTAATTCGATCTTATATCAACAATTTGCAAACTGTAAAAATTACAACGTCAGCGAAGATCGTAAATGAAGATTTTGAGAATTTTCATTCGGTCGCGTGTTTTAACTTTCGGTTTTAATATCATTCTTTTAGTCTCATCGTTAATTAAGT
This sequence comes from Bombus confusus, assembly GCA_014737475.1. Classification (NCBI taxonomy): domain Eukaryota; kingdom Metazoa; phylum Arthropoda; class Insecta; order Hymenoptera; family Apidae; genus Bombus; species Bombus confusus. Next base: position 5,718,712 of record JACXIV010000041.1, read on the forward strand.
TATAACTTTAATCTCAGCCACGGTATGATTTGCACCACAACACAGCTTCGTAACGATAAACGCAGGACGTTATCTTGTGAAAATTAACAATGAACTGGCTTTCGTCATTGTCGAAATTGATTGCCAGCCGGCAATTTTAGTATCGCATTTAAATAATATATACAAATTAATAAATATTTATAAAACTTAATATTGTTTCCCATTTCATGTGTTTCTTAATCGACAAAAAATCTTCTAAAAAGGAAAAGAATATAAAGATAATGTTTTCGTTGCTGTATCTTCCATCTGCATAAACTTCTTCTTTTTTTAATCGATGTGTCGCAGCTATTTGGTGACTCTTCTTCCCTTTAAGTGACTATCGACAGACGTGGCTCCATTTTAATCCATTCAATCGATGATCCACGCATCGTATGGCACCTGAGCGAAGATCCTTTCGACGAAGCTAGTCATTACCTGAACTAATTTCCTCCTTAGATCAGGTTTCATCTCTTTCAACAATTCTTGGCTGTTGGTATTAATGAAGAGATTTAATGCCGCCACTGAAATAACACAGAGAAGAAAAACTCTTGTTAAACGCGATCGATCGGTAATTAAGATCGTTCGAAATAGACATTAACGCCCACATCCGGTCGAACGAAGATTTTATGTAAGCTTTCGCGCATAATACCGCGATTTTCAAGAATCTTCATTATACTATGTTATAGATACGGCAATTTACTCGTTGATTTCCATTAAAACTGATTGCTTAGATATTCAGTGGATTTATAGAAGAAGAACACACCACTAGAAAGACTAGGATAAACTCAGAATAAATGCAAAGCATGAGGTAAACGATTACTAATAATCGTATCGTTTGGTGGTGAAAAAGATTCTTCGCTTTTGCCATTTATGTAACGTATTTATGTAACAGACTCGTTCAGTGGTTAAACAAAGAAATGAGATAATGTTTTACTTCTAGCACTTTTCTCATTTAATATTATAATTCTAGTAAGACGACTCTTTCTGGAAGAGGACGTTTTTAAAATGTATTTTTGAGAAAATTAAGAATCTTTTAAACATACAAAGATATGTACGTGTATGTCTCTCTTCTAGCAAATTGACTGTAAAGATCTGCATTGATATATTCGTCATCCTTTTTACAAAATTAGCGACGCTATAATTTGTTATACCGCGGATCGCACACGCACGATACACAATAATACGTGGACCGAATTTGAAATTTAGTTTTTACCGAATTAAATTTCTTCTCCAGTCTTTTTTTCGAGTTTCGAAATGCATGGTAAATTTCATTTTGAACAGCTAAACCTCCGTCAAGATTAGCGCATACATTTCTGTGACTTAATTCGTTGATTTGTTAAAGAAAAAACTTACGAATAATGGCGTTGCTGTCGCGGACATTTTCGACGCCCATCTTAATATTCTGCACACTAAAGTCCATTTTAAGCTGCTGCAACCTTAAATAATTGCGACCTTGAACAGCGATTGGCTTCGCCCGGATGAATACTTTTGCCTTTACACCTTCTGTAATCATAAACAGATTTGTTTCTCAATTTACGTATATCTTCTTTTCGTATACTTCTCAGGTAGAATTCTGAGCAATTTTTTTCATTCATCACAAAATTTATACGATATACGTACGTAGATCTTGTAAAAATAATACTATTTCCCTACCAATAGCAAAACATTACGTTCGAAGATCTGCACAAGATCTGACCAAGAGGTTCGCGCTCCGAACAGCAAACTGCAAGCATATCGAACTGGTTGCATTCTACAAGGCGAATTTATTAGAGGCCAACGGTACCATTCGCGTGAAGATAAGCTCAGTGTCTCTCACGACGCAGACGTTATCCATATCTTCTTACATTTCTTTGGATAAACATTTTATATTACTTATATTTCATTAAACAAAAAGAACTTACATTTCTGCCACTTTTTCATCAGTTTATTACGATATTTCCACTGAAAACTATCTCTGAATACTTTGAAACGTACGACCAACGAAGTACCTGTATAATAAATTAAAAATGTATATATATATATATACAATTCTGAATAATTTTGTTGTATAAATAAATAAATCGACTATAAGATTATCGTATTATTCATATTTGTATCTTATCTCGCTGAATTTTTGAAAGAATTTAGAAATCTTTATGTGAATTTATTTTTCCAAGTAAAAGAGCAGCAGCCTTTTGTTTTCTCTTTTAATAACGCGTGTTGTATTATACAAACGAAGAATCTTTAACATCAGAATTTATATACTTTTCCAATTCGTTGCAGATACTTCGCTGATATTCAATTTTGGAGTAGTCGGAGATAATTCTTGGTGAAAGGAAATCTTTTCCAAAAATCTTTACGGTTAATATGGAAGAACGTTATGGTTAAAATTATCGTTTCTATAATTAGACGAACATTGTTGCGAATTCGACGCAGTATAGCCTGCGGCACGGAATATAAAAATCAGCTGAAAACAAATTTGCATTACGTCGGTGGTGAAAGTTGAGGACGCTCGCGACTTTTACCTTTTCACTTAGCCCACGACGTTCTATCATCGCTGTTTATCTATCTCTTCAATTATAATTGCTCGCAGTCATAGCCCGGTACTGCTCTCAGCCATTTGAACTCGAATCACATTTCACTCAAAGTATCTATTCTACGGTTCGTCATGGTATCCTACAGCTCTTGCAATTCTAATATTCAATAGTTTGCCGGTGTTGGTACGATAGGCAAATTGAACGTTTCAATAATTAGATTAACGTTATTTAGCCCAGTAATCGAAATTCGATATTATGTAGAAGATTTCCTTATACGAAATTACGAAAATTTCTCATCTATACGGTTGCAAATTTCTAATATTGCAATTCTTAACGATAATTCGACTATCGGCGAAGGACAAATTTTGCCAATCTTCACGATCATTCGTTTTAATAAGCATGGTTTGTTAACACTAAACCTACTCATACTACACTTATCGAATCGCGATAGGCAGAACAGACTACAAATTTTTCTTACAAAAAAAAAACAAACTAGAAATAAATAATAAAAATATGAATCTTATGAAAAGCCATAGATTAGCAAGCGATCTGATAACGTTTAAATGTGGTCAAATTTGCGTAGAAATTTGAAATTTAGGTAGGTTTAGTGTTAACATTGATATTTTCTCTATCGATATATACTATATGTAATAATATATTACTACGTTAACAGTCACTAAATATCACAAATTTCTAATATTGCAATTCTTAACGATAATTCGACTATCGGCGAAGAACAAATTTTGCCAATCTTCACGATCATTCGTCTTAATAAACATGGTTTGTTAACACTAAACCTACCTATACTATACTTCTTGTATACTTATCGACTCGCGATAGGCAGAACAGATTGCAAATTTTTAATAGAATTAATAGAATTTAATAGAATTTTTAAATAGAAATAAATAATAAAAATATGCATATCTTATGAAAAGTCATAGATTAGCAAGCGATCTGATAACGTTTAAATATGGTCAAATTTGCGTAGAAATTTGAAATTTAGGAAAGTTTGGTGTTAACATTGATATTTTCTCTCGATATATACTATATGTAATAATATATTATTACGTTAACAATCACTAAATATCACAGATTACCATTAAATTCTCCATTGACAATTGCGTTAAAGGTAACTATCTTTCCTTACCATATTCACCCCAATAGTCACCAGCACCGCTGGCTTTCACCAACAGCAAGGTACCACTTGACCTGTACTTAGCAGCGGCTCTGATTTTCGGAATGCTGAGGGCTAACTGCAACTGCACCTCGTCTTCCGATAATCTGGCCCTCAAGCCGGTCACTCGTAACGTAGAAACTCCTCTTGCTGTAATGTTCTTAAACTGAGCCCTGTATCCATCCGGTCCTCCGCCAAGTGCGATATGGAGCTCGTCAAGGATAATGGGTTCTACCTCTGGATAGCCCAATTGCGGTAAACCTGAGGTTTGATAATCGCTAAATTAACGTAACTTCATCTGTTATCATCGTGGAGTTTGGAGTTAATTTCGCGTTTTGTTGGATTATCGTCGAAATTACGAAATGTAAATATCAGTTAAATATTAGAAAGTACAAAAGGAAATTTTGGAGTGGTTCAAACTACTCGAGAAAATTTATGTATTGATCTGGAAAGTTTCTTTCGTTTGATAAGAAAACAACGGATGCACGACATTTTTTCTTTCGTATTATTTTATCGAATTACGTATGATCGTAATAATAGAAACGGAAGAAAATGGATCTATTGTTTCTTTATAAAACGAAAGAAACTTTCCGGACAACCTAGTATTTCAATTTATATTTAGAGAAAGACGAAATTTGTTTAAATCTCTTTTCTCGTTTCGCGTGTTGCAGACGCGAATAAACGTCGATGTCGCGTTAGCCTCCTTAAGCAGAATTCTATGCTTATAATTAAAAGGAACAGCGGAAGGAAGAAAAAAAGATTAATCGATCAATTACAGCTCATTGTACGTTTGCTTGTTATTATATGATTTATCAAGAAGGTAATAGCGAGGAAGGAAATTCTTATAGATGTCGGATAAAGATGAACGCTTCGATGTTAAAAATTCATGCGATGTTTTATTCAATCTTCTTGAGTAAACCGAACCTATTCCGTCGTACTGTGATGCGTAGTTCTGGTGGAATGTAGGACACTGGGTGACCATTCGAATACACCGTTATAACCTGCTTCTTTGGCGCTCGATGTCTTTCTTTCTTTCTTTTTTTTTTTTTTCTTTTTTTTACTCGTTTTCAACGACACCACGTGCAATCTGTAATTCCCGACTTTCGACTTCCGTATTTTTCACCGGATGACACGCGAATCCTACTTTTAGAAAATGGGTCTACGGATCTCGGGCAAGTGTGTAACGCAAGTTGGTTAGCTACTGCGATCTATCAGGTGTCTTGCGGCGAATGGTCGAAAGAAAAGTCACAGATTCGAGATACGAACTAGATTTACAGCTAAATCAAGCGTACGAAATACAATTTTATCGGAGAACGTGCTTTTTAATATTTTCAGAAAACAGTTTCTCAAGGGTGTAGGAAAGAATAATTGTTCGCTTGCCATTTGTGTTTATTTGCGAATATGTTTGTAAATATCGCAGAAATTATTTTCAAACGTTTGTAAGAAGTGAGATACCTTTACGTAAGTGATCATTGTACCTTTTAGAACCTTGTATTAAGGAAGAACTCAAATATATATAGTATACGAATATATTAGGTTGTCCGAAAAGTTTCTTTCGCTTTATAAGGAAATAATAGGTGCACATTTTTTATTTTCTATTATTTTATCGAATTATATAAAATATCGTATGATCCATTTTGTTCTTTTAAGATAAAGACCACAACACTCGACAGATTAGGTTTCGTGTTTGTCTAAAAATGCATTCTTGTAGAAGACATGTTTGTAAGAGAAAGATACTTTTCGGACAACCTGATTTATATATTATACGAAGTTAGTGCATGATCAAATAATAAATACCGATGGTTCGCGGTCTCTTTCCAAGCGGAATAAATCGGAAAACGCGAAAGGAGATTGGTTTGTTAAATAAAACGTCTGAAGATAATTAAGCTAAACATCCGTGTGTAAAGTTTAGTCGTAGAGTTACGTTAATTACGCAATTCTGTAATTATGCGCAGTGGCTTGGAATATTGATATTGCCATGAGAATTCCTACAAGATGGGTACCGTTAGAAGAGGATTTTCATTCCGGCAATCTTTCCGAGACAGTCTCTGCAGCGACACTAAAACGCGTAAAACGCGCGTAACTTTCTCAACCATCGAATTCAAAAATCTGCTTCCGCTAAAAATTCACAATCCGAGGAAATTACTCGACAAGTAATTTTCCTATCTGTTCGAAGATTTCTGCCAACGAACAAATTTCATCGATGTATTCTATTAAAAACCTACATAGACGCGGATGCTAAATATTCAAAAAGAAAAGTCTGACGCGTCTAGGTTCAATTAATGATCGCATTAATTATTGCTAAATTCGGCCGAACAATTTAACGCAAATAATCTCTTACCATGACGGAAGTGTTCGGTGAGTGCATTGGCTGACCTAGCGAGGCAACTCTCGACATTGTAGTCCCTGCTGGAGCAAGGTTCTAAAAACTCTAATCCTCTGTATCTACCGATGGCCTGTACGCCGATCAGCAACGAACACGCGCACACCAACAAGACGCTCTTCATCGTTTTCTTCAGTTTCAGATCGTTGACTTGTGTATGTCGACGTTCCACCAACCTTCTGCGTGTCGATCGAATTTCTCCGCGTGGAATGACCGACAGTCAGGGATGCGCCAAGCCTTATAGCACCTTGACATTGCCCCCGCTTTGCCTTCGACGCTTGCACGCGAAGAACAGAGCAGAATCCAACGATGGATCGAGCACCTTCCTGCTGAGGGACTTTCTTCGACGTCGAAATTAAGCACAGACGAGGTTAGTCTGTGAATTAAATTCCGAAAACGCTTTAAAGCTTCGAAGTTTTCAAGTTTCAAAACGTTGTACGCGTTACACGAGTTTTATAGTAGCATAGTTATAGACGACCAAATGGATTAACTGGACAAAAGGAAAAGTAATAAAGAAACTCGGCGAAATTGTATTAGAACAAGCATCGGTCAAGTGCTTTAGCTCCGCATATCGTAACATGTTATTTTATATAGTATGTAACATAACATTTTTGTATTTAATCTGGTGTTCGTTTATTTTATGTTATTTGATGTTATTATTGATTATATGATTTTATGTTATTATATTGATATTTAGCACACGTGTTTCCTGTATTTTTGCGTATTAATAGAATAACGTATTTTTCAATGCGCGTAAAACAGCGAACAGATTCAACGCAACGGTGTACAACTTTCTGAAAGAGTTGAGAAATGATATGGTTGGAAGTCTAAGTCGGTAAAACAGCGCTGGTAAACGATAGCACCGTTGGTGACTTCAATGCGTGTACACAGGAGCAAGCGCTAAGCTTCAACGATTAGATCGCGAATTACAATTTTTAAACCGTTTTGAATAATGTTTCTCTGGACTATTTACTTTATAGTTACTTTAGACTTTGGACTATAGTTAGACTTTATAGTTACTTGCAAATTAATTGTAATACAAAGAATGATCTGTTACAGAAATTAAATCAATGCGTATAAATATTATAGCGTTTTCTTGTGCAAAGCAAAGTATCAAAATGCGTTATAACATTAAGTATGTATTGTAAGTTCGTATCATATTGACATATTTATTCTATTGAGATTTATTTCGATGTTATTTGAAGAGAAATGTTGCAAAGGAAACGATGCTTATTTCACAAAATTATTATATCCACCATCGTTGTATATCGATACATGGAAAACGAGAGCTACTAAGAAGATTTCGTCTTCTTTAACGCGTAATGCAATTTCGTTCGGCATCGTTACGTTGTACAGAGGTCAATGTTTACAGTGTTTCTCGTTAGAAAACGCAAGCTGGTCTCCAGTCTCTAACGAAACAATTCCCGTAAATTCGTACTTTCCTTCTTCCTTCTTCTCTAAAAGTATTACATCAAGGCGGTCGATACGGAGCACCATACGTGTTAATTATTTTAGTGTCTAACTTTCTCACAGTTTCCACAGTCGCGACTTTCTTCTACGCGTGCAAGACGATAGAGCAAACTGATACGCGAAAATATCGAGATTCTTACAAATTTCTAGTACATTGGGCGCTTGAAAAAGTAGATAACAAAGTATCTTGGAAACGCAGTTCGTTAACGAACCAATCTTCCCCTGAGAATGTCGCTAATCTTCGACGAAAATGGTAATTTGCTACAGAAAGAGGAAGAAAAATTATTTCCTGTTTTAGTTTCGAGAAATTAATTCCCTGGAAGCTTGTTATCGTTTCTAGCACTGTGATAATAAACTTTCTCATCCTCCGCGAAGGAACGATTCGTTTTAAAAATCGGTTGAACTTCAAAAACATAAAATAACTTTATTGAAATACAATATAATCAACATTATTTGCTTAACGTGCGTTAAACACCAGACGTATCTATATATTACTAATATCTACGGAACACGTTTATTATAACGAACGATAAAAGTTTGATCAAGGTACGACGAAAGTAAGCGGATGTGAATGGTCGACGTGAGAGAAGTTGGCGCGCTTAACGAAGAATGTTAAGCACCGTTAATAAGCACCGTAACTCGTGCTCACGATAGGAATCGATCGTGATCGAGCGTTATTAACCGTAATGTGTTCGTACGGTATTACATTACACGCAAAGGCGCGAATCTAAAATATTTGAGATCTTAAGGTTAATGGTTCGTAATACAATCGTATTAATTTAATTAATTTCATTTCATTTTAATTTTTTAGAAGCAATATTTTAGTAGCGATATTTTCTAGAAGTTGGATCGTGCGATTTTGCACATCCCCCATTATCGTTTCTTATTCTCTGTAAGAATGAAAAATTTCAGAGTAGAGTAAAACCGCTCACAATTAATTCTTCGAGCGAAACCAGAGAGGTTTTTATCGTATTAATTTAATTAATTTGATTTCATTTTAATTTTTTTAGAAGCAATATTTTAGTAGCGATATTTTCTAGAAGTTGGATCGCGCGATTTTGCATATCAACCCATTATCGTTTCTTATTCTCTGTAAGAATGAAAAATTTCAGAGTAGAGTAAAACCGCTCACAATTAATTCTTCGAGCGAAACCAGTGCGATTTTTATCGTATTAATTTAAGTAATTTAATTTCATTTTAATTTTTTAGAAGCAATATTTTAGTAGCGATATTTTCTAGAAGTTGAATCGTGCGATTTTGCATATCACCCATTATCGTTTCTTATTCTCTGTAAGAAATAAAAATTTCAGAGTACGGTAAAATCACTCACAATTAATTCTTCGAGCGAAACCAGTGAGGTTTTTATCGTATTAATTTAATTAACTTGATTTCATTTTAATTTTTTTAGAAGCAATATTTTAGTAGCGATATTTTCTAGAAGTTGGATCGCGCGATTTTGCATATCAACCCATTATCGTTTCTTATTCTCTGTAAGAATGAAAAATTTTGAGAGTACGGTAAAATCACTCATAATTAATTCTTCGAGCGAAACCAGTAAGATTTTTATGGCTCGAAATAAGAGGAACACGAAGAATAAGAAAATTGCATGGAAGGCTTCGTTTCTTAGAAAATCAAGTTTTCCCGATTCAAAATATATCGTCGAATTAGAGAACCATTCGGCCTGAATGCACGAAGATCGTTCGATAGAAACGGCACGCGACGGTCCATTTATAATTTCGCCAGAAAAAAAGACAATGACGAAGGGGCACTTTCCAAGTCGGTACCTCTGTTACCTAATGTCTTCTTTTCAACGCAAATTATCGACAGTGTCCGATGAGAGTCGACGCACCATGAGAATGCGAGGTCAGAGACCGTCAGCCTCTCAAGGCGAACAGCTATCCTGACAGAGGAAGAAAGTCTCGTGTTCGCTTCGTTACGTTCGTTAGTACGAACGGAAGAAGAGAAGATTCGCGATTTCCGAGAAGCTGTTGAATAATCCTTGAATCGTCATTTGCCATCGTAAAAAGCCAATTGTGCGGTCTTACTCAATGGACATGTTGGTAGATATCATGGAAGAATAGAAGTTGCGAGTAGAATAAATGTATCGATCGATGGGACTCTGCATTGGATGAATAGCCAATAGAGAATGGAAAATTCAGTTTTTCGTTCATACGCAATCAACGGGTCTGAATATTTGCGTTAGACCGAGAAGAAAATAAAAACACTTGAAAGAAAGGAATAAGTAGAATTATTTGCGTTATCTGTCGCAACGTGACAGAAGATCAGAAAGTCGAGCAACTAACAAAACGTAGGAGACTGCAAGGAAATAATTATCAATTTGTGTTCGCTTTTAAAAATTCAATCAGCTCTTCTACTTTTCTTATGGTCGTTATTTTCTACGTATCAGACATTTGCAGAAACCTATCATTTCTGTGGATTGTCTTTTTTATCAGAACGTATAAGTATGTCATTCGTGATTCATTTTGTATTGAGACTTTCTTCAAGGAAATAAAAAAAATGTCGCGCACATTACCTTAGGTTAATCTTTAGTCTATAAAATGTGCAGCTTTTTTCATTAGAATCTAGCTTTTTACATAAAGAACACATCTTTTTTTTATCTTTTTTTTTTTATCATTTGTATAAGTACTCGCCATGATCTGTACTAAAAAGAATTTAGCTGATTTGTATTTATCTTCTCGCGAAACCTCTCTTATAGATGAGATTTATAGCTTTAGTTTTCACTTGTGCTTTATCATTTCCTCCTTTTCCTATTTCTTACAAAATGTGTATAGAACAATACGAACAATAAAGAAGTATTTCTGGCAATACCAAAGTGTCGACCAAAATTATATCGAAATCCGTAATAACGTACGATTCTTTATAAAATTCTTGTGTAAAATATAATTTTCGGATCTAAAGTTCAAACACATCATAATTCGTGATCGTTAAGTAATTTTAAAATAGAAATAGACAACGTAAACTACGTAATGAACTATTTTACCAACACGTAGAACACTATAGAACACATATGGAACAAAAGGGAAATAATTTCTAAGCTACTTAGACACGATATAAAAATTATAAGCGAAACGAAAATTTCAATTCTTTATAATAAATTAGCCAGAATTAAAAGTTACAACTTCGATATCACGATCATTTTCATCTCTTGAAAATTGCATCTTGCAAACGAATTAAACAAAGAATAGTGCCACAACCCTGGCACAGTTAACTCTTGGACCTCGGTTTGATGATTTTCTCGAAAGGAAAATTACGAAAAGAGTTGTCAAAAATGTCCGTGTACGCCCTAGAAACAAGCTCGTTGATTATACGTCTGGTAACCACAAATCCTGGCTGCCACGTGCCATTTATTATTTTATCGAGAATGTTCTCGAGTATTTTATGGCCGGATAGCAAATTTGTGATGTGAAGATTCAAGTCGCCGATGATTTGTACATCCACGTTCACTAGAATCTTTTGTCCTGGTTTCTTCGTAACGACGGTCGTTTGAACGTAATCATCTAAGAACAAGACAGCCGTGATAATTTTATATTTCACGTGCATATTGCTTTACTCTGAAATCGTTAGAAGATAAAACGATAATATCGAAACACTGTCTTACAAAGGTCCAACGTGAATCTTCCTTTATTGCTTATACTAGAGCCCAGCGCTGTCCCTTTGAACTCATACCAACCTGACAGGAACTTTTCTGGGAAGCTCTGAGTGTACACTATCTAAAAATTAATATCATCTTTTATTAGCAGTTCTGGTAATTAGTATCCCAGTAAATCTTCGTCTTTCTCTTTGCGTTTAATCGTTATATTAGCGTTTATCGTTTGTATAATGAAAGATACAGACAGTTTCGACGCCGTAAAAGAAGAATTGCGTCGAGACACGCTTCGAACCGATTTATAGGAACCTTGAAATCCTGCTGCAACGATTTACAGATAGACAGCGTGTTTCTTTGTTAATTTACAGCCACGACAGCCGTGATAGATGACTTTCGAGTCTTTAAAGAGCACTGCGATAAGAAAGACAAAGATCTTGAAGGATTTCGAAAACGGGAAAGTTGCAACTGCCATACTACGCTCTCTATTACTTCGCTTTAGTGCTTGAGCATCGTTGCTGCTCACCTTGTGATTCGGTATGTCACTGACGAATTTCGTCACTTTACTGTTAGTCCATCCACTCTCGCTAACGTTCCTTAGCGTTAAGGTAAAGCCAAAATTCGGACTTCCACGCGACACTGACACTTCTTTGGCAAAAAGTGGGTCAAAGGAGACAACATTGTATTGGGGAAGGCCAGTTTTGAAGTAAAGTCGAACTGCATTTAACGCTTCTCGTATGCATCCATCGAATCCTCCCACGTTTGGGTGACAATTCTTGAAATGGTCCTCTAGAAAAAGGAAATACTGTTAGAGCGCTATGATTGAATCAATCCTTTGAAATAACCCTGAAATAAACCTTACGTAGCATTTCGAATTCATGATAGAAAAAAAAAAAAGAAAAAAATGTGGAACTAGGTACTAAGATAAATATATATAAATATGCTACGATCAAGTTCGTAATAATTTCAACATGTTTGACATTCAACGTGCAATTATGAAACATACGAGAAAAAGAGGCATGTATGAGTTGGAATTAATATCGTACAATTTAATTCTAATTTTATTCTAATTATTATTTCAATAGAAAAAGAGTAATTGGAGGCATTACTGTCGACAGAATAGAAAATTACCATTTAGAAGCACGTTACTGACAGATGTAAATAATTATCGTTCTAATTGTAGAATAAATATGAATCCTCTGCACTGTCCAATACTTTTCTATCTCTTCGGAAAAATAGTAATTCTCTTCTAAACAACGTGGAAGTAGAATGAAACACTGCGTATGCTTTACTATTCTTCGAATACCACAAGAAAATTATAATTTACATCGATCGCTATCTTCCAGTATCGCAACAAATCGTCCGTTCACCCCCAATTTCCTTGCAATTCCTCCGAATCTTTTCAGAACATTTCACTCGCATCGCTCACACCTCGTTGCATTCTTTCTTTCGTATTATTTTATCGAATTACGTATGATCGTAATAATAGAAACGGAAGAAAATGGATCATACGCGATTCAGTAAAATAATAGAAAAGGAAAAATGTCGTGCGTCTATTGTTTCCTTATAAAAGGAAAGAAACTTAACAACGTAATATCAATATATATTGTGAATATTTGAAGGTTGTCGACTAAAAGGATCAATATGTATTGTCAATACGATATTGTCAATATTTATTGACAAACCGCATTTTCGTCGAGAACCTTGAAATACTTACGATATTATCGATCGCCTGAGGACACCTTACGCATTATTTTTCGTCCATAAAACTAGCAACGTTATTGGTTTGATCAATTACTTGTCGTTTGATCGCAATAAACTTTCTTAACGATTCGCTATATACGCGAATGTTTCTACGAATTATCGTTGCTTTATAATCTTGTTATTACATTAATGGAAGCATTGATGATAATAGGCTGGCCCATGGTGAAAGTCATGTTATTCAATATCGTGGTAATATTTTAACGAAGAATTTTTCGAAACTTTCTGTCGCGTAACTCGTCAACATGTTACGTGAAAAACCGTAAAGAGGAACAGGGAACATTGCGAGCAAATAACAATGAAGAATTGCGTAAACTGCATTTACGATTTTACACTTTACCTGTACGTATTCCAGGTGATATCTTGGTCAACGTAATTTTACTCGCACTGGCAGAAACATAAATATCATTTAAAAAAAAAAAAACCAGTAAAATACTACTCGACCAAATAAGGAACCATACTCTATACATAAAGAACCATTGCGTGAAAAACAGAACTCCTGTAATGTCAAAGAGAAGACAATAAGACATTGCCACTGTGCTATTGTTGAACCAATCCGCAACTGTTCCAATTATTATGCTTTATGTCCAATTATTATCCAATTATTAAACTTCCAATTATTCCTAGCGATATGATCGATTCTAATCGCCAAGCGATCCTTCAGTCCCTCGAACCCGCGTATCACACCAATAACTCAGCCAGCACTGTCCCAATTCCGGCATCGAGGAAACGAAAATCTATCGATGGAACGAATTCAACTTTCGAATGCCATTCGCTTACCAAAGTCCGCATTTATCGACGATGCACAAAACAAGGAGATTAACAGCACGAAAATCTCGATGGACGATGACATCTCGGCGATCGATAACATGTTGCTGGTGCAACACGTTCGCGATCAAACGCACGAGCAGCGTAATTCCGAGCAACGCGAACGATGCTTACGCTTTCACTCTCGACCATACATCTGAGAGAAAGGTTAACCGTATTGCGTTTTTGTGCTAGGATTTTCGGTCGATCCTACACAATCCAGCGTCGGAAACTGGGACAGCTGGCGTTTATCAACGACGCCAAGTAATACAAGATTGAACGATCTGCCACGGTGGAATATTTCACACTGTACTTTCCGCTGCTCTATTTTCTCGCGATCTAGTCTCGAACGTGTATTTCTTTATTCGTGGATGGTGACACGACTGGTGCAATCACCATTTTCCGAAGGATTTTCGATATTTGGTTTGAACGCCGTAAATGGAGAGGATCGGATCGAGCGACGAAGAAGGTAGTTTTGTAAAGAGGCTGCTAGCTAACGTAGGAAATCTTTGATATCTAGAACTAAAGTTTTCTTGTTAAACTTCTAGTGACAGAAGTATCAATTTATTAAAAGCAACATTTTTTGAACGATACTTCATTTCGAAAGATTCGATTTGAAAGTGCGAAGGATGTATACGTATGTACGTGTGTATACGGGCATTTGATCGAAACAAGGTTCGGTGAAGCTCATCGTAGATGTTAAGTCCTGTTAACATGCGACACGCAAGAGGAACAATTTGTGGCGAAACATCCGCGTGAAATAAAAATTTTGTAAATAAGGTTTGAAAGTTCCTGGGCTCTTCGTTAAGTATCGTGAATCTGTTCTCCAAAATTTCACCTTTCAAATCTGTGTTGCTTTCGTAATAAAACGTTACTAACACGACTATGGAGAAACTTATCTATTTCCTTTATCGATAGATGTTAATAACACGCGAATGATGTTTACGTGAATTTCAATTTTCCTTAAGAACATATTTTATTTAATGTAATATTTTATGAAATGTAACGTAATGTTAAATACCGTACTCTTACAAACGATAGTCGATATTACCAAAGAAATCGGTACCACCATTGTGAAATATTCCGTATGTATAGAAAGTGTACTAATGAGAGATCAGAACGAAGAAATAGGTGCGAGAAGCGGCGGATAGATGGTGAGGACGAAATCAAATAGAAAGAACGGATCGACGTGAATAATATCGATTCCACTAACGTGTAAACGATGATGCGGATGATGTAAAAATTGCAAACTACTAGATTTTTAATTAATCGTGACTCTCTTCGTATCATATATGAGAAAATACGTGAGCTCTTCAGTAAGCGAAAGTTTCTTACATAATGCATCGATATTATGCGAGATGTGGCAACAAAATTTCGAGAATAACCGACTTAAAAATCTTATTTTCGAAATTAAATGAATGCGAAGCTATCGCCTTCAAAGTACAACTCTAAAGACTAAATATACGTACTACAGCGTCAGGTATATTATTTATAACACTTGCCGCAACTCACTTTACGATACCCATTTTAATTTTCAATCTTATTCGCATCAGTTTGGATTTCATAAATCAAGAAAAAATACGTTTCTCTCGAAACTTCTTTCATTAGACGTGATAGAACAGTCGCAAGAGCGAATACGAAGATACTCCAATGATACGAACGGTTTTGAATTTAAGAATTTTTTTACAAAAAATGAAATAATTCTTTTTTATTCAAAGAAGTGTTTTCTTTAAAAGAAACGCCTTTGATCGAATTATTTAACGTTAAACGATTTTGAATTTTCCTTGCACCTGTCTGAAGACAACCAGGCGTACAGCCAAGTAAAACCTGACCACGAACGTTCGCGGATAATTCGACATCGTACGTGTGAAAAATTGTTCAAACTTTATAAGACAATGTATACAACTTTGGATTTTCAATAAAAATAATTTTAATAACAATTTTTAGCTTTCGCTAAAACGTTACTTTTTCATTCATTTAACATGTACATTTCTTTGCATTTATTGTACATAAAAGCAGGAGCGAAATCGAAGGTAAATACACGTTCTTATACGTACGATCAACCATACCAAGCGTTCAGTCTACCGAAAATCTGATTGCAAAACACAACAACCATGATTACAAATTAATGCGTATTGCCTGCCAACATTATCAAGAACGTCGTATTATAGCAATCAATCTTTCATTTCGTTGTATCATCTTCTATATCAAGTATCTGCATTGCAAATAGAACTCCGCTATTTTCATTAATAACTAATTGTAAGGTAAGTTCGTTATGTTAGCTTCTTTTTTCTCGTTACCTTAAGGCGAAAGCCTATACAATCCTAAAATCGCGCAAAGAAATAATTTTGATAATACGAAGAGGATCGAGCACGATGGATATTAAATTTGAAAATTAAGTACTCATCCGTGAAAAAGACCAGCAAGACAAAACTAAATTAAACTACCAAACCAACTAACTAAATTAAAGACAAAACAATAGCAAATTGGCTAATAATGGGATGTTTTAGTTTCAGCCTTAATATTAGCTACGTCCAAATCTATGATAAAAATAACGCTTAAAGAGTTTTGTTCCTTTCACATTTGCAAAATAAATGAAAATTTCGTGAAATTGTCCAAACAACGAACATGGCAAAACAATAATTCGATATTGGAAGAAATTCCAGTATCCCGCTACGTAAACAAGGCGAGACGAGGGAAAGCTTAAAAAAGAGGAAAAAATCAATATCAAGCGCCATTGGTATAAAAATAGAGGCGCGTGAACAGGACGCTGTTGGAGCATTCCGCGAAGCAACTTTCCAGTCCTGCTGAGAGCGCGGCAAGATTGGAAAGATCGAAGAGTATCTGGGCTATATACTTTCGACTAGGTCTAACATGGCCTAGCCTAGAGACTCGTCTCTCGTCCCAGACGAAGAAGGCGCAGGTGCATGTTGCACAGCAGTGAAAGTATCCGAGTGCAGTTACGATCTGTCAATGCCCTCTTGCATAGTCGGTAGAAGTCTAGCGGTGCCGTTTGACCAGGACCCGGGATTTTCAGTTCGCTCGTCGAAAGTGTCGGTGTCTGTCAGCAGCTTTTGTACGCGGTGAATGCGGTCCATCGAACAACCAATTGCACGAAAGCTCTTTAACCACGTCGAAAACCTTTTTCCTCTTTGAAGCTCGCGTTGAAAGAAGTTACCAGGATGAGCACGATGAACACCGCGACGTTGTGTTTTCTACTGGTCGTGACTGGTGTCACTACTCTCTCCATCGACTCGAATCGTGAGTAATTGGGGTTTTTCGATTGCTGGACCTCTCGCACGGCAATGGCTTTGCTTGCTGATCCAAGCGAGCTGAAGATTCAGAGCCAAGTTTGTAGAAAATCAAGTGAAAGTCCGATAAGGTAGATGTGATACGGTGTATCGGAGATGGAAAAGGACTCCTTTCAATCACATTCTTCGTCAATTTTGCTCAGTTTTGCCAATCGTATCAGTGTCGAGTTGACGGCAGGTTGATCGCTTTCAGGAGCTGTAGTTTTTTAATTTAGGATGTTGATGAGGATGGAGCTGATTCTCTGTTCTTTCCTTAAGGTAGAAAGCGAATAGGTAGACTCTTGTTTGGTTCTAGAATGGTATAAATAACGTTACATAAACGCAGTTAGATTGTCGACGGGGATGGATCTTTTTTCTTGCTTTTCTTCTTTACACAGAAATTCCTATCTTTTATTTTTTTCTTTTTTTTTTTACGTAAATGTAGGTTAATACGGATCTTTTATTCATAATAGCGGAGTTAAATGTTACACAAATGCGTTCATAATCAACAACTGTGACGACGGTGACCTTACCGTCTTAGATAGGAATTTCTACTTTTCTAGCTATGAGTAGGTGGTTGTAGATTTTTGCTGAGGCTAGAGCGGTAGAAGTAAACGTTACATAAATGCACTACCTGAAGTAAAGAGGTCACTCGTGCGAATATCCCTCAGAAATTTCCTTTGAATTTCACAATGTGCGGTTGGGACTAACAAGTTGCCTGGCAACTATCCTTTTCGTGTAAAAAACATGGCATTTCCGCTTGTTACCGTCTTTGATCGCGGTTTGTTAACTTCCCTTTCATTCTGTAATCGTGATTATCGATTCGAGAAGTTTATCTAATTTGTTCATCTTAATCCTCTTCTTTTGCGTTTGTTCAACTGCCACAACTCATGAAATTTCATTAAAACTTTCAGTCAACAATTTCAAGAAAATTGTTTATTCGCACATAAAATATTTACCTTATTAACAATTGCCATAACTCGTCGATTTAATGGTTTGATGAATTTCTCCTTTTTTTTTTGCAGCTGAATACGTGAAACAGTGTTCGAGAAGCGATCCAAAGCTAAAAACATGTTTGATCGATGCGTTACACCATTTGAGACCGTATTTGAGTGTCGGAATACCGGAAATCGAGCTGCCTTCCGTCGAACCATTTCGCGTAAGTTCTCACCGCTTTCAATATCCTTGTGACACGTTGAAAGTTAATGTTTCCTGTTTCGTTAACAGAATTGTGCACAGTGATCCTTCGCTTGATTCGAAATTTTCATGCAAATGTGTCATTAGAATAGTCATTTTGACTATTGAATTCAAGTCTTTTCAAGTTATTCAACTCAACTCAAGTCACGGGTTAAAATCGTGAATTTGAAATTTGAAAGAACCTACGAACGAAAAGTATAATACAATTGGGAAACTTTTTAAATTAAAAATCTCTCGTACGCTTAGGATTATAATAGGGAAAATTAAAAATTAAAAAATAACGAACCTTCGATCTTTGTACCAATATTATTGATGCATTGGGAAACATTCAAATCTAACGCGAGAGAACCATGCAGCACCGTCTAACGATTAATATTAGAGAACTAGAAAATTTCGATACTTTGTTATCAACTGCGTATCGATTAATTTTCTCTGGACATTTTTTAAATCTTCTTTCCATACATTTCTACGCATCTCGACGTAATTGATTAGAACGAGAGAATTTGCGTATCTGATGTAAATATTCTACAGACTCTGCATCCCATTCTAATATAACTGAAATCAGAAATCAAAGGGATATAAATTCTCATGGTCAGCTTTCGACTTACAGCAATGAAAATTACAATATGACAGGGAAGTTGGCGAATTTTAATATTGACCTGTTTACTACTGGTTATCCCACGTATCCGCTGACTCCGCGTATTTTGACAGATGGACGAGCTGACTCTCTCTCTGACAGGTGGTACAAACGGTTACAAGGTTCAACTGCGTGAATTGTTCGTGAAGGGAGCGAGCAACTATACAGTGGAAGACATCAAACTCGGCTCACCCTTCGAAGCCATTGTACGAATGCCAGCCCTCATCTTGGACGCGCATTATTCCAGGTTCACGATCTGCAAATGCTTCTGCTCCATTTAGATTCTGCTCTCTAACCGTTTACTTTATTAACTTCCTCTTGCGTTCATACATAAAACATGATATGGTAATTGTATGTAAGAAAGGACGAAATTAAGTATTTCCTTATGAAGATAAAATGTTGTGAAATGTTGAACGAAATAGAAAAGTAGAACAATTTCTTCTAATTTTTAACTTTCAGCGATATTGTTATTTATTTTGGTTTAATATGTCAGTTCAGGAGTCTTAATTATCTTACCAGCCAGTGGCAATGGAACGTTCCACGCGCGGTTCGACGATGTCAGAGCTCTGGTCAAAGGCACCGTTTCGACGAAAGAAAGGGATGGAAAAACGTACCTTAATGTGGATAATCTTGACGTTGTTCTGGAGGTGAAGAACGTGAATATGAGGGTCCGGAAGATTTTTAATAACAATCGAATCCTTAGTAAGTGGTTCGTTTGCAAATAGAATAGTTTTGGATGTACAGATATTTATATTTTTGTTCCTTTTACGTTGTTACTTTTCATTAGCTCTTAATCTTGCGTACTCCTTAATCACCTCCATTTCCGTGTGTTTCTTAAATAACATGAATTAAATTTTAGTACGACGATTTCTAAGAATATCTCCTAGACGGATAACATTTGTAAAACTCTAGCCAGAACACTACTAGCAGAATACTACATCGTGTTGCTAACAACCGATCACTAAAAGTATAATTTGTACAAATTTGACTATCATTACAGCCGAGGCAACCAACCTGTTCCTGCGCGAAAACGGACAGGAAGTTTTAAAAGTGATGGAACCGCAGTTGAAGAGGAAGCTGTCCGTACTCTTCGCTGGAATCGTTAATCAATTGTTACGTCACGTGCCAGTGGAAGTTTTCCTACTGCCTTGAATTTCGCATTTTTGCTCGTAAAAAGAAAATATACGATTAAGAAACAAAAAAGCTAAGAAAACGACAAATAGTTCAGATTAGTGCGTTTCGCTGAGGGTTACACGTACAGTAACGACTAACTTGGGTTAATAACTTCGAGTAGAACAAGATAAACAAGGAACAGTATCGTTACGACTTTTAGTTTAATTCTATTTCAGTGCGATTATTAGTATAAGGTTGCATTTATTGTAGAGAAGGCAACAAAATATATGTATATGTATATATTTATAAAAGCGTAGATTTGTTTTTTTATCAACTATTTACCCCTGACCCGGTAATAATTCACGCAATAATCAGTCGTGCAATGAAAATTGTAGGAGAGGAATAGTTTTGTAAAGTGTAATCGTTTCGCTACAAGATTTCTATGCTTGCGACATGATGAATACTCTTCTCTGTAATTTACATGTACTTTGTATTTTAAAAATACGTAGACGGATGTATACAAGAATCTGTGCAAACATTTCGATTGTAACGTAGCTATGCTCTTCGCTTTTTTTTAATTAATTTTTTGATTACAGTATTTTGCACCTGTATTTGAATTTTTATCGCTTAATCGAGCGACGAATGATTAAATAATTCATTGTACGAGAGATATCGAAGAAATAAGAGAATTAGCGGTTTGTCATGCTCGACAAATTGAATAAATAAAAATTGTTTAACACAGGCCTGTGAAGTAGCAATTCCAGAATGGCAAGCGACTTTTGTAAAAATATTGTTGTGTATCTTTTCAATTTACTCTTAACTTTTTACAAACACGTATGATTGGTCTTGACACTCTGTAATCTGTTTTTAGCTTTCTACCAGGCATCCTGTCTATTTATCCTGATTAATTAAATTAACTGAACTAAATCAATTTGTCAAAGCGCAATGATCGGGAATTATTGAGTTAATGTTACTTCGATTAACATTCGACATCGCGTTTATTTACACCTTACATGATGCTTTATCCAATAACAACACTAGTTAACAATCCATGCGTATAATCACCGCTTTGTTAGCAGCTGTGTCTTAGGTAATTAAAAAAGAATACTCAAAAACCATACAATTTCTATATCAAATAAATCTTATAAAATGTTCATAGAATTATTAGTCTTATGTCGTTTATACGATTCGATCAATTCTACGTTCCTTTCTCCCATTTCAACCCACGTTTAACTCCATCGAAAAATCTGTCCAGGTTCCATTCTTCAATTTTCTATGAATTTCTTTCTTCCTTCTTAGATTTATGCTTTTTCCTTCTTTTTTTTTTACAGTTATTTTATCGCTATGGTTCCAACATGGCTCAAGGAAACACAGTTGAGAAAGGTATCTTCGAGAAGAAACGATTGGTGAATTCCGCTAAATACGTGTCCCAAGCACTCGTCAATTTTGGTAACATTACTCGGTATATCAGAGGCCAGTATTCGTTGATGAAGACTAGAGCAGCTCGATCTGAAAACAGAATTGTTTATTTTGTTATTGGTAATTCAAATAATGACTACGGAAAATTTGGAATCAAAAAAGTGGGTAGAAGGACGCGCTTTGTAATGTATCTTCTTCGTGGAATATTTGAGCTTATAAAAGTCGTGTTATTGAAGCCCCGTTAAAGCTCTTATAGGAATTGTTCTAAATGCCACTTTTCTTTTAGCGATCACTTAAAAAGAAACTGAAGATCGTCAAATTTTTTATGGCCCTCTTAAAGAATAGAATATCGTATCGATTTATACGTTATAATCATTTTATAAGAAGCAATTAGAAGCTAATTAACGTAAAATATCGTCGATCTTTTATGCTGGTAAATCTACAACAATTAAATAGACAAACAAGCTACAGATTATACTCTGGAGAAGAAAATTAATTAACATTCATTGTCAAACGACAAACGCTAAATACAAATGTAGTTGCTTAACATAGCCATTAACATGCCATCATCGAATGAATAAATCAGACTAGACTGCCGCATAAATTCAATTCGGTATCAAAACAAGAATCTCGTTGTCTTGAGAAAATATAAAATTATTTTAACAGTTACACCGTAATCCAACGCATAAGAGGTTAAATAACGATGTAATAACAACTATGTACACTACAGTGAGACACAAAGCTGTACAGTCGATGCTCGTCTAAAGTCGATAGTCACGTAACAGCCCGACGATATCGTAAGAAAAAGCGAATGACGTCCCCGGAGACAAACGTACTAGGGTAAGCAGCAAATAACAGCAAGATATAGCGATTCTATGCTAATTAAGCGGCACAGGATTCTCTTGAAACTCAAGTCCCGGTGTACATGTACTTATGGCAACGTAACATTATGCAATGACGGAATGTCGAGACAACGTCGTTCAACTAATGAAAGTTCCTGCCGATTTGAGGCAGTTACCTTAAGTAAACAGCAAATTGTAATACCCGCTATAGTACATAGTTCTATTAATAATCATGCCTTTTTATCGTAATCGTACGATGATCGCGTCATCCAGGCTATTTTTCTCGAGTATTCTTATTTGACGTAACAAATCGATTTATTCGCTATAACTATCAATAACGATGGTTTAATGTATTTACTCAGTTCGTCGTTTCCATTGAAGAGATCACTGAACCAGATCTTCATATTTCCAACTGTAGGCGATAGTTTGAAGTGTTCCACAACCCATCTATCGTTTACTACGTGACCAGAGATGTCCCACGTGATTCTAAGGTCCTCCATGCTAACGTTGAAGAAACCTGTTGGATGAAAATATGAGAAACGTGGTATGGATTATTTTGCATTCTATTATTTTGTTACGCTCTAAGAAATAACAATGAAACAGTCGTGTGAAACAGCATAATTCTTCCTTTATGTCATAAAATCCAAAGAACGTATTAAAGTTTGTTGTATTAATTAGTATACCTTTTCCACCCACTTTAAAGGATGCTAGGGAACCTTCGGCTTTGTAGTTGCCATCGATCAAAATCTTTGGTATCTCAACGTCGATTTCCAAGCGGAAGAGATCGTCCACCATCTCCGGTTTCACGGATAAGAAACGTGCTTTGGCAAGACCGTATGTTCGAATGTCAGTGGCAAGCATTTTTCCACGATGCTCGCCATTTTCGAATTCCATGGAATGGGACTCGGTGTAATAGGGATCCAAAACAGGTATGTCGAACTCTGGCAATCCTGTTGCGAAGTTTGCAAAAATTAATCGTAACTCGTGAATAAAAAATTAAATAAATCAACCTCTAGCACCTTAATGGTATTGTATTCGATAAAAATTCTAACGTGATCTTTGAAATTATGCAGCGTTATGTAATCCTTTTCGCTTTAATGTAATCCAAGAGAGAAATGGAAAAATCAATCGTTGCAAGGACGAATTCGAGATAAGTTTAAACATAAAATATTGTGATTATTGGATTGTGACGCGTATGAAAACAGAACTCGATGCATAAATTTAGTAATTGAACTCGCTTCATGAAAATGACAGAGATATAAGCTAGAGATAATTATATTACCCGAAACGAACGTCGGCCATGCTTCTTGTATGGCTAGCCTCAAACAAGATGAAAAGTCATCGGAATCTCTTTTGCAAGTTTTGATAGTTGCAGCTGAGAAATAAAATAAATACAAATTATTCATTGATAGGAAAGACTTGAAATTAAATTAAACGTAATAATGAGAAACAATTTTCGGCATATATAATTTCTTTTAAATTATTGGAAATACACACTGTCGATCTCCTATTATATTTCAAATTAAACCTTCTATCAAAATAAGAAATAATCGTTCTTAACGTGTTTAATTCGTTAAATATTATGCTAGAGATTTTCTCAATTATTGAAAAATTTGTTTAATGAGATTGAGACGTAAAAAGTTCGAGCATTAACCAAATTCTTATTACTAATTTATTATTCCAAGTGTTTAAGTAAAAAGATAAAATTATTTTGCAATCGTCTTTCTGGAAAAATAACATTTACACTAGGGATATTCTGAAAGAGAAAATTTTAATGATTATAAGCAAATATTTAAAGCATTCTCCTCTTCGGTGCAACGCTCTATAATAAAATTTTATTTTGCGTGTTAAACTTATGTATCATGGTCGTTTTTAACCACATTTGCCTAATTAATATGACATTAATACTCGTTAAAAAAAAAAAAAAAGTACAATTCATGTTATTCCGAGATTCATAAGGGAAAACGAGTAAATGGCAGTTTTCAGGTATCGCTAAAATTCAACTGACTGACACACCGAAACGACCCACATTAACTTTCTAACTCATTAGTTCTATGGAACAAATAAAGGAAACTTTTACTTGTAATTCGAGGTAAAAACAAACCTATTTCGTGCGTCGATTATCGCGAGCAATTACGATTTTACATTCAATTTATGTAAATTTATATTACAATAATACATTACACCGAGATATTCTTCGATTTATTTCATTAATTTGCATCTTTTCCTATGATAATTTCTTCCTATGTAAATTTCGGACTGGGAAATTTTCTCTATTGGAATAAAGTTTATTTCAATTATTTTCATCGTTCAATGAACTTAGTCGTGTTAAGAACGAATTATAGTAATAATTGCGAGTAAGATTTAACTAGCAAGGAAAGTTTACTGCATAATTAAGAAACAACCAAACAGAAGAAAAGCCTTCGGAGAAGGAAGACTTACCCCCATAAGCCATCATTACCACTCACGCTTTTACCAGTGCCCTCGTAAATCTTCCGAAGAAGAAGCTGAAAATTCTAACTTACCATCCCAATGAAAAAAGAACTAAGAAGGAAAATAAAGCGTCTTCAAGCCCAACTTACTTACTTCAGTGTCTTTCACTCGCGTTTCCGCAGAAATTCTGACTACCTCAGACAATCATAATACGCAAACAACCGAATACGAAGATGAAAAACGAACCAGAAGTAACTCTAGAATTCTGAATATGAGCGGAAGATTCATAGAACGATCCTAAACGTGAACTTACGGAGCTGATAATCCCCAGCGACGACAGCGACAGCGCATAACGCGATGACAACTGCGCGAACGATGTGGAACGACATGGTGTCTTTGGTTAAAAATCTTCCAGCTAGCTTAGCCAATTATAGGCGGTCCGTTTATATAGTTTCCAGCGCCAAGGACTCCAAGCAGAGAGCTACGTTGCAAAATTGCATGTCATTAAAACGCGCCAACACGTGAGAGGCGAGAAGCAGCGCGCTACGCCTGGCCTATGATACACACAACTGCAACGAAGTAATGATCGGTGTGGCGAATTCCGAAGAACGCGTAAACCCGCTCTTCTTTTGTTCAACGCCAACTACACAAGTACGTTGTTCGATCGGAGGAGGCTGATCTAGCTTCGACTTCTCTGTCACTGCATCGGCATCCCTGGCGTGCCGGCTGCTGGCTTTCGCGATCGATGGTCTGCATAGGCATTCTCGGAACCGCTATCGGAATAATTTCCACGCTTGTTTACCTTCTACCACTTTTGCCACGATATACTTCTCGAACCACGATGACGAATTGCACGAGTACGTGCTGATTTTGACGACATTACATCTGGGACGTTGGACCATGAGGGTGATGAATGAATGATTGGATTATTAGAAAGTCTATAGAGGATGAACGGTTGAGAAGTTGCCGAGGAAGATCTTAATATTTTTAGTTTCGTAAGGATTACATACTTTTGATTTTCGACTTTTTATGGAACACTGTAGTTATATTGGTAGTGAGTTGATATACATGGTACGAGAGATACATTGTACAATTTATAAGGCAAAGTGTCGAGTTGTCTTTTAGGAAACGAAGTAATACATTTTTGTTACAAAAGAGACAAAAAAATTAAAGACGGAAAATTTCCAACTCTCTTTTGAGAAATAGGACGCTTATAAGATGACTCCTTAAAATGAAATAGTCATGGAATTCGAAGCCACACTTTTACTGGCAAATATGCAAATGAGATTCATACTGTATTCAAAATTGCAGAAATACGAAAACAACTCCTCCTGTATAGTTGAAGTCTGCAAACATGTATTTGTTTTATCAATGGAAATTAGAAGTCTGTGCCAAGATCTAACATTAACCAGATAATAAATATGAAATGAAATCCTACAATATTTTTAATAGAATCTCTCTTACAATCCGTTGAGAGATATCTATTATAAATTATATAAATAAAAATAAAGTAAAGAAATATTTTTATAAATATGCCTAAAAGAATCTAAGCAGAAATTCCTTTCACCTACTAAATGTTATAACGAGTGTAATGTTTCAAAAATTTAAAAAGATATAAATTTTAAATTTTAAAATTTTAAAACTTTAAAAATTTTTTTAATTTTTAAAATTTATATCTTTTATATACAGATAGCGTATATTTCGCATACTTTTGTACCATTTTGCGTAAATGTAGAAATATCTACAAACTAATGATCAATGAAGACAATTAATCTTGTAATTAACGAGCTGCTCGTTTAATGATAGAACATTATCAAAGTTCTTGTTATTACTGCTCTACTATACTTATTCGCTTCCGCATCGAGCGATATTTAGCTTTTTCTATTTGTGATTACTGTCTTAATGCATGGCGTGTATAATGAATGGATTCTGATGCCACATCCACCAATTATTTACTTATCAGATGATGCGACACTGCATGCGAAATTATAGTACATTTTCAGGATACCGAGAACCGTAAAAAAAAACAACGAACACTGACGAAACGAACTTACACGCGGTTCGACTGAATCGGGTTTATTGCGCTGTCATTGTTTTCTTCAAACTTGAAAGACAATACCTAATTTATCCAATTTTAATTCATATTTTATACTACTGTTAATCGTGTAATAATACTAATATTAATATTGTAGTATTATAGTATTATTAATTTCAAATCGGTGAAATCATGGATTGTATTTATTAACTGAAGAGTTTCTAATATTGCAGTACGATTATTATGCATACATTGTTTTTAAACAACAAACTCTTTTCTTTATTAAAGAATTACTGGCAAAATTAATAGCTTTCATCCAATGCGTGCCACCCGGTATAAGAAAGCAATTGTAAATTAAGCCGTAAAGAGAAGAAAGCAACGTTTCGAGCTTTATCGTGGCGCAGAAGCTCGTTAAAGTCGCTAGTTTGCACCTGGTACCGTTCCCTGTTAAACGTAAAATTTTATTTCAAGCTATGACCATTAGAGTGCAAGATACATTAGTGGCCTACGTCTTAACTTGATAAACAGGATGTTATTAATGGATGTTAATAATTTATTATCAAAATATATGTACTTGCAGGTCGTTTCTTCGAAAACTCGTCTCCTCAGGAAAAGAGATAAACGCTTAAATAGAAACATTTACATGAATTCTGTTTATAACAATTGTTAGATGCATTAAACTCATCCAACACAAAATTACCAATATATATATATACGATCAATCAAAGAATGTAAATAACGATAGAGACATGGCCTGTGGTACCAAGATCGTGTATAGATCACGTGCGAGCAAATGTAGGCATCCATGACCTTGTGACCTTGTGACCTTGCAAGTACATACCTGCCACTAGCGGCGGCTAGTTGAAAAGGATACTGTAAACAAATGACGACAAGATGTTCCTATGGAACTGCTATGGTACCGTGTACGCAGTTTTATGTAACAGGGGATTACGAAGAGCTCGAACCAGACGCCCTTGGATCACGTCGCACCGATATGAGAAACTAGTTTTCATCGGGGAGGCAACTGACAAAGAAAAACAGCCAACGAAACTGTACCACATACTTACATGCCTGATCAGCCTATCCGACTCTCATTCGTTTGATCGATCGATCGACACAGTTAATCGTCGAAGCGGCCCGACGATCGTCGATGAAATCCTTCGATAACTTGTTCGAGCATCGGGAAAATCATCAAATAGATATCGTTTCTGCTGGAATGATTAGGTGGATGAATTTATCGGTAGTTTTTAATATATAACTGTAATACATAGACAGCGAACGTTTATGCAAAGTCATATTTTTGTGGATACAATTGAAGAAATGGAATCTGTGCGGTAGTTCATCTCATCCACTATATATTATAACAAGTACTATACCTTGAATATATATTCGTATGTTCTTGTGTATTATATACTTTCATTTCAGTGCAGTATCATAAATTTTCGTTACATTGCCTATTTACAATAAAAAAAAATATATGAATAAACAAAGCTATATATTATTAGAACGAAACAATATCAGTTGATATTGAAATACAAATATGAGAATAGGACAATTTAATGAAAACTTAAGATGCCGCTCCTTTTGCATCTTCTCGAAAAATGAGTCAATTGCATCTCGTATTTGTTCAGAAGAAAAATATGTAGGTCTGTTGGTTGGCATTTAAAGGCTGGTTATGCGTTTCGCCATTCACTGATCGGTGATTGCCGCTATCATGAAAACTAATGCGCACAAATGACACAAATTCGAAATCTATGCTTGATCGCGCGTAGCGTAGTGATTTGTAAATACTTCGATAAACCTGTACCTGGAAAAAGAGCAACTTTAAGTGCACTAAAACTAATCTGAAGATATGTAAGCTACTTTTCCATTGAAATTGCAAAGATAAAGATTGAAAAAAGTACACAAAGCTGAATAAATATACTGCGCCTATAAAAAGATTACACGAACGTTTCAAGATATCGTGATCAACAGGAAATACTAGTGAAAAAAATTGTAATTAATCCATTCTTTATCCTACCTTTGAATGTCTATAAGTTTTTATTCATTCAAATTATGTGTATATATACGTATGTATATGTACTTTTTTTACGATTGCGTTTACCACTTTTGCTCCGTCGGTAATCAAGATCGTGAGTATCCTTTTACGTAGCGCCATCTACGTAGTACAATCTCGTACACGTACAACCGGGACTGCCATTGATTAAACCTGTCAGAGAATCAGCTGATCGGTTATTCACGTACGTGAGATCAGCTGTGCGGAATCATGGACACGTTAAGCGAAGAGGATTTTGTAATACCTCCGGCTAAATACGAATGTAAGTACCCAGTATCGTACTTTGAGCGTAATAACGCATTAAATTCGCGAAGTAAACACTTTCATCGTACTAGAATGATATAACCGGCAGCCGGCGCGCCATTATACCGGCATCCATTTTGCCACATGTGAACAACTCGAAATCAAAATTTAGAACATTATTTTACACCCAGTTGTGTAAGAAATTACATAAAAAGACAACTGCAATTATGCGCGTGCGTCTTCTGTTTCAGATTTGGATCACACGGCTGATGTGCAGTAAGTATTAAGTTTGTAAACCCTTCGCAATTAAATCGGATATATTTTAGAGGTTACTTGCGAAGATAACCTAAGACGAAAAATAGGACAATAATTACTGTTAATACAGCGACAAGTTATATATCGCTGCATTGCTTGAACAATATTATATCATTAAAATAAGTAAATATCGTAATACTCGTGGCGTATTATAGATTGCACGCATGGGGCACTACCATGGAAGAGGCTTTTGAGCAATGTGCGGTGGCCATGTTTGGATACATGACGGATTTAGAGCGAGTTCAAATGACACAGTTACATTACGTAGAAGCGGAAGGACACGACATGGAAAGTCTTCTTTTTCATTTCCTCGACGAATTATTATTCATGTTTAGCGCCGAACCGTTTATCGTTGCGAAGGTATATTGCGTTCACTAAACTTTGATTACATCATTATTACAATGAAAGTCCCTCCTCGATTACGAAAACGCTTCACTTTGCATTTTTACGTCTCTTTACCTTTTATATGATATCATTTATTTGATAGACCATTCCGTTTAATATGTTGTTTAACTATCTATTCAGAAATCGAAAGTACCTTGTTCTTCCTTTAAAACGCTGTTTTTTGTGATTTTTTAAAAAAGAAGTATCGCTTTGTGTTGTCAGAAAGTGAAGATTACTAATTTCGACCGCGAGAACTTCAAGATCTCTGCGACGGCGTTAGGAGAAGAGTTTACGATCGGCAAACACACGCAAAACGCCGAGGTGAAAGCAATCACGTATTCAGCGATGCAGATCCTCGATCGTCCCGAATCAGAACGTCCCGAACTTTTCGTGATCGTAGACATATAGCCGTTTCGAATTCAATTCGGCGTCTTATTTGATTTCTTGGCGCGTCCGTGTAATTTGGCTCGGGTTAATGCTTGAGACAGAAGGGTAGGGAGGAACGTATGAATATAGAAGCAAGAAGGGAGGTATATACCCTCCCTTACGTCCTACGTAGGGTATGACCCTTTTGTAGTTGCGTAGGGTTCAAATAAATACGTTATGAAGAAAACACCGGGCTCCCTTCTTGGCGATCTACGTCAGGTACGTAGTAACGTACCATGGAACCTTGCGTTTTACCGAGGATACCGCTCGAGAAATTTATACCGCCAATGTATAACCGTACATAATTTATTCGAATAACGTAAACATTTCGGTTGTTAATTCTTTATATATTGTACCTGTATTAACAAATGTTTGATCGTTGTCGAAAGCTGTTGATGGTAACTTATAAATGCGAGACACGTATAACAAGTATATTATATAAGAATGTTTGTATATTTTTATAAACATATAATAAAGATGTTTTTTATGTTCCGCGTCAGTGAAAAGTTTCGTTAGTAAAAGATAAAAAGATCGATGTTTGTATTATTACGATAAAATTGTAGTTAGAAGAAAATATGAATTAGAATGTAAGTACATCGACTAACGTTGAGATTCGTCATACGATATAGAATAGAATAGAAAATCATAGCTAAGCGTACTTTCGCACGTGCAACGTAGTACGGCCCTGGCATCCAACACCCCTCCATCGTGAAGGAAGCGACGACCGCCCGCTTAGTTTCGGGCAAGAAACGACAGGCAGTGGGATCCTCCCAATCTTCGGAAGCGTGTGTACTCGAGGGAAGAGAATCAAAAAGCTTTAAAAATTACATAATAGGAGTCTGTGTTAATCATCCGTTTAATTCTTGCCCCCTTTCCTTCGCGATAAGGCCCACTGTTAAAGGGACTCACTGCCAACATCAAGCGTGGCCGTTTGTTTCGAAAGCGTACACCCCTAACCATGGCGGACTGGTGCGGTAATAATCTATCAAAACGATAGATCGTGACGTTTTAAACTGTCAAATACGAATAACGGGTACATCAAGCTTGAACGTGTCTCGAGAAAGTCGTGATATAGGGATTTTTCACCTACATGCCGGAGCTTGCGTGGCAGTTTCGAGGAAAACGAGAGGGACAGTTTTGGCGCGTGTGTCTTTTATCTTCGTGAAAAGCTCGTGTAACTGGTGTGTCTGTAATTTTCAATCTTCCATTTTTCAATCGACATAAACGACATGCTGTAACGGAAAAGCGTGACATCCTGTGCCCATCGTGAGACATCTAACCCTAACGAATATAAACAAACGTAATCGCGAATGCTTGAAAGATCATAGCCGTTTAAATAACATCAAGAGGCAAGTAAAAACAAGCGAACCTGTGAATAAATTTCATGAAAAACTGAGGAAAGGTGACACGATCTAGGAACTTTTTTGGATATCTGCTATCGCTGGCGGCGCGGTGGTTACGGACGGAGAAAAGCGAAGTGACGGTTTTGGCGCGCGTACTCGACTCCCGTGTACGACCGGCAGATGGCCGGTGCGCCGGTACGTTATATGCGCGCGTCCACGAACGCACCGACACATGACAGGCGCCTAAGCACGTACTACCACCGTGACAGAGACGCGTTCAAGAGCGTAACGAGTCAGTGGTAGAAGGCCACTACCACATTGACACTGAGCATTGGTGAGAGCGCAGTAGAGCGCACGGACACGCGGTTCGGTGTTACTACTACCGGTACAGACGGGTCTATCTGCCTCGTAGCCCGAGCCAGTTGCCAGCGCGCCAGCTAGCCCCGTCCATCCAATCGCCCAGCTCACGAGCCGGCCTCGTGTGCGCGCGCGACACCCCGACAGAAAAGGTTCGTTTTCCTCGCCGGTGGCTCGACTGATCATGTCGAGGCGGGGCTTATCGTGAACTTTAGAGCCTATACATTCCTTGGAAGCTGAAAACACGGCGAACGCACGTACAGTTTCGGCCCTTTACGCACGATTATTTCGGGTCCCCAGTCTACTGCTGCTGCTGCTGCTGCTGTTGCTGCTACTGCTGCTGCTGGTGCTTGGCTGTCGTTCCTATTGCTGTGATCGGCCCTGCAGAAAATGGATACCGCACCAGTGCGGTGAAGAGACAGAACGAAACAGATACATAGAAAAACGAGCGTGAAAGAGAAAGAAAGAGAGAGAAAGTGTGTGTGTGAGAAATAAAGGCCACGCAACTACTACAACTACGACTACGACGAGGACAGCGACAACCGTTTATAAGTTGAGAAAGAAGGACAGAGGGAGAGAAAACGAGCGAGGGCGAGAGAATAGTAAATCATATGTACGAAGCGTGTATATGATACACCAAAGCGAAAAAGCAAGAGAAACATTTCGTGCACGGGCTAGCCTCGGAAGACCGGGTTAGGAGAAGCCTCGTCGTCTGGTCCTCTCCCCCAGGCGAATACGTTTCCTTGTCCTGTCATCGACAGGCCTACAGTGAAAATTGCATCTAGAAATATCGGCAACGCGACAACAACGATCACGACCACGACGGCGACGTATTTGCCTCTATCGAGGAGGCACGGATATGCCTCGCTCGTCGGCGCTGTGACACGCGCCGCGCCGTGTGCTGGCTGAACCTCCCGGAAGAGAGCGTGGGCCTCCGTCTCAAAATACTGTGCAGTTTCTACCGCACGCTCGAGAGCCAAGTAAGTGGAAATAAACACGCGTACAATCAATTTTTCGATATCCATTTGTTCCGACCGGATGGAAAAAAAAAAAAGAAATATTCTCTGCCTAGAGGAAATAGTAACAGAGTTGTTTCGAAACATTCACACTCCGAGTCCCCATCCGAAAAGTCGAGCGCGTTTTTCCGTGCGTGTTTCTTTTCTCTATCGCAATCTATCGTGTACGAAAGATGTGCTTACTGGAGCGCATAAACAGAAAGGAAAGAATTAACAGAAAAAAAAGAGAAAAAGGGGAAAAAAAAGGAAAGAAAAGAATGGCCCGTTATTTCGAGCGCAACCGATTTGGTGCGTCGAAAGTCGCTGGCATCTCTCGCGATCAATCGCGAAAGCGTGCACTGATTCTAGGTTTCCTCATGACCGTGCCGGTAGCACGCCTAACTAGGGATACTCTAGTCCCGGCTTGGCTCTTTAAACGGCTCTACGTATTGCGTGCGAATCGTGGCGTTTCTATGTGTGTGTGTACCGAGCAGGAGTAGTGTGTGTGCGCGCGCTCGCATAACCGCGCTCCCTCGTTGTCCGCCCGCTTGCGCTCACTCGCTCGCTCTCGTATGCATGGCCGCTTCGGTGCGTGGCGTGTGGATTTATATCGCGAGTACGCATTACCCGAGTTCAATAAAATCGGTATAAGCTCGTTGCTTTGGTCGTGATCGAACGTTTTACGCGGTATCACAAACACACGAGAATAAGTCGAGAAAAAAAAATGAAAAGAAAACAACCTCTGAACCTTCAAACAACGTTAACAGCTGATCGCGGTCACTCTGTAACGAACGATCTGTAAGACCAGATCCACTGTGATGGATGCACGTTTTTTTCCTTTTTGTAAAATGATAAAAGAAAGGGAGCGATTATTCGAGTCTCACTTATAGACCTTGCGACCTGTGCGGTTTCCACGAGCGGAAGGACGGGAAAAAAGGAGGACAGTAAGGTTCGTCGCTAACATCTGGGGCCTGAAGCCTCATGCACACAAGGCATGCCTGTACGATATCCATTTGAAGCTTTTACCATATTTCCTGTCTGTGGTGCATTGCGCGTTTTTCATATACGGGATGTTCTATGAATTTGAAAAAAAGAAAGAAAATAGAAAAGAAAAAATTGAAAAAAAAAAAAAAGAAAACTGTTGCATCAAACGAGAGCATTAGATTTATTGCATACCTCCTTAAAGGTCGTTCGTGTGGAACGTTTGTGAACAGACGTTATATCTCGTATTTTAAAGAGCACACTCCTACCAATCGATGGGCTCTAGGCTAGTTCTACATCCAATGCCGTCGACGCGAGTTACACCAGTCGGGTTTTATCTTCGAGATAACATCCTACCAATCAATGCCTCAGCATCGTGCATTGCTCCCAACCTTCGAATGCGCTTTACCATGCTATTGGCCTCACGATCGCTCGTTCTATACGGTGTGGTACGGTGTGTACTTGGCCAAACAGGCGAAAACGAGACAACCACGCAGTTCGACCGGGAGTTTGCTTCTAAAACTGCTTACAACGCAAGGCTGCTGTAACACGACGATCCTGCGGCGCGGCGTGCCTCTTTAAACCACACCCGGAACGCTGCCTCGTGTTCTCGGGACGCTTGCTCTTTTTTTCGAAAATTCTCGTACGCGTCCGCACCGTGGGTCCCTCATTCCGCTCAGGCGCGTAACGAGTCTTTTGAAAACGGGGACCTTAGGAACGATTTTCTCCTGTTTTTCGCGGCTATTTTGTTTTCCTGTGATCTCTGCTTCTAAACGGCGAGAAAACGTCGTATCATGTACGATCGGAACAAATGGATAAGAAAAGGAAATGACTCTAGGGAATTTTTTCTGAGACGACGCGTTGGATATTAGTTTAGAATTCTAATCGACTTTGAAATACTTACCACGGTTGATAACGCTGAATCACTTGTTTTCTTAGAAATAGTAATTCGAATGTCACTATTCTAAAAGTGAAATTTATATTATATTATTTTAATTACATTGTTATTTTGTTAATTAATTTTTGTAGTTAATAATATATGCATTCTTTTTTCTTATAATTGAAGATATTTTTAATAGTGATTTTAAACAATAATAGAAAATTATATCGCGTATATTTATAATAATATAGTTATTTTCTTAATTTGTTTATAAAGTAATTGATCGTCGAAGTTGCTAAATCGTCTAATCTTATCGTCTTTATAAAAATTACAGGGAGTGGTTCTTAAAAATCTAAGAAAATCAAATACATACAAAAGTCATATAACGAACAATGCCTGTTTTAATTTCTCTTTGTTTTTCCATTCATTTGGTCTCGACCTTTGCAGCTGCTATACACGTTTAACTTAAAGTACAATACAGAAATTGGCCTGTAGGTTTCACCAGATGTTCAGTACTTAAAAAATTGTCACCTCGTCGTTTGGTCAACTACTTCCGTTTCGTTATTCCATGGAACTACTATTTTTATATACTGTTATGTTATAAATATCTAAACCATTTTATTTCTAAAACATCATTAATATTTTCTCAAAAAAAGATATTTAAATATAATTCAAATATAATAAGTAAAAATACTTTATTTTAAAAGTATCCAAGACAAATAGAAAAAAATTTATTTTAAATATCCTATTAATAGTACAATGATAGAATTAATTCTTTTTATTTGCCTATTTCTTGTCTATCATTTTGTTTTATTGTAACATGAAAGTTTGTCATTTTCTTCGCGAAAACAAATGCGAAGTTCTTTGGAATACGAGTTCTATTATTAGGATTTACCAATGTTGCTTGATTCAAGAACAAAAACCTTCTCCCCTATGCTGTCTGTTCTTTGATATGCATCTAAAAAGTCGCTTCTCCTTAAATGTGCTATCGCGACCGAATAAAATACACTCACAAATGGGTGGCACTGACAAAAACTCGAGAATGAAGGGACGACGATCGATAGAAATTTTTATCGGATTCGCACACCTCGCTGTCAATAATTTTCACATATAAATGGTATATTTTTGATAAAGCATATACTGCTGACAAGGTTAACAAGGTACTAATATCACGTTAAAATGTTACATTTCATGTTTTCCAATCAATTTTTCTTCTGCTCTTGCAATCATTGTTAACAAACATTCAGCAATAGATACATTTCAAATACACAATACACAATTTTTTTTACGACAAACGATATGAAATAAAAAATACGTATCCGCCAAAACAGTATACACTTATTAACCTTCATGGACGATGTGTAGTGTATGACACGTTTTCTGAAAAACTTCGACAGTTCGATTTAACCAATCAAAAGTAGGAAAAGATACTTATGAACATTATTGTTAATGGTATTAACATTCGTTTCATCATTGATAGATTGTATAAATATATATATATATAATGATATTAAAAAAATTTTATTAACATTGAATGTAATTAATTTTTTAAACGTGCAGAATAAAAAGTATTGTTTGTAAGCAATATAGAAATATTTGTTAATATTTTGTATTTCCTAATAAATTTATTGTAGTATTTCATATATTTTAGAAGCAAAATGGAACATTTGCAATATGTATTTTTCATTGTATTCTCTTAAAAATGTACATTATATTTAGGAATATTTGTATTTTCTTGATAATATCTTTATTGGTATGAGTTCAATAACTTTATTTCTGTCTATTTCTATCGTATGTAGTAATATTTATGCGATGACAGGGATTTCTGTGTAATTATTTTTCCCTATAATTGTCATTAAGATTTAATTTTAATGTAGAATAAAAATAGTATTTTATATGAGACGGAGAAAGTTTTATTTAAGATTGATATATTACAAACATACATATTTAATAGGAACACTGTAATATGATGTATAACTTTCTAACATATTGTGATATAATCTTGATATGCCTTTTTGTACCCGATTCCTATGAAATATTTGTATAATATTTGAAATTCTTAACTAAACACGTTTAAAGAAGTTAATATCTATTAAATCTTTGATATTATCTTTCCAGATCTTATTTACCTTCAATCTTATATAATGAACTTTGTATTCCATAAGCTTATTATTTTATACTTTTTTTAATGGTTATTACAGGTTCTCCTAAACAATAAAGATGCCTCGAGTAAGGAGACAAGTGGTCTTGGAAGATCCTGCCAGGCCTGTCACACCAGACATGGTGGAGACTAAATTATGTAAGTATCAATTACAAGTCGTTTCATAATTTTCATTTAATTTAGCTACATATTTGGTATACGCGTAAATTAATTTTGAAGTGAAGCAAGAGTTTTTGGACGATGGCTCTTTGGATGAAGTTCAAGCACAAAAAGTAGCTGAAGAAACACCAAGTCCTCATCTTCAAGACCATCAATATGGACAAACACCTTGTTATCAAGTAACAAGGAAACCTACACAACCACCACCACGAACTGAAGTAAATATGGCTATATTTACATTCACATAATTTTTAGCTCAAACAATGTTTACTGGTAAACATATTAATCAAATATGATATTTTGAATCAACATTGTTAAAGAAAAAACAATTAAATTCTATGATAGTAAAATCAGTATTGCAACATATTAATATTACTTTGTTTTGTTATGTTTTTATAGCAAATATCAGTTCAAGCAGTGAAACGAAGACTGAATCTAGAAATGGGAACTACCGGTCCTAGCCAATCTGCCTTTAAAGCCCCTAGAGGCAAACGTAGGAGATCTGGATCTAATTCTCTGGCTGGCCACACTCCTACGAAAAGTAAATTTCCCTTCTTTCGCCTAAAATAATAACGTTCATATCTTCGAGGAAAAGAAATGTTATATTCGTTTGCAGGTAAAACGGTAGAAAGAACGCGGTACGATACATCACTGAGCTTACTTACAAAAAAGTTCATACATTTAGTCGAGAGCAGTCAAGACGGTGTTGTAGATTTAAACGTAGCGTCTGAAAAGTTAGAAGTACAGAAACGTCGTATATACGACATTACGAATGTATTGGAAGGCATAGGTATTTTGGAGAAGAAAAGTAAAAACAATATACAATGGAAGTACGTTATTCATCGTTTATCAAGAATTAAATACCGAATTTTTCTACTTGAATGGTAAACGTAATTACTTTATTTTATAGGGGTGGTCAGTTACCAAACGATAGGAACGATATCGCTGATCTCAGAAGGGAAGTGGCAGATTTAGAAGCTAAGGAAAACACCTTGGATCGACTGATTCACGGTGCAGACAAAAATCTTAGGGAGCTCTGTGCAGACAGACAATACGCTTATGTAACGTATCACGATTTACGTTCTGTCCCAATGTACAAAGACCAGGCTATAATGGCAGTAAAAGCTCCGCCAGAAGCCACACTTCATGTTCCACAACCTATCAATAACCTTGGCCAGCAAAAGGTAGCTATCGTTCTTCATAAAAATTGATGAAAATCAGTTGAAATTAGAACCATCCATATTTGTTTATCACTTATTTATTGTGTTATTTCTATGCTTGTAGCTTCAAATGCACATGAGGTCATCTCACGGCGAGATAGAGGTGTTCCTCTGCCCTGATGATCCTGCAGTCAAAACATCTCCAAATCCGGGTTACACGACGACGCAACCTGTGCCTTCGTCAAAAGAATCCGAAATACCTTGTCTGCCTCCTGAGCTTCTAGCCAATGAAGAGAGCGGGGTTCGGGTTGAACCAGTACCTTCTGTCGAGAATTCATTGAATACTCGTTTGTCCGCACCAGTTATATCTACAGTTACCAGTTTAGCAGGCATGAGGGACGCACTGTTGTGTGAATCTGATGATTATGGACCAATGGGTGGAGGCAAATTCCAACTCCAAACGGAGGATCAAATTAGCACTTCAGGTAGGATGGCGTATATCTTCAAAACTAGGTTTTATTAAGATTTACTTCTTATTCTTTATTTTTTCTTCTTTCCTATTCTTCCTTTCTTTTTTTCTTTAATAAAATTTGCGAATGCTTCTAAGTAAGCAGAGTTTGAGATTTAGTAAAGTAAGGCCAATGCATCCGTACGAATATTAATTTTTATTCTTTTTTATAAAGTTATATCATAATTTTTTTATTTTTTTATGCTGCTCTTCCGTGCACATACGCTTTTAAATGTATCGTATATTTTATCAGGAATGCTGGGTGTAAGATACTAATAATTGCAAGAAGGTGAATACAACCTTTTTAATGTAAATATATAGATAAAAATAATATATATGTCTCGAATACAAGCGTTAGGCTTGTTTTTATCTTCTTGCATTACTTTTAAGTTCTTTAAGTCTGTTATCAATGTACATTAACATATTAATTTATAACAATGCTTTAACAATTTAATGCAAGATTCTAATTAATTTTTTATTAGGCTTTAATTAATCGATATTTCTCTTGTACAGTTTTTCAATATTATTTTCCACTCCAGTTCTTATTTCCCTTTGTTTTGTTTATTTTTTTTTTTTTTTTGCTTGTTAACACAAATATACTTTTATTTTATTTTATTTTTTAATAAATCTTTTTTACACTGCAATTTTTTGTCTGTATACTTCCAAGATATTTCAAATACGTCTCTTTCTTGCATAAAAGAAATATTTATCATCTTAATATTCAAATTTCATTTAAATGCTTGAAAGAAACGTTATGCATGCCACTGATGAATTCTAGAACATCTTTCATAAAAAAATCTCTTTAAAAAAAAGATAGTAAGGGTTGATTTTTCATTATTTATCAAGTTTCATTAACTCGAGCTATCTTTTTTTTCCCTTCATCTTCTACCTTTTCAACGATGGAGGATAGCCGTGCCCTGATGGAGCTCTGGCTGTGACTTGTGTGTTAACCAAATGAAAGTCACATCACAGGCAGAGTTCTAGTTAGGTAACGGTTTCAAACAGCAAAGCTCGTGTCGCACGAAGGTACGTTTCATGGATAAAATAATTATTGGCTTGTTTGTATTTCAATGCAATTATACACGTGTTCTTTTTCTTCTGGCATTCGCCTCATTATTGAAACAAATTGCTTTTAATCCTTCCACTCTATTTTACAGAATATCTTACTGTTTATCTTGATATTATATTAATACCTAGTACATTGGTGTTTTATTAATAATAATAATCTAAGCAAAAATAGGCAACTTTTTAAACGATGTTAAAAACTAATCCCTTTTAATTTTATAATTTTGTAGAAATGTGATTATAGCGCACGTTTCTGCTTATAATAAATTAGTCAATACCAATATATTCATTTATTACTAGACTGTATGAATAACTCATGAAATTTTAATATTATTAAAAATAAATAACAAAATCAATGATAATCACGTGATTTACTTATTACACGACTATATGTTCAAGCGTGATAAAAATATGTACATGAATCTTTGAATATAATCGCGAAACAATTCATTAAATGGACAATAAATTAATATTATACGATTTTAACAGTTTAACTATCGCTAAATAATACTTAATTTGAATAATAAATATTCTTGCCTATTGTCTTCCAAGAATAAATCAAGTAAGTTTTAATCGTTTAAACGTAACTGGATGTTTTCTGGAAAATTATACGTTCCATGAAACGAAAAGGGATGGAAGTTGTAGGAGAAAGAAAAGAAATAAAAAATGCGAAAATGTTCGATGAGACGGGACAAACCCAGCATTTGCTCTCTCTCTTTTGTTGCAGATCTAAGTATTCTTGATTTCGGTGAGCACCTGCTGTCTCTGGAACCGCCCCTTTCCGAAAACGACTATTCGTTCGCGTTAGGAACGGAGGAGGGACTTTCGGATCTCTTTGATTTCAAATTCTAAAGGATATCGTCCTAATCGTCGTCGTCGTGACACGCAATACACGCAAAGACCCCTGTCTTTTTTGGACTACCACTCTGAGTTCGCCTCCTTAGTATTCGAACGGATAGAGATCACTTGGTTAATCCAATAATAATACTAGCGTTTTCGTACCGATTGTCAATTTTTCTTTCATTAACATCAAAGGGAACGATCGAGTAGAAAACGTAGCGTACGAATCATCCATCGGCCCATTGTACGAATTGGGATGAAAGTAAGGAAAATAGAGGAACAGGGATATTCCGACAATTATCTTTCAAACGCAATCAACTTCACGTTACAATGGAAATCGACACGTTGCTCTGACAATTTTTCTTTTTTCTTTCTTTTTTTNTTTTTTATCAGTAATAAATAATTCTGCTGCTTACATAGTTTTTGTAAAGAAAAAGAAAGACGAACACGTGTGTAAATATATTAAAAAAAAAAAGAAAAAGTATATAGATAGGACGTGTTATTCGAGTACCGAATAGTATTTTATCAAAGGTGTGTTTCACGTCCAGCGATGATGGTTTCTTTTTCTTTTTTAAGCAACGTTTCCGCGAAAGATCAACTGCGCACCGTAGCGTTATCACGGTCGGCCCGCAAGTTTCGAAATATTCGGCCTGTACAAGGATAAGAAAAGTATCAAACACACGATGGTTGGGGAAGGGTCAGGGGGGGGGGGTGTGGGTGGGGGAGAGAAACATATCACGCTAACGTTGATCGCGCGCGGTGAAGTACTTCCGGCTTGATACGGTCGCGGCCGATTGAGTTTATGGGATTAACAAGTTTGTAAAACAGCCTTGGCGGAGTTGAAGCGCCGCTTTCTTGTGCAATCTGTGTACTAATATTGTAAATGATATAAGCGTATGAAGACTAGTTGTGAGAAAGAACGGTCGGTATAGGAGGAAGAAGAAGATATATTTGAAGTTTCAAAGAGAGGAGAGACTGGTATTGACGAACAACTACGATGTTTCCCTTTTTCTTTTGTTTCTTTCTATGGTTAATTAATCGAATTGTATAAAATGAGCAATTATTATTAGTAGAATCGATAGCGTATGAAAGGAAGAGAAAATTAATTTCGATGAAAAAAAGTCCCTCCTAGAGTAACGTTTCTATCGATATATACATAATTGAAAAGATAAGAACAACGGGGAAAAAA
Source organism: Bombus confusus (assembly GCA_014737475.1). NCBI lineage: Eukaryota > Metazoa > Arthropoda > Insecta > Hymenoptera > Apidae > Bombus > Bombus confusus. The sequence continues at coordinate 5,760,473 of JACXIV010000041.1, forward strand.
AACGTTTTCCGGGCGGTCGCCTTTCTCTTGTCACTTGGACTGACTGATCGTTCTCTTTTTTCTAAATGGTGCGCTTTTACCGCCGAGAGACCGCCGTCCGGAATGGTCGAATTGTAATTATTAAGATATTTGTCGAGGCGATCGATTCGTATAGTAGGCTTTATCGACGAAGAAATCGTTTGTTTGTAAAAAGAGAAAATGAAGATGAAAAACGGAGTGAGAGGGAGAGAGAGAAAGAGACGAAGAAGATGAAAAACGCGAGCGGTTGGAGGCATAGTTTTTATTCTATATACTTTTGTAATCGGTCGAATTTTCCGAATAGAGAGCGAAAATGTGTACAGTTTGATGCATGAAGAAAAGAAGAAAAAAAAAAAAGAAAAGTATATCTATAACAATTGAATCTATCTGTCGGTGCGGATGAAGAACATTTTGTGGCATGTAAAAAAAAAAAAAAAAAAATACACTCATAACGAACACGTACATATACGAAACATTATCAACTTACAGTACGATCCTACCGAAAAAAAATATTATTCAGTCTGGCTAATAGATCATGATCGTCGTGTTGAATCATCGTCGTGTTGGATTAGCTTCTTTGACGATGCTGTCGTAGCGAACACGGAGACGAACTCGAGCGTACAATGGGAAAGAAAAGGAGCATAGGAAGCAGAGGAAGAATCGTGGAAAAGCAGAGGAAACCTTAGGGCGTATCGTTGTATGCAAACGCACGGTATATTTAATTCGAGTTGTAACGATGAAGAACGTTTAAGATTCTTTTTCAGGATACGGTGTTATTCTGAATCTGATTTATAAGGAGAAAGGGATTTTTCGAAGAGAATTTTGCACCAGTGTCAGCCTTGACTTCTGCCGCGTGAAACGGCGTGGAAAAAAAGAAACATAGTTTGAAAGAGTCAGTGTTTCAGTGAAAAAAATTTGATTAAGTACGAGAGAGGATCAAGATGACGAATATTTGTTCCTTGAGGAAGTCGAGGGCGCATTGGAGGGAATTGTCTGAACTGGAAGTCTCTTAAGGATGTACCCTAAACGTACAACTTACAATTAGTGTACGTCCAAAGCCATAGTGCCTACACAATAATGATCACACACTTCAGCAAAAGAACTGTAAATAATTTACATACTATACAAAAATATATGAATATATATATATATTATATATATATACATACACACAGACAGGCAAAATGTAAGAACGTGACGACCCCGATGGACAAAAACGCAAATAATAGAGAAAGAAAAACCGGATGCTGCGGACACCTCATTGCGATTATCATTGGTGTATCGATTAGTTAGTTTTAATTACGATTAATAATTAATTATTGCTGCATTATACGAGAGAAATGTTAGTTTATAAATTCACTTATTATATATATTATATATATATATTATATGTATACATATATACATATATGTATATGTAATAAGTGCGTATGTTTTATATATTCAAGCGAATATTGTGCAGAATAATCACTGGATTTTGATTACTTGCGAAACTAGCAAACTTATTTTCTCTCTCTCTTTTTTTTTTTTTTTTTTTTAAAGCATAGAAACGCGAAATGTTTCTTCTAGCTGTACGTGTATTTATTTCAACGAATAACTGCTCATTCTTCGGAGCAAAAGAGAAACTATTAAATATGACTTTCCCTCTCGTCGTTTTACCGTCATATGAATTACATAAGATGAAAATCCTCGGACAGCGTTATTTTGCACAATGTTCGTAGCGCGCAATACCTGTCTCCAACAGAGAGGGTTGTACTAGTTTCGTTTCTCGTTTCTTTTTCTTTCTTTTTTCTTTCGATTAAATTCATGGTATATCACGCCTTTCGTATACGTATCGTGCAACGAGAGGGGAAGCAAAAGGGAAAGAAAGGAAAAACAAAGAGAAGAAGAAGAAGGAGAAGAAGGAGAAGAAGAAGAAGAAGAAAACGTGAATCGAGAAAGCGTGTGAGCGTGTGTGAATGGACGTGATGATCGAATGATGATAATTGATACGAATGTTCGATGGTCGACGGTTCGATTAACGATCCCGACAAACCAGTGAGAAGTTACGATATTTTCTACCTGAATGTTTGCGGGGATCTCGGCGAAGTCTGAGCGCGTCCGGGATTTTAAAAAGTGTAATAATAACGGTTCATTGATATTGTATTTTTTATTCTGTTCGAAGGAGGGCTACGTTGTAAGAAACGCATCGATTACAAGGAAAAGAAAAAAACAAAAAGAAAGAAAGAAAAAGGACGAAGCTACGAATAACGTTGTGACGTTTTCAGACTTACCGGGATCTGTTTACAATAACTTATCGCGAAGATGGCAGTCCATCAGTTTTCATTTTTTAAACCCGATTATTCGTAAAAAAAGAAACTTCTGGCTCGCTTCTGGCAGTCTGTCGAATAAGACGCTTCTCGTATTTTACAATGAACAACAGAGCCTTTCCTCAATTCCTTTTTCTTTTCTCTTTTCGTTTAGCGGCAGTTTTATGATCTTCGCTTAACGCGATCTAACTCGGCCCTAAGCATCGAGAATAAATTATTATTGTTGTTAGCGGCGAGCAACAACGACGATTCGATTATTTAAATTATCAAAGGAAACGCAAGAAAAAAAGAGTATAATAGAAACTTTGTTGCTTTAGATATTCTTGTATAGATATTCATTTGGAATTCGTTCGATTCTAATTCGTCGATGATTTTTTTCATCGCTATTCGCGTGCACGCATTACACGCGCAAGCAAATACACTTTTTTACGAATGTATTTGAGAGACTGTTCAGAAATATTGCTGAAAAAAATACAGAAATTAATTCTGATCGATTGTCTTTAGAAAGAAAGAAAAAAATTGAGCGATGTACGTACCAATACGACGAATGAGAATTTTGTCACATTTTACGGGCATGACCCGTTGAACAGTAAAAAGAAGACGAAAAAATGAAGAAGAAGTTACAAAATATAATCTTGTGTAACGTCATAGGGAGATGTGATGTTTTTAATTTTCCACAACCTTTGTGTTTTGCTTATCACGCCTTATTAGATGAAAAATTATGGTTTTCGTTTACCAAGTTACATACCTATATAAAGCAGTAAGAGGATGTATTTATTTTTTCGAATCGACATTTCCGTTGTTCGACGTTAAACACTCGTTGCTCGACTCGATTTTAATTGCTACTGTATATAACTTTGCACCGGAAAATTCGTTCGTGAAACTTGTGTAAAAGTTCTAAATGTCTATATCAAAATAACGAATAATGTAGCAGAAGAAATATTTTTTATGTACGTTTAATACGTATAACGGTATGAGAAAATAAAGTATCAAAACTTGATTTTGATCGTTATGAACGTATTTACGCTTGTTATATATGCACCATTATGAATTCGCATAAGTAAAGCGATTTATAATTTTAACGCTTAAATCTATGATCTTAATATTTTATTTCGATTATAATTTTGTCAAGGGATAAGAGAAAGAAATTAAAAAGTATATATAAAAATATTAATCAGTGCTTTAATTAAAGAAGAAGTTCACGCATTCACCTTGTTTCAAATGAAGAGCGCATGCGCAATGTTTGCGTATTACTACTTATCGTCGCGCTACGGTAAATCGTTCGCCATTCCCGCGTCAGCGCTCGAGATGCGAGCATCGTTTGTTTTTTTATATATGTTGATGTTTTTTACGTATATCTTACTATCTTACATAGAAAAAGAAGAAACGAAGCCATGAATATAAATATAAAGTTTAGACACAATGTAAATATGCTACTAACACTATACATTTCGTCGTACATTTCACAGATTGTATATTTGGCTTAAAAGATATATATATATATATATATATATATATATAACGGTCGTTATGTCAATTGTTTGTAGCCGATATGCAATACTTATTTTAATATAAAGAAATATATCTAATGTTTTGGTGTTTACCTTCATTCATGTTGTACATATCTAAGCCTTGAATTAAATTTAAAACAAATCCGCGTCTCAGGCATGACAACAGCGCAAACGAAATATCTCTAGCATTGAAACTTTTATCACTAGCATAGTCGCTGGTATTGTGAACTAGCCTTTCAATGGGAATATGTAACACAAAGCAAACGACGCTGCATTCAAAGTTCTGCTTTAAATTGATCAGTGGAAATCAATTGTTTTCCATTGGCGCGAATTATTGGGCGATTTCCTCAATTTAGGCGATATTTAAAACTGACGGCTGAAAAACCAACAGTCAAAATAAGCAATTCAAAGGACGCAAGCATGCCACCCAAGTGTAAATTTCAAGAAGGTATTTCACGTTTAATTTTTAATATAACTGTATCGAAGGTTCTAGCGTATATTTAATGAATTTTTATCAATGAATAATAAATATTTTTTGTATTCACCTATAATCCTTTATCTTATTTTCAATAAATATCTGCTAATTTGTAGGGGAGAAGGTTCTGTGCTTTCATGGGCCATTAATATATGAAGCAAAATGTCTAAAGTCCTCCATTACTAAAGAAAAGCAAATTAAATATTTCATTCATTATGCAGGATGGAATAAGAAGTAAGATTTCGTTTTACGTTATCTATTTCTAACAAGATTGAAATCATAAATACAATTTTAATATAAACAGTTGGGACGAGTGGGTTCCTGAAAGTCGAGTACTTAAATACAATGAGGCAAATGTACAGAGACAAAGAGAGGTTCAAAGAGCACATTCGAATCAACAATCTGCACAGAAAAATAAAAAGGGTAGTACCTCGTCCAAAACTCAAGGACGGAGGAGTGAAAGTGGTCGTGAAAAAGATACTGATAGCAGATCTAGCACTCCTGTTGCAACGGTTGATAAAGGTGTAAGTCGGTTCAATAAAAGTACTGGGAATAGTGTGAATCCATCATCGTCCCATGATTCCACGTCGGATGCTCCACGCAAGAAGCGCAGGTTTGTCTCAAAAAGATTTCACTAATTTTTACAAAAAGCTTAACTTTATGTGCTAGATGTATAAAACAAAGTACTTCATTGTAGCCGATTAGAACCATCTGGTGAAACGGAAGAATATCTCACTAAAGTGGAAGTTAAAATCAAGATACCAGAGGAATTGAAATTTGTACTTATAGATGAATCAGAAGTAATATTGAAATATCATAAATTACCTGCTTTACCTGTGAAAAATACAGTTGACAAAATTTTAGATGACTATGTGGAATCAAAATCAATGGGAAAAAATGATTCTGTTAGGTACTTGCATCGGTAGTTTTCATATAAACAGCTGTCAGTTTTCTTCATTTGAAGATAAATAATCTTAAGTTCTGAATTATTTTCAGGGAAAGTACATTAGAAATAACTAAAGGTATTCGCGAATATTTCAATATTTCTCTAGGATTGCAATTGTTATATAAGTGGGAACGTCCACAATTTATACAAATTATGAATGATAATCCCGAAACACTGCCCAGTCAACTATATGGTGCATTTCATTTACTAAGGCTATTTGGTACTATTTCTAAGTACACTTTATAATAACACTCCTATGTACTTATCATCAAAAATATTACTATTATATCAATTATTTTTGCAGTGAGACTTGGAGGAATGTTGTCGTACACTACATTGGACGAAAGAAGCATACAATTGTTACTGTCTCATTTTCATGATTTTTTACAATACTTACAGAAAAATAATACTGAACTTTTTAATCTTCAACAAGACTATGCAGACTCACCACCCGATTATCACAGGAAATATGCCTAAGTTAGTATAAATGTTTGGATACTTTTAATCAAATCCAGCAATACTACCAATATTTTATCTGAGATTATTAATATGGCAGCTGCAATATTTGTTCAAGAAATATATATATATATGTATATGTATATATATATATATATATATATATATATATATATAATGTGTATATATATATATACATATATAATGTGTGTATATATATATATATATATATATATATGTACATTTACGCGTTCTTAGAAGTTATTCAATATAAAAGATAGAATAATATAAAAAGAATTTAAGAATTTTAAAAATCGTGTTGAAATTTTCTTGAAAATTGTCCATTCTGTGAACATAAGTTTTTAGTTTATTAAGTGCACAAAAAATGTAACACATTTTATAGTATATGAAATAGTTTACGCCAAAATATTAATTAATATCAATATTAATGTTAATAATATTAATTAATATGATTAATATGAATATATATATATGTATATATAACGTCTGTATATATATATATATACATATATATATATTTATCTTTTATTTATTGTAAATATAATGTATTATGATTTTACTATCTAATTACAATTTTATACATATTTGGAAATACTCAACTCACGAGCATAGCTTGTGTTTGATTAATACCATTCTAAATGCACGTTTTATCTCTTCTTGCTTTTTTAACAGTTTTCAGTCAAAATTATGTTAAATTACCGAGATTACAAAATTACGTTATGTATATTTATCACAAATTAAATGTACATAGTAGAGATTTATGTTGTTATGTATAAATATATGATTTTATCGTATTTTCTAAACAAGATATCAATCATTAATTGCTTACGTAAATTGTAAATTTCAATGATACGATCAAATCATAAACATTCTTACAATATGTAAATTGTTATTATCTATACGCATTCATTTACATAAGAATACACATTTTGCGTTACATAAGACGTATTATTGTTTAATATACGCGTATGCATATATAGATAAACCAAATGCAGTACTGTTGCATTCATCTAAATCGATGTTCATTTTATCTAGGAAATAATATTTAATGACGATAAAATTAGGTTTTTGCGATGATCATCTTTCTTGTATTTATATAGGACCAGCAGTCGATAACAGCACACGTATATACACAATGAAAGTCGACAAGAGTAATATATACAGTTAAATGCGTACACAAACGTATCATCTAGTCTACAAACATCGGGTCAGTCAGTCAGTGGCAAGAAAAAATGGCGGATGTCGAGTTGAACGTCGACAACCTGATACAAAGATTGTTGGAAGGTACGTGATAAAAAGGGGGCCTATGTGAAAATAAAGTGTGAAATTGTTTTCGGTAATATCATCTTCAGTTTGGTGTACAGTTGATTGAAAGTTTTCTCGGTAATACCCAGTGAAAATCGCTCAATGCGAAGTCGCGCCGCGTACATCGAGTATATATGTATACTATTTCTTTCCAGCCAAAGGAAGATTAAATCGTGCGCGATCTACTTTATGACATCCGATATCTGTGTATATTACGAGTCGACGAATGGTTTTCCTCGAGTTTCCTCGTTTGTCGAAAGTTCGTTTTTAATTCGTGGTTTGTAGAATATTAGAGAGAAAAGCACACACATATATATATATATGTGTATACATAAAAAAAAAAGAAAAAGATATCGATCTCTTCCAGTTGTTGCAGTCCGTCGTAATTCTTTAGACACGTCAGAGGTCTTTGGATTTATTCCGTACTTTTTCTTTACTTTCTCAGAAGGCAAAACTATTTCCTTTTGTTTGTTCTCTTTTCTCATGCTACATGTCGGAACGCTCTTTGCGGTAAAGTATACCACACGCAGAAAGACCAGGTTCAGAAGAAAGCCAAGCTAAAAGATATTTTCTCTTCGGATTTTGTCGGTATGCAACAAGGAAACCACCCCACGTAGTTCTTTTTTCCGTTCTTTAGTTGCGTCTTTACCTGCCTCAACGTCGTGCGTGAACGCTCGCCATCGTTTGCTTATGATTTACAATGTAAAATAAAGTAGAAAATTAGATATACAGCATTGTGGTACCTGCAACATCAAAGTTCTCCCAAGATATCATCTTCATTCTCAGTCAACTCAATCATCATATATTGATAATGTCCCATTAGCTTCTTTATGGCAAGAAACTATGTGTGAACTTAATTTTTTGTTAAAATGAAATATGTAAGTAAAATATACTTATACCGTAATGTATCTAATACCTATTAGAACACAAAGCTTTTGGGATTGTCTATATAATGAACAAATGCATTGAACTCGAATCACTTTCTTCGAATAATAAGCCATATTTACATAAAGGGTATAATTTGTAATGATCCAATTTGCACGTAAATTATTGCTTGAATGCAGGTTAGTTTACATGCATGTTTCATACGATACTTGTCAGTGTTGTTTTAAGTTTTCATACGAATAGTATGTGTACAATAATTTTCCATCTTCTTTTAGCGAATCAATTACTTTTTTAAGAGAATAACATCACATTCTTCTTCGAGAACTTACAGCACAATTCAATGTATATTCATGAGTATGTTTTAGCATCAATGTTTATACTACCCTGGCATATGTTTCTTTCAATGTGTTTAATTAATAAATATACATTACAACACTGACTTTCTTAAGCATATTTGTTGGGAGCCTATTATTTGACGTACATATATTACAAGAAGACCAAATTGTTAGTTACGTACTAGAAAGATTAATTAATGTATATAACACACGCGTACCATTGCTTAATAAGGACATTCATTCTTCTAAGAGTTGCAAAAGAAAACTTATTTAATTTGAATGAAGATGTTAATGCTTGGTGTAGAAAAATCATTTTGATCTTTCCTGCGTGCCTACAATACTATCTTTGTATTTTATCGCGAGTAACATTTCCATGAAACGTTTATTACAATATACGAATTGATAACGCTGTTGAAATAAATCGTAATACGTCGCGGCTAAAGAGCAGTTCAAATTATCGCGTGTGTGAGCAAATATAACGATGACGATGACTACAATTTTTTCATCGTACGCCCCGTTTCCATAAATAAATCGAATTATTAATAGACTTTGTTTCCGACATTTTGTCATTTTCGAACTCTCTCTTATTCTTCCGCTACAGGAATTCCGTCATTTTTTTTCTCTCTCACTTTCCGCCATTAATTATGGTGCTAGATACTCGTTGATGTGACCTTGCTGATATGCAGTTTTCCAATAACCATCATCGGCCCAGTTTAACCGCACCGTGAATTCCTTTATAGCTATAAATAATCCAGTGACACTGATACAAGGTTCCGAAGAGTAATCTGCGAACGAAATTTCATATTTCTTTGCTCATTCGGATACGTATACATACGTACAACATACTGTTGATATACATGCATATACATATTATGTTCTATACGTTACCGTAGTCTATATTCATATATCACGATCAGTGGTATCTGCACGTGATCACCAATCGGCTTCGAGCTTTTGTTTTCGACTGTTCCGCAAGTTTACGCTCATACGGTATTATTCGAACTCATACAGCCGCTTAATCCCTTCGAAGCATTATAACGACGGTGTACGATAACCATTTGTGTCCCCGAGTATTGCATCAGGAAAACACCTATATCGCATCGCTTGATGTTTTTATGATTAAACCTCTTGCGTTCTTGCGTCTTCAATCTTAACGGAGCAGATCATATATGTATAATACTGTTGGCTGGATGATAATTTTTCATTACAAGAATATTTTAATGTAAAAAAAAACACCGATACAAGATAGTAAAATCTAGATATTTATTTTTGTTTTGAAAAACCAATCCTTAAAAGTCGTCATCAAAGGAAATCACGTTAACGCTGTCACAGATGAAATTTCATCCCGCGTGCATTTCTTTTTTATTTTAAAAATTGGTAATTGGTTAAACAAATAAAATTAATACAATCTGTTATAAAACTACTTTCTACAAACTTACAATACTTTTAATACTACAGTATCAATGCAAAATATTAAGCGCGTTATAAAGTACTCGGACAATTTGATTGTCTGATTATCCGTGTTTGAATAAACTACAGTACTCTACCGCTATATGCAAGAGCAAAAATTCACCGGTCGAACATGACAAAACAAAGCATGCACGGCATGGAATTTCATTTACGCTAGCGTTTAAGGGATTTAAACACGAAATGTGATATATGAATAACGAACTTTGTCATTCGAGTCGATCGGAAAAAAATTAGCCACCATTAGTCCCGAACGTGTCCAAATTGTATTTATGTAAGCAACAAGAGAAAACCCGACCGAATAGGACGATCCGTGGAATCCGTATAATCGTATTACCCTTGTTTTTCCCCCTTTTGAGAAAAAATCGACTCTCGGCAGTCAGATACCTTCATGCTCCAGCGTAGAGTTATGCTCGATGTACCTGTGACAAAACGACTCTCCGATGCCTCGCGATGCGTCGCCCAACCCCGGGGACAGAGGCAGGAAATCCATTTAAACGTGCGAATTTTTGGGCGCAGTCCGAGGATGCCGGCCAGGAAAGACCGTCTTAATGTCAGAGGGCGAGGTGCGCGGCCTTTGCCTCAAGTCACGGGAGATTTTCCTTCAGCAGCCGATCCTGCTTGAACTGGAGGCGCCGCTTAAGATTTGCGGCGATATTCACGGCCAATACACCGACTTGTTACGACTATTCGAATATGGCGGTTTCCCGCCAGAGGCGAACTACTTGTTCCTCGGCGACTACGTAGACAGGGGCAAACAATCGTTGGAAACGATATGCTTGCTGCTCGCCTACAAGATCAAGTATCCGGAGAATTTTTTCTTATTGAGGGGCAATCACGAGTGCGCCAGCATAAACAGGATATACGGGTTCTACGACGAATGTAAGAGAAGGTACAACATCAAACTATGGAAAACGTTCACCGATTGCTTCAATTGTCTACCAATCGCTGCGATCATCGACGAGAAAATATTCTGCTGTCATGGCGGCCTCAGTCCAGATCTTCAGGTGATTCGATATCGATCTCTGCAGAAAATTATTTGCGAAATTTTCGAAGTTAAATTACCCGCAATTTTTATGTCTTTCCGTGTGTATATATCAACGAATATGTTTTTAACGCAAATGATGTATTATTTCGAGGGTGATTCTGGGGATAAAAGATCGAGGGATAATTTACAATTTACTTCGTTATTATTCCTTGTTAGACGATATATATATTTTTTTCCTTTCTGTAAGTTTTTATAATTTCCTATAACATTAGAAGAATTAGTTTTAGCATCTATGCCGATTGTATAAATATTCTTTTTTTCTCTGTGAAGACTTTATGCTCGTAAAATCATATACTTTTTTGTAACGTTGTATATAGTCGGGTATTTATTTGTGTCTATGATTATTGAATTTCTACGTAGTTATTATCTATAGGAATAATAACAATCGTGAATGGTGAAAGAAATAACGAGGCGAAAGATCGCAGAAAGATATTTACGTGAGAGATATTTTAAACGTTGGATAAGAGGTAAAATTTTTCAGGCAAAAAGTCATTCCCGTAATGTTGCGTGCGGAAGTGGCGCGTTAAAATCGATAGAGCATTTCTTACCAAGCTAAATGGAAAATTTATGAAACACGCGTATATCCATTTGTATAAACGATTAAGCGTTTTAAGATATAATTCGTAAAATTTCTCGGAACCATACTTGGATAACTTACATTTATTCGAAAGACGAAATTAACAAACAAATTACAGAATATGTTGAAATTTGTGACTTAATGGAAAATAAAAAAAGAATAAGTAATGTAAATCTATATTTAAAACAGAATTTTCGATATTATTTTTAAGGTGTTAAAATGAGTTAAAATTGCAATTGTTAGCACGCAACTGTTGATTGACTTATATAACGGAGCGTGAAATTCGTTGATTTATTTAATCCTGTTGCAGACGAATATATCGTGTGAAATTTGTACTCAGCAGGGAGACTTAATATTCGATTTTCATTGAAAAAATAAGACCTAAATTGACGAGCGTATTTTAATGCTTCTACTATTTAAAAATTAAATTCTATTAACCTTGGCTGAATTTCGAGCTAGATTTGGCTCGTGTCCATTGCGTATCCATATTTCTCGAATGTTTCGTCTTTAATTGAAACTTTCTATAGCATGTTCGTTCATGAAGGAAGATTTATAAAAGAACTCGCCGCTGGAAATATTGATTTTCTATTTATACCCAATGTAAGAAGGAAAATATTAAAAGTTTGATCCCTGTTAGAATGTCAAAAGATTAATGTCTTTATAGAATAAACTATCGATTTGTTGTCATTCATAAAAAAGGTCACTTCTTGAGAAAATCTCTTTAATAAATACATTGCTACTCTGTTTTTGCCGTTTGATATTTTCTTCGATAAAAATTAATAACAATAAAAATTATCGAAGAATTTTCGAGAAAGGCCTACAGGATAAAATAGTGAATTGTCTTAGCCCCTTTTTAATTATTAGCTACGTTTAAAGAACCTTCTTTTTAATATTCACAAAACACATGAAAGTTTTATGAAACGATTCTGCTATTTAATAGACCTTTTTTCGGAAGGTTTTTCAATTATACTTTAATTTCATCGTATATTTAACGATATTTCCATTATAAAATTATCGACTCTCAAAAAATGTACAATAAAAAATATTTGTGTTATTTACTATCTAGCAGAATATGGAACAAATCAAAAGAATAATGCGTCCGACAGATGTACCTGACACTGGCCTTCTCTGTGACTTGTTATGGTCTGATCCAGATAAAGAAGTCCAGGTATAACGTTTCTTCGTTATATAACCTTTTCGTCAATTTCTCCGAAGTAATTCTAAACTAATATACTATGGATTTTTATCTTCCATGTTTTAGGGATGGGGCGAAAACGATAGAGGTGTATCTTTCACATTCGGACCAGACGTGGTGTCGAAGTTTTTAAATCGTCATGATATGGACTTAATATGTAGAGCACATCAAGTAGTCGAAGATGGCTACGAGTTTTTTGCGAAACGACAGTTGGTCACCCTGTTCTCCGCGCCAAATTATTGTGGCGAGTTCGACAATGCCGGAGGAATGATGAGTGTTGACGAAACTTTAATGTGCAGCTTCCAGGTAGGATTTCTGAATATTCGATGCAAATAGTAATGTTCGCTTAAATTCCAATAAATTAGGGTACTAGATTGTAATTTATGTTAAAATAAGGAAGAACAGATGACATTGCAGGTAAAAATTTCAATCAATTATATGTAAAAATTGACAATCTGATTACCTATATATCACTCTGGTTTTCGTCAATAAGTTTAGGTTACGCTGAACCTGAGATATTCAGTAGTTGAGAATAATTGCAATCAGGTCATTTAAATTTTAGCGAAATATTTGTATCGTATTTTAAGCGAGCGCTACTGCATTGTAATTTGTTGAGCGTTGCATGGCGCATTTCGTTCATGTCTTATCTATTATTCATGGTGTACGTGCAGATTTTGAAACCGTCAGAGAAGAAGGCTAAATACCAGTACTTAAGTCTCAATACGGGTCAAGCTACAAGACCATCTACACCACAAAGGAATCCAGCCAAAAAGAAATGACAGCCTTGTACTCGGTTTTTCCTTCATTTAAGGAAGCTCGTCGACAAGGCGACAAAATTTTTATTAAGGCGCGAACATTAAGAGCATAACATTGTATGATATGTTCTATCACTCACTAGCGGTTATGCCAAACAGATGAATAGCAAAAAAGAAAAAAAAAAAAAAACAGGAAAAAACGGGTGAGACACGTAGTGGTGTTTGATCGTCGGCAATTATTTGTGATCGTTAAAGACTTTAAAAACAAAAGGCAGTTTTAATTTCTTTTCTTCGAATATGATTTAAATATAGCATTTTAAGTAATTATTATTATGTTGACTGATTAGTGATTAAAAGGTAATCGTATATCGATAGAACTCGCCCGAGTGTGCTTGTTACGAAAAGTTTAAAAACAAACAAAAACAAAAAAAAAACAAAAAAACAAAAAAAAAAAGAAGGACGGTAATTCTGACTTCGCTAATGCTTTTCCGTGAGTATTATTTTTCATGTTTTAGCACGAGGACGTCAAGGGAAAGGAATAAAATTTACTTCTTTCCTGACTTATATCTGAATAAGATAATTAATATGATAATTAAAAATTAATACTTTCTTTTTTCATTGGATTTGGATCAAGGATCACTTCTGTGTTCTCTGGACAATTACGTTGCTATATCTTCCAGATCCGAGTGATTCTTTTATTGCCATTAACGTTTAAAAGAAATTTCCACATTCTCATTTTGTCTATTTATTGCTTCCATGTTCAATGTTCAGTGTAATTATTAGATATTGCTGATTATTCCACTTACTCTTATTGCCATCGCTTTGCAGCTGATTTGATTAGAATTGTTTAATGAAATGCGCTGTCTCATGTACATAGATATTCTTTCATTTCTCTCTACATTTATTTTTCCGTTTCGTATATTTTTCTTCATTCGCGTTAAATCGTATTTCTATGTACACACACGATCAAATACATATTTTAGTTTTCAGTATTCCAAACTATCGACAACATGTTTCAAGGTACGTTGTAGAAGCGTTAGATTGTTTATTCTCTATGAACGAAAAATCAGAGAAAGAACAGAGAACCAGTATTTTTAAGATGACGATTCTATGCAGATTGTTATTATCGCCTTTATTCGAAGGACATATGCTCGAACGAAACAAATCGGTATTAAAGAAAATTAAAAAGATATTAATTCAGATGCAAAGTATAATTATTAACGAGACGTTGTATTAACACTTTGCGTGTAAGAAGAAGAATCTCAGTCGTTGAGAGATTTTTAATCTTGCGATGAAATAGATGGAATACATACGTATTAAGTATATTAAAACTAATTTACAGGATATCAAATCGTTGAAATGCAATTATTATTGGCTGATAAAAAAAAGAAAGTCCTTGGATGATTGCCATTTCTAAGAACGTACTATTTCACTTTCAGATGTTTTCGTCGCTTTATTCTTTCGAATGTAACTCGATTACGTAATTAATTGATATAAGGTAATTCGCAGTATTTAATATTGTCTGATACATGCTTTGGTAAAATAGCACCGTATTTCATTTTTGTTCATACTTCGTGAAACGTTTATTCTGTTCGAATTGTTTTAAGGAGAATCCGTTCCTTGCATTAAGTACTAGTTAATATATCTGTTAAGTTGTGTAATATAAAACGTAGTTGGCATAAACGAAAAGTCCAGAAAATATCAAAAACGATTTGAATACCGACGTCTACAGGAGATGAGCATCTAAGAATATTTACGAAGAGTACGTTAAAATGGAAACAATACACTATTTGAAAAAAGCGAAGAGAAAATAAAAAAATATATACACACACACACACACATATATATAAGAAATATATATATAAGTAAAATGAAAAGTAATTACATTAGACCGCACCGTATTATCAGAATAACTTATATAGTTTCAGAAATGAACAATCGTAAAACGGTCAAACGTATTATCTGAAAGTGAAATAAATCGACTTCGATGCATTAAATTTAGACAATTAAATAAAGGAAAGGACTAGCGAATTTGCTTATGCGAATATCGGTAATTTATTTGTTAAAATTGTTATTTATGCAGCGAGGATGAGTCATTGTGAACTTTTTTCTGTAATCGTGAGAATTTTAATCGATTTATTATATAGACGAATTATCATTATAAATTGTTAAATAGAAGACAAAAAATGGGCATATTTGATGAAGTTGGCGACGGTGCATCGTTCTGAATTTACTCTTAGTATTTAGATAATTCTTACAGAGGTCATGCGATTTAAGCAAGCCGACATAAAAACGGCCATTTTTCTCCCCTTCATCACACTGTCCGCCATTGACCCTTTCTTCCTCTATTTCTCCCTCCCAATATAAGTTTAATTGTAAAAGAAGCGGTTGTGATCCCTCGATATGCGTTCTGTCCGAGACCCATAAATTATATATACAGATATTATATTTGTAAAGAGCCGATCGGTCGGGATTCGACGATGCTCTATCAAACACGAAAATAAAGTGTAATTATTAAATGCAAGTTGCGTGAACGTACATACATCGTTATTGTCTATTGTTACACCGATTGAATCCCGGCAGAACAGGCCAATGCAATGGACATCCTAAAGATGTAAAACTTTCAGATAATAAACATGCATATTGTTGTACAAACCTGTTCCTCTGGGTTTGATATTTTTCTTTCAGATTAAACTTCTCTATATAGATACAGATGACAATGCAACAAAGAGGGAGATAGAGATAGAGCGTTAAGAATACGCATATAAGATCATAATTTCGTAGAGAAAGGAGATTTGTAGTAAAATTTAGGCAGTGTTTATTTTATTCGTAGACAGCACGAACGAATAGTACAATAAACCATGGTGATGAGAAACGTTAATAAATAGAACTCCGTGGACGATGATACGTACTGTGAGAAAAGAAATAATCAGGCAAATAGGTATCGAATGGTTGCTTATAGGATACGATGTAAATACTCTTTCACATCTTTCTTTTTTTTTGTTTTTTTTTCTTTTTTGTTATCTTTTTTCGAGACTTTATTTGGCTTTTTCCATCGTTTATTTTCGTATCACGCGTTCCATGCGGGGCGGCACAGTCATCAGTAAACGTGAGCTGCAAAAAGATCGATCGATGGATCAGACACAAATATCCATATCTAGAACAAGCTGAACGTTGCTTCGAGAGTTCTAGTCGCTTGAATATACCTTTTCCATTATCGAATCTTTACAAATCCGTGAAAACGTGTAGTACGTTGTTTTCGTTAGAACTCTCGAAGCGTAACGCTAGGATAACAGAGTAGGTATATATACACATACACGTACGCAGTAAAAATTAGAATATCTTTTAACAGGGCAGGGAAAGGAATATCTTTACACGGTAAGAAAAATGTTTTCGACACGGATCGTGTTTCCGGTGTCCGTCGATATCTCGCGCTAAAGCTTATGTGTTAAAAAGTCTGAAATTCTCTGCAAACACAAACTATCGACGAGTCTGTGGAAAC
Organism: Bombus confusus; assembly: GCA_014737475.1. Taxonomy (NCBI): domain Eukaryota; kingdom Metazoa; phylum Arthropoda; class Insecta; order Hymenoptera; family Apidae; genus Bombus; species Bombus confusus. The sequence goes on from JACXIV010000041.1 coordinate 5,777,278, forward strand.
GAGTAGCTGTTGAAAAATCGTGAACAAGTGTCCTTTTATTCTTATTACCTTACTCCGGGAGTTTCTGTTTGCAGAACATGCTTCGATATTCTGTCGATATATATACAATTGTATATTGATATGCATATTAGTCGAGTGAAATGTACATAAAGGAGCGTGTTTCAAATAAAAAATAACCTATTAGAGGGGACGTTGTAAATCCAGGCACATAAGTCACGTACAAAATTACAGACAAGATGCGTGACACTGTTTGGCAATAATTCTTCGTTTTCTATCACTTTTTTTTTTTAATTGCATGAATTGTTTGGTATTGTAAACATGGTAAGTGGTTTTATATGATCTGGTGATGACACGGTTAGGTTCGATATATGTATTTCAGTTTCATTCGCTCGGACAGCCCAGGTAACACGAGCTATAATAATGATTTTAAACTTCGTTTAAGACTCGTTTCATTTTCGTTCGTGTTACGTTTGTTACGTTTAGCTGCGTGTTAATTGATAAATAAATCTCGTCGTAGCCAGAAATATGTACAGCAGCGTGACGTGATTCCTTCCATCTGATTATTATTTGTTCACAGAATTAACGTGTAAGGGTAACAGGATGCAAAACACTTGGCCACATTTTAATCTTATCGCTCACTTTGTTTCTTAATGTGTGGTACGTTTATTATACCACGGGCTGGTAAAGTGAAATCGTGGAACTGGCTTCGAATAATAGTAGTATAAGTCTCCTGAAATACAACAGATATATTCGAGTTGCATATCACTTTCGTTCACTAACAAGTCTTTTCTTCTAGCTGTTTTCTTACTATCGTTCCGTTTTATTTTGTTCTTTTTTCAGTTACTAAATTTTATCACTAAATTTTATCCAATACTTTACCCAATTGCTTTTGAATCTTGATACACTTTTCGCTGAATTTTCGAACGCAACCTTCTTTATTGATTTTTTTTAACAGCAATATCTTTACGAACGTTTGAGGCGATTAATTAATTTGGATCGATAGTTTTTATACGAACAGATACATATCTGTCACCGAAATAGCGGTCGATCGAGGCTCATGTTCACGTGACAATATAATGTTGAGAAAATCTAGCATGCGAATGGCTTCGCATCGATGTGAAACCTTTGCGAGGTAAAACAATGCCGCAAAGTCAGCAACTGTTGCGCAGTACCATTTTCAACAATTTCCGGTTTCTGCCAGTGATTTAAGCTAAATTAAATTAAATTTTAAAATATCATTAGAAAGTAATATTGAAAAATTAGTCGAGATCGAATACAAGCTTCTTAGTTCTAAGCTTACTAAATATTTTCGTATTACATTTTTTAAATGAAATTTTTTTTTTCAATAATAATCGAATCGTTACGCCGTTGAAGAAGTAGGACAGGGAAATTGAACGAACAAAGAAGATATCGACTCTTTGATGGCGGTATTATTAGCCTGACATTTGAATCGTGCGAGTACCGGAAGTATTAGTTTCGCCATAACGCTCTTGCCTTTATTATAAAAAAAAAACAGGCTGTTTATCGACCCGAGCATCTTGCAATTTAACAACGCGTATATAATTTGCTTCTCCATAAATAAGTTTTAAGTTATTACAATCTTTTACCAATATTCGTCTCTTTTTTCCTAAAAATGACAAAACTTAATAAACTTAAACTTAAAAAGGCAACAAGAGTATGCGATACTCGATTCTTAATTCCATCGTGTTCACACGATCCATCGTTCTTTGAACCACTTTCAACAAGTTTCTGGTAATAAATCTCTTATGCGATATCGATTGCCCGATTCGCGAAGGCAGCGACAGAGTTGAATAATGGTGTTTTAATAGAGTGCAAAGCGAAGACGTAATCGTTAAATAATTGACTAGAGTCTGCCAAGAGAAAGGAATATGTATGCATGTACTTGGCTCGAATCCGGAAGTTCGCGTCTGGCACGTCTCGCCATGAATCTTGCGGTTTATCCTTTGAAGCAATCGTATCTGTACTCGAGCCAAATGGTAAACAATCGGTCAGGTAATGCCAGACGTAATCCCATTTTATAATGTTACGCAACCAAGCACTCGATCGAACGTCACGGAAAGAAATTTTCACGCGAAATCATTTAAGATTCTGTAAATAATTCAACGTTGATAACACATCGGTATCATAAATAATTGACAACGACATTGCGTGTTCCTTTGCCGTGAAAGGGTACAGTAACGTGCAAAAATTTGTAGACTACTGTTGGAATCTTGTTTCCCTGTTTAAGCTTCGTCGCTTTTCTCTCCTATTGTACTTTGGTTTCAAGCTAAATCCTGACTGTTTAGAAATTTTTAGACAGCCTTGTTTATTTCGATTTTGCTACTTTTCCTCGATTTTGCGATAAACAGGGAGACTGCTGAATTCTCAAATTTGCTTGATTTAAGTGGTTTCTTTCTGTTGCGCAATTTGTTGCATCATATCTACTGATTAGCGTCTTCAGGCAAATTTCCCTCCGATTGATTTAAATGCAAACTCTAGAGAGATTAGCAAGGATTTAATTCGTGGTTTTTTTTTTATTTGATTCTTTCTTTTTTTTTTTTTTTAATTAAGAAACGATTGAAACGTCTTTGGAGAGAAAAAAAAAGCAAAAAAAGAAAACAATGATATTTTCCTTAACGCGACTCTGATTTAATCAAAAAGAATTCTTAAAATATATTGCAGTATCCTAAATTGCTTTCAACCGTTTTTCGCTCTTTGTCTGAGAAAATTCCGTCGCTTGCACGAAACAGAAGCATTTAAAATATCATTTACGCGAGACTATTACCTACTTATTAAACGTTTATTTCTTTCCACAGAGCGAAGCATCTACCACGTACGAAACGATATAAATGCAATAAAATCGTAACAAAATAAATAACAAAATAAGTAAAGGAACGACTACTTCCACGGCAAAATTTAGAAAGCAAGATCTAAACGAACTTGGAACGAATGAAATTTTTGCAGCAAGGAAAAAAAAAAAGAACAGAAAATATCCCAATAAATTATCCAAAGTACTCGTTACGGTATTCAGAGGGTAAAACAAATCCCTACGTAACTTGCATTCCTTCAATTACGTTCATAAAAATACAAATCTGTATAAACACATCCACGGTCTAATTATTATCGCTCATAGGGTAAAGTTCTCAAGTAAATACTTGAAACAGACGATGTACTTTGATAACCAAGCAGCGTATGAAGCTGTAGTAGACCCGCGCCTGTACTATGGTGTTTTTGCAAATACTTTCTCAGACAAGGAGCGCTCGTTCGTTCATGAAAGCATCGCCAATAAAAAGATCGAGCGATTACGTACCGAAAGGCCTGATTGGATGTCGGCTCCACAGATAGCTACGTTTAACAGGACTGAGGTAACTGTCCCTCAGATAAAACGGGGTAACTCTGGCAGCATAGTTCGGAATATAGGGAGCAAAGCTCGGGTACCACCATGGGTCTCTGGTGAAGGCACTCATCGGTGCCATTGGCGATGGTTCGAGAAGATCGAACAAAGGCTTCTTGCGTAACAACGAGGGGAAGGATGGTAAGTAATCGTAATCGGTCACCAAGTTACCTGGAATTGAAAACGATATTTGTTCAAAGGCTCCTCTTGGATCTTCTTCGACGCTTAATATTGTATATTTTGCAATTTTTTACGAATCACAGTTGCGTTACTGGAGTGGAAAATTGCGAGGAAGAAGAAACGTCGGTGTTCTCAATGAAAAAGTAAAAATTGCGAGCTGCGAGTCGTCGGTCGTTCAATGGAACGGTACGTTTGAGCCGTCGGATAGCACGAAGCTTTGAATTTCAGTTTAGATAGAATCGGTTACTCAGAATTTGAAATAAACTAGACGATCTGTTGTAGATTTCGGAAGGAAGTAATGACTCTTTGTACTTTTAACGTGCAGAGCTAAATCAACGCGCTAAATCACGGTCGTGCAACTTCTAAAAATCTTTTCGACGTTATGACGCTATGAAGACCCGCGTCGCTTACAAATCTTCGTAGTCAAAGTAACAACGCTCACGCGAGTGATAGTAAAGCGTCATAAAGAGACAGCTACTTGATACAACAACGACTCGTCGATCCTCTTTAGAATCTTCTTCGCTATTAACCACACTGACGGTAAATTCGTTACGCGAAATACACTTATTTTCTCGAGTTCTGAGTCGAGACACGATGCCCAAGGCAGAAACTTATTTAGGAAAGAGGAAGTGAAAGGCGAGCAACGAGGAGTACTCACCGTGGATATCGAACAATCGTTTCGTACTGAGCGGAGGGCTAATATGCCGAGCCAACAAAGGCGATTTGCTCGGATACAGCCTGTCGATGTCTGCCAAGCGGTTCAGATGATCGGTCCAAGCTTTCTCAGGGTCGAACGGTTTCGCTGTATCGTGATATTTATGGCAATGAAACAAAAATTTGCACAATGTTTCGCGCATTCCTGGCGGTCTCTCCCCTCCCGACCCTCGATCTTTTGATACTCGGTCAAAATAATTAATCACAAGCGCACCGGTAATTTTATCCGGCATCAACAAGGGAACAAGCGTGCACGAAATACACGAGAAGTTTTCTGTTTATTATTAGGCTTCGTATATTATTCGGAATCTATAGTTGCAAATTGACAATGCGTATCTTTGCACTCTAATTTTAAGCTTTTCATGTATCTGGCGTAGCGGACAAATTTACTTTTAAAAACAGCTCTATAGGATTTATTTCATCCTTCTGACAGAATCTGCATTCTTTCTTTTTTTCGTTTTTACTTCTGTCATTTTACAGACTAGAAATTATCATCATAGTTAGAATGTACTCTGTGTTTTAATATATCTTTCTTCTCTTGTATCTTGCGAATTTGTACTATTTTTCTTAGGTGTCGCTCGTGTAATCTTTTCCTGCCTTTTTTATTTATTTCAACCAGTTTGCAGGGTTCGACCCATACAGGAATGCGATCGACAGAGTTATGCAACATCGAGAATTCAACAAATCGCAGCATTACGTGACCCGGACTTTTAACGCGCGCGAAATATTGATTTGTCCCGCGGGTAATCGATGACGAGGCGCGAATTTCTCGACGTTGCATGATCAAACAAACGACAGTGAGGTGACAAGAGCGCTTTTCTTCTTATCGAAAGTCTTTCGACAAATCAAGCGTAACGAAAAATTCTTCGTATCTCGTTTGAACGTTTCAGGAATTATCAATTTTCCTTCCACTTGATTTGCCTTGTTACGACGTAAGAAACGCTCTCGTGAACTCAATACGTGTATCAAATACAAGCAAAAGGTCGAATCAGATTTATCGTAAATCGAATTCGACTTTTTGTTACAGGCTTGCAGATTTCTTCGAGTAAAGAAAGGATACGCACGTGATTAAAAGTAATCAAGCCGATCCGTATGAAGAAATATCTAGTTTATTTTCTCGTTGTTAAAGAAAATACGCGAGAGATGGATTTTTCTAAAACGTCTTATACATCTGTGATCAATGGTAGTAATTTTTTTTTGAAGAAGAACTTTCTATACCGGTGTAGAATATTTGTCAACATTTAATACTTTGCAAATTGGAAGATCATTTTTTTTTCAATATCGCACGAAACAATTTTTATTGCGTAATATTACCGATTGCTTTTTTTTTTTTTTATAGACTAGCTATCGAGACAGTTTAATAAAAAGTTAAAATAACGATTAAATTCGTTCGAATCGTTGATCAACCAACGAATGGAATCCATTTTTTTACTCGAGAAGGATTAATATTCCATCGAGAAGGACCGATGATATTCTATAGAAAAAAAAAAAAAAAAAAAGGATGAAGAAACGTAACAAGTCCACATAAACAACATGTCACTAAACTATCGAGAGGCTTGAGATTCATCTTCTCAAATTGTCTCTCTCCGATGAATCGTTTTGTGTGTTTATCGTGTGCTACAATCTACGTATGATAAATGACACCTAATGTGAAAAACCGTGCGTACCATCGGTTTGATTTCATCGCGGATCTGGCCGGAATCTGCCCGATTATTATTTATTTGCGTTTCATTTTCTCTGGTTTAGTACTTTAGCTTTCAGCGTCTACATATTCTTTAAAAAAAAAGATGTTTCTCTTGTTAGTAGCAGCGTTTTTGTTAATCCTCCAGGCCGCAGTCTCATGCGCTGTTGGTGCGTGGCTTTAATAAAAGACGCAGTGGTGTTTCAGGGAGAATATAACGCAACTTGATATGACAATTGTTCAAGAGATTTAACGAAATTCCTTTAGTTAGCTGTCTGCAGCTAAAAGTGTCATACGTACCGTATGTACATATCGCTGTCGTTTATCTAACACTCGTTTATTGTTAAACAAGCTGAAGTGAAATAGCTACAGAGTAAAAACAATAAAAAATAAATTATACGAGAAAGATCAAGCAACACGGGAGTTACATTCGACTCTTTTCATTACCGTACAGTATATTTGATTCTTTGCCTAAAACACCCTCTGCTAAAAAGATAGTAGCAAGCTTCATTGACGCATCGTGTCCCGTTAGCTGCTAATCCGGTAAAAACGATTAAATTGGAGGGCAAAGGTGCAAGTTAAGGTTCACAAGGGTTTTGTCCCCGTTTTTTGGGTGTTTTTCCAAAGCCGTGCGTGTTTCACCTATCCGTAGCAAGCCGTAGATGTATGTGATAGAAGCTTATCGAAGCACGATTCTTTCCTTCTAGAAGAGAAAAACGAAACATTCGAGCCGCTCTCACAAAAAGAAAAAAAAGAGAGAGAAAAAAAAAAGAAAGAAATGGAACGTAACACGACGCCACGTAACGTGTAAAAAAGTATACTAACCTGGTGGGGGTGAAAAATACCGCCTCAAAAAATCGCATCGCACTCTCCAAAAGCAGAGAGGAAAAAGCAGAGAGCGATCAGATAGATTTCTAAAAATTCTCTTATCTCATTTTTTACACTGCTCGCCGGTCGCTCAATGAATCGCAATACACTTAGAAACTCGCCGCGAAATACAAGTTATTCCTGTTAATCGTTACGAACTCGTGGCCATCATCAAGACATCATTAAGACGAAACACAGGTCTTTTCTACAGGGTTTCTCTACCGAGTTTTTCTACAGAATCTATGTCGCTATCTAACTACTGCTACGATTCTATTGGTTCGAAAATTACTTTAATCCGGTTAATCAATGCGTCACTGTCGAAGGAAAGAATTATAATTATATTAGGTTGGTGGAGAAGCAACGAAGAGCAAACCGACTGCTACGCGATTTCATTGTTTCCATGATTTTATTCTATCTCAATTTCTGCTGCATTCTTCGAGTCGCTTTCGGTACGTATCCATCGTTAAACGATTCTTTAATTTAACATGATAAATATATACGAGAAACCTATGGCAGAATTGTTATCGATAGGTGTGATTTTCTGTTCCAATTTTTCGAAAATAGCGTTTCGATTAATTCGCTGAATATTTAAATACACCATTGCAACTTACACCACAAAGACTAGGTCGATGAAATCTTCATACAAAGATATCGATTTCGTTTTTGACAAACGTGTCAAAAATATCTTTCCTATCTACGCAATTTTTACCAAAGATCAAACAGTGCAATGGGATTTATCGTGATATTTAGAATCGGTTATGATATTTATTGTAAAACGGTGACTATTTGAAATTGTTAAAATTGTTGGTCAACGTTACTTTTCCACCAACTCGGTATTATAATCGATAAGCAGATAAAAGGTTGGGGTTGGAGGAATCGGATTGAGAGAGAAGAAAAAAAGTACATGCCATCTCCTGAAAAAGATAGAAATTTTTGGATCTAGCTGAAATTAATTATCGCTTGTTAGTCGGAGGAAAAGAATACTTCGAATACGCGTGCGTAGTAAAGCGTATATTAATTGGAGTGTTTGGGTCAATTGCTCCACATCGTCCTTGTATCTCCTATGTTCGATTCTTTTCTCCATTTTAGTCCTCGTTCATGATAATACACGATAACGGATATAAAAATTAAGAAATTGAATAACGAATGGAGATAAGTGACGATATTGGATCGAACGGATCAATGGTAAAAAAAATTAGAACGCGTAAGCGTTGAGAGAAAATTTCCAGCTTTTTCAAGTTTGGCGGCCATATTGAGTTTCCTTTTATTCACTCGCTTTGGTCTTCTTTTTTTTTGCATCTTTCTTCCATTTATAAGTCTCACGACTACTTTTTCTCTGGTAAATTCAGCCTTCTATCACAATTATTACGATCGAATCGCCGTCGTACGATCTTCCTTTCTACATTTTTCTTCCAATTACCTATCCAAATCGTTCTTTTATTTTTCTTATTTATTTTTTTTTTTTTTTTAATTCATCTCTCGTTCTTTTCGATCCAGATTAGTGTAATCAAACTGCGACCTCCACCTCAGCTGCAAGAGTTAACACGTGCTAAATATCGTTTGTCGTCGTGGACGAAAGTAAAAAGACAAAAAGTCCCTTCGCTTGTACAGCGAAAAAGAAAAAATCAAAAATGGCGCGCGAGGGCAACGCTCCTGGCGAAACGCAACGAAAAATATCGCATTTGAAAAAATATTCGCCCGCGTATAATCAGAAAAATCGTCTCGAAGTACCATAGAATCGATAACAGTGGGAAAAAGAAATTGTTCTCAAGAGTGGCGCTTCTCGAAAAAATAAAAATATGCCGCATCTTGAGAAGTAAAAAATGATCGCTGAAAAATTATTAGCCAAAAAAACGTTCGTTCGTTGAGTCACTTGAGTTTATTGGAAATTTCATATGCATATACAGTGTGTAGCAGCTTTCTCGTGCTTATTACAAAGCGAGTCGTACTCTCGATCCATCGCATTGGCCACTGTTTCAAGATGGCTTCGATCGTATTTCCTTTTCCATGCTTTCGAGAACCGTGGGTAGTCGTGACATTGTCTCGACGATCGTCTGAACACATCGATGGAGAGAAAAATCCAGGTACGTGCGCGCGTGTGAAATCGTTGTTTTTTCCTTTCGTTTTCGTGTCGATGAGGGAAATGGGATAAAAACGTGACGCGGGCGTATTAGTATGTTAAGTACGCTTTGCATGATTCCAGCAAATTATCATACACAACTGTATACTTGGATTTGATTTTCGTGCGCGATTCGTGCTCACTGTACACTATGAACGAAAAGTGCGAATCTGATTTTAGAAGCTCTACCGGACGAAAATGGAAAATAGAATTATGGAAAATAGAAATTTGGCGAGAATACCTTGTGCTTGTAATCGACTTGTTCTTAATTAGTTTTTAATAATTGGTTATTAATTCTGATAAATGAAGGGTCACGTATAGAAGTAATTTTGTATAGGCATTTTTTTAATGAAACGATCGAATCGAAAAGTGTAAAGAATACGTAAGTAAGTACTTTTAGTTGATAGTGTACCACTCGAAACGAAGAAATCACCAGTTTAATCATTTAGAGATACTAATGTAAATTCTAGGATAAGGACGATATTATTTGTGTGCCGTTAAGCAAATGTCAAGAGTTACGTCTTAATGTCGCAATTAAAATCTTGATCTGTGGTAGTTGCAGTTGTACGAACGCTCGACACACTCGATGTTAAAAGTCAAATGTTCTTCTATCGTGTCTATTCTTCCTAAGGTGAAGATCGTCGATAATCATCAAAAATAGAACGATAATAAACAAACTTCCATTTTTACTCGATATCACACTTCACTGTAACGTTACCAAGCTCAAGATACTAATCGCTAATCACATTTATTGGGAGCGTATCGGGCATAATTTAGAGAGCGAGTAAGTTAGTATCGCGCAAGATGTCAGTATCCTTTCTTCGTATGCAATGACGAAGTCGCACTTTTGTAGTAAGCGTGTTTCGTTGTTTAGTTTCTCTAGTCTGCCAGTGTCGTGCAACTTGCTGTCGCCTGAGGTCGCTCAAATCGACGACGCGATTGAGTAAAAGCCACTTGTCGGGTCTAGTGCCTGGAAAGAAATTAGGATCAGAGCTGCATGCGATTCGTTTATTCCCTTTTAACGGCCGATTGCTTAGCTTGCAGATATTTTCTCGTTTATCTGGACAACGACGAGCAACGTGGATGATGATGATGATGATGATGGTGGTGGTGGTGGTGGTTTCGTTTTCTCGGACGACAATGCAAGATGCATGGAGAACAAAACGTATGAGCGAGCGTAAGAAATCAGTGAGCCGTGTGATCGATGATCGATGAACGATGATCCATGATGCCTGGCCAACGTTTCTGTCTGTCGTTTGGTCGTTGATCGTTGATCGTCGCCATTTCCATCCATCGACACTTCCATTGTTGACGACATCGAACAGCACGAGACACATCCACCGATGTTTAACGGACAATCGTATTAATAGTATTAATTATATTAATCTAATTGTTAATTCACGGTCTGCTGCTGCTTCGGTCGAGCTTCCTATCGCTTAGTATACGTCGACACTTTCTACGTTTAGTTTGTTTTAATGTCTCCAGGCTTTTGTTTAAATTTGTAGTTCTTTCCAAAATAGAGATGGGCATTATGTTTGTTGACTATTTACAGTTTAGTTTATTATCGCTATCGTTACCGAGAACTGTATACGTAGACTATCTGTAGTCTGACGAAAATTAATTAATCGCTCAAGGCCGTTTAGTAATCAAACTCCATTATGTGTACTAGTTTCTGTTATTGAAAGCAATTATCGTTTGAGCTATGTCATGCTATTACATATTTGTATATTTACGTATTTATATATTTAGGAATTTTTATTTCGTTTTGTTATAGTAGTTACATAGTATAGTTATTCTGTTATAGTATAGCTGCGTAATTATTCGAAAGAAACACGCGTTAGTGCCGATATGTGCTATTTCTGGCGCTGTGAAGCAGCCTTGAGTGGCCAATTAATTTTTGACAGACTATAGCACATCGATTCGTCGGTTAGATGTACTGTTATCTATCTATTAAAACTGATTATTCACTGATTATTCAATTGCAAACATATTTATCGTATTATTATTTATTTAGTCATGAAGAGATGCAACAACGCTGTTACGTTGGTGATTGAACGTGCGATGCGAAAATTATATCTGTTATATCCATACCGGCATCTTTGATCTGATGCTATCTACGCTCGAATCGTACACAAACGTGTCTATCACCACGACCGAGTTAATCGTTAATTGGTTACCAAAATCATTTCTAGCCCATCTCTGGTGCAAAGATAATTATTGTAATTAAACACCAGCGAACACCAATGGGAGCGTCGATTATCAGTGGATGTCAAGCTGCTCCTCAGTCACATATAATCAAATTGTTCTTTTACTTTCCTTTTATTAAAAACAGAAAAATCATTACGCGTTCTATTTCAAAAGGCGTAAAAGAAAAAGAAAAATGAATCGTATAGTCGCGAGGCAAACAAGTCTTGAGGCATATTTAACATAACTATATATATATATTTATACGTACGTATAGATGCATGTTTTCATATAGCGACATTATAAGTATAATAACTTAGATACAAAGTGTACGGAGTAGAGTTAATTAGATTACACATATTATGGCATGGTTCTGTGTACGTGAAGAAAAAAGGTATCGAGACACGGATTGTAGATAAAATATGAACTCGAGGTGAGTTAAATACGATCCAAAAAAGTTCAAAACACATACGTGTCCAAGAGTGCATACGCATTTCACACGTCGGATGGGGATGACACATAACAATACAAAGGTATTTTTTTTTTGAAGGGTTGGGAGTATCCCATGTATGTATATTTTCAATTTTCTTGCTTCACTTTTTACTCATTTTCGCTTCGTTTGTTTTTTTAGTCACGATCGAGTGCAGGCAAAGGTGGAGGGCTCTTTTCATAAGGATACGAGACGGATCCTCCAGGATGGCGTTTCTGGCTTCTGAGAAAGGCCTTGGAGGGAAATATGCGCGGACCGCAGAATATTTACACCTCCGACAAAGTAAACCTGTCTTTACAGCCTTCCTTTTCGTTCGTTTATTTATTTTCAACTTTCGAAGTTTCAAAGTTTTATCTTAATTTAATCGTCTATTCAACAGGCAGAAGCCAAAAGCACCTGGTTACAAATTACTGACAAGAACTTTGACAAGAATTATCATCTAGAGGAAAAAAACCACGAGAACGAGCGGTTATAATTAATTAATTAATTGGATTCAACGACGATGATGCTTTCGTTCCACATTCTCATGCGTTTCTTCGTTCATTCTCTTTTTCGTTCTCACTCAGGTCTTTTTTGCTTTCATTCGTATTTTTTTTTTGTCGTTTTCGTTTTTTTCTTTTTTTTACTTTTTGGCACTAGAACTTTTATAATTATATTTTCTCTCTCGTTCGTAGACGTTTGAGACGCGTGTTTACAACAACGTTTAAACTTTCCAAACTTTTCTTTTCGTTTCGTTTCGCGCTTCTTTTTCTTTCTCGATTCTTTCTGTCTGATCTTTTCTGCGGTTTTTATATTACTTTTTTGATTTGTTTTTACGACGTCGTTCACTCTCTTTGGTTTGGACTTTTGCTCAGAGTTCTTTAGTACGTACCGGGGATGAAGCGTTCTACAGGTTTGTATTGATGCGGGTAGATCTGCCTCGGTGTGTAACCGTAGATCTCACGGTGGACGGGCAGGTACCTTCAGGGAATAACGTTTACTTTAGTAAAAAAAAAGTTTGCTTCGTCTTATTATTTAGGATGATAAATAATATTATTTGAGATAATTATTCGAATAAATTAATTGTTGTAAAGTTATTGTCAGATCGTAGGGACATAGTCGATCATTTTGTCGTTGTTCGAATATATATATATAATAGAAACGCGCAAACACGTTTTACGTCGACTGAAATTTTGCAACATTCGATAAGATTAGCTGTAATGTTCGATAAGCTATAAAAATATTCGTCGCTACATTTGACGATGTATTTTATAGTAGTCTTATTATGAAAAATACGTTACGATGATCTTCTTTTTATCTTTTATCGCACGAGTGACCTGCCTACCTACTTAAATTATTTATATTATAAAAGTTTCAACGAAGTATCGATTCTTAAGCATCGTTTAAAATATTGTTAGTTAACGAGTTTCAAAGGCACTCTAAGAAATCTTACCTGTATCCAGGAACGTTGATGCGATCAGCCGCATGGATGGGAGTTTCAAAGATAGACTTTCCAAATGGCCACGAGGTGGATAGCTCAGGATAATCTGAGCGGAAAATGCTGCGAGGTCTGTGCGTGTGTTCAGGGGCTCTCATATCGTCGGTGCCTGTAAACAGCAATAATTTTATTAGGCTGTTCGTTCTTGGCCCTCTGTAAACACCGATACCAAAAAAATCTCTCGATTATTACAGAAGCACGCATAAAGTGTTTCGTATAAAACTTTACAGGCGGAAGATTTGGAGTTACGTGATTTTCTTTTCTTAATTGCGGGTAATGCACGAAGGAATACCTTTTAAGGCTCGAACGTAACTCTGCCAGAATTTGGCCTTCCTTGTGATGGGCTCGTTGCGCCCGATCATGTCGAGATTGCTTCTAAAGCGCGCGTCCATTTTGCCGCTCTACTGAACTGCTAACCACACTCGTTCGCTAAAATAAACGAACATAAATTACTTTTAGTATTTTTATAATTCAACGCGCGAAGATATCTCATGATCTAATTTGTTCGCGCCAGGGAGGAAAGATCGACGATTTTGATTCAGATTCGATATAGGAATTGCTCTTCGTTGGTATAAATCTTGTATGTTAGCGATAATGCAATTTTTGAAAGAGATTAATCGTTAATTAATGCAACACTACGTATTCTTTTGTCGGTTAATCATTTGCGGAATAAAAATGGTTACGATAAATGTCTAAGATGGAAGGAAAACATTGCGTAAGTGCATGTTAATTATAAAATACGTTGCCTTCGATATTTCAAGTTTAAAATACGTCAGCATGCCAAATTTCAAATGTTTAGAATATACGATATTTCTCAATAAAATCACTAGAAATAGCGAAGAACGATAAACTTATATAGAAGACTACAATTTCTTAGAAATACAATTTTCACGGAAATTTGTAAACGTAACGGTATATGTATAATCGATCTCACAAGCAATAAGGAATTTTTAAATTTGAAATACATAAAAAATCAGCGCAGTAAAATATATCTTTTCACTAAGATTATATTTACGTTAAAATTTTCTTATTTGGTATGTGGAATAATATCTATCAAGTACGAGGATAATAATGCTACAAATTTAGGGCTTGTAACGCTAGCAGACAGTAAATGCGCTAAAAATAAGAAACTTATGGACGATAATTTGCAAAGGTGTTTGTTGGCATCCTGTCGCTTTCTAAGTATAGCGGACACAATTTTTCGCGGTCGATTTCTTCATCATTCTTGTTAAACCCGATTTTATAATTATATACCTTTACAACTACTATTTAAAACTGGCAGTAAAAAATAGGTTTCATTAACACTTTGTACCATACTACTCGATACTAACATATAATGCCATATAGTGCCAAGATGAAAATCACATTAGCGTATTACGTTTTATATTTAATAAAATTTAAAATTTATAAATTTATTTTTTATCAACTTCACTCTATACAATACATCTACCAATGTCCAGAAATATATTTTTAAATATAATACCTATATATAATAGTCTATTATATATATATATATATATCTAGATAGATACGTTAAACATCAATGAAATGTTTCATTGAATAAAATACGGAAGCTCGAATTTGGTGCTCGTATTTGAAAAGCCCGTACTCGTCCCGTTTTCGAATAGCGAACGGTATTACGTGTATTACGATTGGTTGCGGCATTCCTCGGATCAGCCAATCGAGGACTGCGACACAAACAGGAGCATCGGCTTTTCTTTTTGTTGACGCAATGGTGCCGCTAAATTTAGAAACGCGCGCACTTCATACTCGGCCTGGATCATCCGAACGCTTTCGCATGTATTCCTATTTCATTCTCGGCAAGAGCGATCGAAGGTCATCGGAAATAAATTTGGAATACGTGATCTAAATCAACGCTCATCCATTAATGCCTGATTCTGGCGACCGAGTTAATTTTCTCGTAATTACATAGTTTGGTTAATCACCGAACGTATTTCTGCGTAGTAATCGAATGGTACGTCGAAACTTAATGAACGCTTTTGTACTTTGTCGAAGCGCTTCTATGAAGAAATACGATCAGGTATTTGGAGAATTATTTATATCTATAGTGGCTTCAAAAAGTATCTGCACATATTCTTATTTTAGCAGTTCTACGTTTTATTCTCAGAGTACTAAATTTTTTTCGTCGTACGAAAGTATTACTAAATGATACAAAACTTGTACTTTAGTAATTTTCTATACTTGGACCTATTTAATTGGTATAAAAAAGATAGATGCTATAATAATTACTAAATACAATAGTACGTAAATACTTTTTCTGCTCTCTGTATATATTAAGGAATAACTTTGTATTTGACAAATTTTGGGATGTACATTTAGATACGAGGAACGTATATAATTGCGTAAAGACGTGAAAATTCAAAAGTAATTTAGCTACTGTATTATTTGAGTACTAGAAGTTGTCGTAGAAACGAATGTTTTATCGTTGTGATCCTTTTCATAATTTGAAGAAGTTGGCGCCACTTATCTTACGATATAATTGTTACCAATCTTAAAGTACGACTCTGTACTTAATGAAATAAATTAATACAAAATATTGAAAATTTATAATATAATTCTTCTTTCTACCGAAGCAAAGAATTATATAATGCAATTTAGTATCCAATAATAATTTGCGTTATTTGAAAATTTTGAAATCTACGCGTATGAAATTTGTTTCTCGAAAGTTTGCAAGCCCGAGTTCGAGACGTTGCTTGAATCTTCGGTCACAAAAGTGAAGTGCAATTTTTCATAGTGCGTTAATTGAGTTTTTAACGGTCAAATGGCACAAATCATACACAAAATCAGTAACATCTATCAAAGGTAATTACTTTTAAATATATTTATTGCTCAAGAGATATAAATGTAGCAAAATTGTAACGAAAATTTCATAGTATGCAATTTTGTTACATTTGACTGGAAATTTATATCAACGATGTATATTATACTGTTAAATATTTGTGTATATTTCAATATAAAGCTTTCTAAATGGTAGCAACTTTAATATTATTACGACAATAAGAAAATTAACAGTAATTAACGTATATGGAGAGTAGGCACATTTTTCTTTCGAACGAAAGTCGATACTTTGCTTTGTCGTACTTGCACAAACATATATGTATATATACATAATTAATAGTCATTCAAAACGTTTTATGATGAGAAAATCATCTATGATGTAATTCAGAAAGTATCTTAGTATGTATGCATGTACGTACGTATAATTCTTTTTCTTGAGATAAAATAGAGCAACGAATAATATTGTATCGTACTAACAGGTGTCTCTGCAGGTTGCATCAATGGTGCCAATGTTGCAGTTTACAGAATGCCATGAGGAAAAGGTACGTGCAATTTGCATCTTTTGGTACACTATTATTACATACCACAAATTTGAAGGTATTGCGTGCGTTCAAGCTAATATTCTGTACTTTAATCTGCTTTACTTTCACCAGTAAATGAAATAATAGATTGCGAATAATGATAGCTTTCTGATAAAAAAAAAAAGTATACAAAAATGAATTATGATTTTCATATGACCGAAACACGATTTCAGCGAAAATTATCGACGCTCGTTACTCAACTGCAATCAAAGAAATGCGGGTCACGAACCCGCATAGAAATTTATTTCGCTCTTTAGAGTACCTTAGCCAACGAGTACCTTAAGGAATCTCGTATATTTTTGCATAATATACTTAAATCTCTCATAAATGCGTGAACACCTGCGATCTAATCGTTATATTACACAAGAATCCAATATCGAATCGATACTTTCCATCGTACCGTACTCTCTATCCTCTATGAACGCGTTCGTGGCGAATGGAAAAGGGAAAATAAGAAAAAGCTCGGTGGTCGTGGACGCAGAATGATGCGTCGCGTCGCGTCGTGACGTAAGAGTCCCGGATTCGCGGTCGCTATATTTAGGCTGCCCGGGCCCCGGTCCGTTTTTAGTTGGAAACAGGTGGACATCGAAGCTGTGCGAAGGCAGCATAGTCGACGAGTCTGCGGCTGACTTTGACCGATTTTCGCTAACCCTCCCCCCGCCCCATCGGAATGGGCTGCTTTATGCCCGCGACGACGATAATGACCCATAAAACAACACGTGCCCACCCTTCGGTCCATGGGATTCCATGCGCCGCCAATTAGACAATTTATTTGTTCAAATCGTTCAAGATCGTCTCCGCTCATTTACAAGCTTATTGTTGGAGAATATTTCGACAATTTGATAGCTTATATATCTGCAAGGTGGATGTGAAGGAAAATTACTATTCAGATTGAGTTGAAGATGAGATACCTTGTATTGGCAACTCGCTCGAATTAGATTCTTCTTTGAGAAGATATCTGATAGTCGGAGAACGTTTATATATGCGGGAAACGGAGATTTAAAGGAACGATCATACAGAGCGATCGAACGATGGCAAATTTTTTAGTTGCGTCCAGGATGAAAAGATTGTTATACGGTTCGTGTAATGTTTGGAATGTTAGGAAGCATGGCAAATAAAAAATATGGCGTTTTAATAACAACAGTTCTGCGATATCTTGTTTGCAACTTGCCAAAGGTTCCCACGTTTTTCGCCTTTCGCGCAAAATCCTTCCAAATATTCTTCGTGATCAAGCTTTTATCGCTGTAATCGGTATACGGTTCGTAACGTTTGGAATGTTAGGAAGCATGGCAAATAAAAAATATAGCGTTTTAATAGTAACAGTTCTGCGATATCTTGTTTGCAACTTGCCAAAGGTTCCCACGTTTTTCGCCTTTCGCGCAAAATCCTTCCAAATATTCTTCGTGATCAAGTTTTTATCGCTGTAATCGGTATACGGTTCGTAATGTTTGGAATGTTAGGAAGCATGGCAAATAAAAAATATGGCGTTTTAATAACAACAGTTCTGCGATATCTTGTTTGCAACTTGCCAAAGGTTCCCACGTTTTTCGTCTTCCGCGCAAAATCCTTCCAAATATTCTTCGTGATCAAGCTTTTATCGCTGTAATCGGTATACGGTTCGTAACGTTTGGAATGTTAGGAAGCATGGCAAATAAAAAATATAGCGTTTTAATAGTAACAGTTCTGCGATATCTTGTTTGCAACTTGCCAAAGGTTCCCACGTTTTTCGTTTTCCGCGCAAAATCCTTCCAAATATTCTTCGTGATCAAGTTTTTATCGCTGTAATCGGTATACGGTTCGTAACGTTTGGAATGTTAGGAAGTATGGCAAATAAAAAATATAGCGTTTTAATAGTAACAGTTCTGCGATATCTTGTTTGCAACTTGCCAAAGGTTCCCACGTTTTTCGCCTTTCGCGCAAAATCCTTCCANAATATTCTTCGTGATCAAGCTTTTATCGCCGTAATCGTAAAGTTTCTTGCCTCTGATCGTAACTCGAACTTTCGGTTAAATTCAGGTTACAAATAAATATTAACCAGCCAACGAACCGAATTTATCTCTCTGTGCCGCGACAGAACTTTTGCCCGACTCTTCTATCTGACGAACACGCGTGTAATCTAGATGACTGTTAAAAATAAGCAAGACGGGGTCAAGCAAATCATTCGGGGCGTAGGTCCAAAAACTGAAAATACGTGGCGGCCCGCGCTGTGACTTTTAGTTCGCTGGCTTACAATCGCGTTAGGTGCTCGCCCAGCGCGTTCCACTTGCGTGCGTCATCGTTCACGCGTAATACGCGTTTAAATGACGGCCTTTGGGAATTGAATAATCAGAGACGTACGCCAGACTACCGGCCAAACACGTGGATCAACGTCGATGACAGCTGATAGCGTTAGGTGCTCCGACACCTGTTACTTCTTTGTTTCATTGTTCCCTGCCAGAACGATCTCGTCAGAATGTATCACGGTTAAGAGTGTTCAAGGCTCAACTGTGATCTACGAATTCTCTAGCTAGGTCGCCACTTCCCGATACGTTTCACGAGAATGTCTCGAGTTTCGTATTACCTTCGAATCTTGTTAGTTTCATCAGAGAATACGTGGATACAGGCTTTGTAATCTCGTGGCTAATTTTAGGCTGTATGTATATTTCGTTGGAAATTTCAATTGAAACATTTCGACGGAACAACGAACCGGTCGTAAAGCAACGAACAAGCGGTCAGCTATTTTAAGTATCGAGGTATTTATTTTGAACTTACATAGGCCGATTATCGGGAACTTTAGCATTTATAAATTCCTACTATCGATCAATCCTTATGCGATGTTCTACGTAAGGAGATTCGGACAGTGATTAGTCAGACGATGGAAACATACTTGCGACACAGAAGCAAGTACTTTCCGCGTAGCGTGTACAAGATGAATTTGAAAAATGAAGTTCCATCGCAGAAGTTACATTCCCCTGTTATCAAAGAACAGAGAAATATTTCTCAAGAAATTGTAAATAAGATTTGTCAGCGCTAAAACGATACGTAAACTTCACCGTTAAGAATTGTATTCCATCGAGATTGATTTAAGGGTCAGAGACAAATTTGGAGAAAATCTTTAATATTGTACGACTTTTAACGAGAATACCAGCAGCAAGCGAATTTAGCGATCGTAACGACATCGTCAGAAATTATGCTCGCGTTGAAAACTTGCCAGAGAACGAATTTTCTAAATGCGCCTCTTTAAGCTATGTGGCGGTTTCGCGTGATCCGACGAACGGTAGACGAGAATGTAACAGAGGCGAAGGAAACTTTCGCACATCGGCCTTCAACGTTGAAACTCTAACTATCAACCGAAGACAGCCAGCTCGACGCGTTGCGGTGAAACGCTAGAAACCATTTAACCCAGAAAATATCAAACGTCCGGACACATCAAAAGTTTCCTCTAACGCCGCTCGAGTTGAGGTTCGGAGAAGCTCTTTAGAAATCAATAACGCTAGCTCGATGGAGATACCAAACTTTGTCGATTTCACTTCGCTTGAAATTATTTCTACCGTTGATATATATATATGTACATTCATTGGAGTATTTGTTTAGGATTATTTCGCTTCGTTTTAATTTCACTTCGCTTGAAATTATTTGTACCGTTGAGGTATATATATATATATATATACACAATACATATTATATTATATATATATACAAAATACATATTATATTATATATATATATATACAATACATATTATATTCTATGTATATATATACAATACATATTATATTATATATATATATATATATATGTATTTTTATTAGAGTATTTGTTCAGGATCGTTAACTTCGTTTAGGATCCTGAGTGAAATTTGCATAAAAAATAGTGGAGAATATGACGTGCTATATAGAAACCTGCATAGATACGTACGAACGTAGTAAGTAGATTCAGAGTGCAACTGGTCAGACAAACGAAATCCGGCGCTAAAGTAAACGGTTTTACGTGCCTATAGAAGTCGAATTCGAAAAATGATTGGAAATACGAGGCAGGCGATAATCACGAAGTAAATTAGAGTTTGCTTCTAAATATTGGACCTATCTACGAAGCAAATCGAACGGATGGATAAACGTGTTTAATTCTCCGCTTTCAACACCACGCTCTGCAATATTAAAAAAAAAAAAATAAACGACGTTTCAAGGATGAAAGTAACGCAGTATATTTAAACCTCAACTGGTAGGTTGAAATTCGCGCTTGTTATATAATCGGCATATCGAGAAATAAATTTTCGGAATTAGAAAATTCAGACCGGGATACTACTCATTTATACGTTTTGCGATATAAAATATATGCGTTTCTCTTACGGAGAAAATACTCGCGTAGCGTATAAACTTTACTAGTTGTAATTAAGTCGATCGTTATAGTTTTCTAACGTGTTTAAATATTTACTCGATTTAAATGGCGCGAATTTATTAGGCAGGAGGAGATCAGAGAAACGTAGACGAAGCACGTTGATTATAATTGTTTTGATTCAGAATTGAAGTTTTGTCACGGCTAGAAAGTCGCCTTTTTGCGGCGTTATATTTAGCCCGATGTGGCCGAAAGTAGTGACGCCTTAATTCGGTCAGACGCGTAGTTTAGCTCGTCAAGCGGCGCGAGGCGCCTCTTGGCACTTGTGACGTATTCTATGATATTAAGAGAATGAGCAATCTGGAGCGTGTCACTTCAGCCGTTTATAATTTTATACGCGTTACATCGTCCCAAAAATTCACCACGGTTGTATCGCTACTCTCAACTTGCTTTTCTAACGGCAGCATTGAAAAAATTCTTACGATCCTGCACATTTTTGTACGTTACTGTTCCTTTAAATAACTTGCTTTCCCACTTCCTAATCCTAACATTTCTATTAGCCATAATCTTCTACGAGAATCAGGTTCAGTCTAGGAAAATGTTCCAAAGCTGATCCGAGCATTCAACTATTTCCTAACGAACAATCGTTGAAAACGTTTCGAAAGCTATCAGAGCGCGTGGTGATTTTTAGTAGCGCGTTAACTTCTGTCTACGAGGAACAGATGACACTCGGAAAGTGGATCAACCGAGACGGTGCTTACGTTTGCTCGGAGAAAAGCGTTTCGCCTGCTCCGACACTGTCCTACAATTTGTAGAAATAGAACTATGCCAAATAGTGTACTACGATACCAAATAGGTTGAAAAATATGGCTTGATCGCGTCTAAGTTCCACGCTTTGTAGGAACCTAATTATCCTTATAATTTGTAGAAATAGAACTATGATAAATAGTGTACTACGATACCAAATAGGTTGAAAAATATGGCTTGATCGCGTCTAAGTCCCACGCTTTGTAGGCACCTAATTATCCTTAATTTACTAGATAATCGACAGTGTCAGCTTATGAATATCAATACTGCGTATAGCAAAATAGTAAGATCCTATTGATCTCAACTCCATTTAGTAGAACGAAATTTCTGCCAGCATAATCAACGTCTGTCTGTTATTCAATTGGGAAATATTAACGATATTTCATGAATATTATATGGAATTCTAATTATATGATCTGTTTGTTCCCGCAAGCATCGAATTTGCTAAATTTTTCTATTTTGCCGCAACGTATATATAATATATTTATATTATTTAAAATTCAGGTTACAAAATAATATATATATTAAAAAAAAAAAGTGTTTCGCGTTTTAACCGCAGAAAGGGAGCGGCTATAACAGACACGTCGGACTTGGCGGCATCCCGCGGATATTTTTATCCCGACAGGCACGCCGCGGCGCGTTACATAACTGCCAAACAAATCGCTGCCAATTATTATAAACAATTCTGTCGGTCGTATGATTGGCACACGCGTACGAGAAACCTCGGGCATCGATGTCTGTGCCTTGTACGTTTCCACTGCCTTTTGAGAAGCACGCGGCAGCAAACGATCGGTCTGCCTCGAATTGGTATGCGATAGCAGAGAAACCGAGACGCGAGTCGCGCCAACTATTGCAAACGTGCTTCCACGAAATTAGAACTTCGATTCGGGACGGTGGTGTTCGCCACGGTATCTCCACCACTCGTTCGATCGATCGATCGATCGATCGATCGTTGAACGCACTGAGTCATTCATATTATTTAAATCTATCGAACCGTTTTATACAATTTTACAACGAAACATTTCTCATAATATCATTGTTTTTCTTTCTTTGCTACTTATGATATAGCGTTACTCGTATATCGTGGTTTTCCTTTTTTCGTTTTTTTCAAAGATCGAGTCGACGATGAAATATACTTTGCATATTTTGTTTCGTTATTAAATCACGCGCAAACGTACAACGTTACAATATTGTAGATACAATTGTTACTACAAATATATTGGTACAAACATCGTCATGCATGTATTATTAGTGTACAAAACGCCAGGCGTAAACAGACAGATACGTAAGTTTTTCTATTACCAACGAGACTTCAACGATCGTTCGTAAAAGTGTAATTTCCTCGATTTCTTTGTTCTCTTGGCAGAAATTGAAATTAGAAATCTATCGACGTAATAAAACGGTCTCGTGGTTCGATCGTTTCTGCCTCGTAGGGTTACCACTGTGCGCGTCGATTCGTCCACAGCGTAATTAGTCGGTCTGGCTCTCGTGGGTTAGTAACGTCAATTAGTCTGAAAAAGCACACGTACCAGCGTGAATGAAACGAACCAGTGATAGAATCTAAAATTATTTGCAGACTCGCGTGTAAGTGTACTAGAACAGCGCAGTCTAGGTTAATGGAAGAGCGAATTCCTACTAAATATACGCAGAAGGACAAGCGCAGGCAGGCCCACGTCCAGTTCTCTCCTATTTTTTCCCCTGTTTCTCACTGGCGCGCGCACACACGGACGAGGATCCTCGATCTTTCCTCTTCGAACGAATCGTTGCTCTTGGTATCGTCCTCGGTCGAATAGAGTGTCGCACTCGCGATTTATCTATCTCTTTCCCACCCTTAACCTCCAGATCTTTGTCTCCTTCTCTCTCGAGCCAATCGAATCGATCGTCGCGCGATCGTTTCAAATCCTCGAGCAAAGTCAACTTGTTCTCGTATTCTTTTCTTTCTGCCGGCAAGCAGAGAACGAGGAATCGTCGTAGAAGAAGAGAAGGAAGAAAAAGAAAGTGGAAGAAAAAAAAAAAAAATTGCCCAATAAACTCGACTGTGTGGACCGGTGTGCGGTGATCGGTTGGAAATTAGCCCTTTTTTACCTAAGTATTTCGGACGACCGTTCGGTTCGGGGATTGGACCTTAGACTGGGCGGCTGCCGCCAAAAATGTAGACTAGTATACCGAGCGTCGGTACAGTGGCGCCGACCTGTCGGCGAGTTTCCGCGGCTCGCCACGCGACATTTATGGCTCAACCCCCGCCAACGGGACGCGATTGGTCGATCGGCCGACCCGCGACCGTATCGAAACTTCCTCTTCGTCCTCTTCGTCCGACTAACCAAGCCCTTCCTTCGTTTCTTTCCACCGCGGATCGCCTCCTCACGGTCGCCGTTCGCCCACACGTTTCTCTTCTTCTGTCTTTCCGCTCTACGAATATCCGTATGCTTTTAGCTTCTCATACGTATCAGTATGTATCAATCAATACGTATCGATCGATGGCGTTTGGCTTCTCTTTAAGAATCATTATTAAAGAAATGCAACGACGTACGCGTAGACACTTATTTCAGCGATTTTATCTCCGACTGTTGTACATTCGCTCGCGATGTGCCAATACACCAACTAGCTGACCGATCGATTTTAATAGTTACAAACGAGCGGCGAGAATTTACGAGCGAATATTTCAGCGCAATTTGCACACGGTCGGCTTGGTCAGGTATTGGCGGTTCGAAGAATACGCTTTCATACAGCAAATTGCATACGTTGTTTTTGTCATCGTTCCGCGTTCATGCTTTCAGCTTCGAACATGCGCAATGTGGAATGTTTAGAGATTGATACGCGTTAAGTATAGAGGCAGAGAGTAAGGAAACGCACGTGGATGCCGAGCTTGCTATTAATACATCGTTGCCGCTATTGTGCTTGATTCGTATCAATCGTGATATGGCTATAAAATTGATTAAAAACATTCAAATCCATCGATACGATGCTATCAATGCGATGCTGTTTTCTTCGCAGCGCTGTGAGATCAAGTTTTACACTGCGAATATAATTTCTTGGAAAATTAGAATTATCTTTTAATAACGGTAATATCGTAACCATTTATTTCTCCGTTCGATCCTTCGTCACTGGCAGATTATTTACAATTAATCGAGAGTATGATATTCGTTCGTGTCGTCAAACAAATAATTATGTTCTTAAACTTAAGTAATCTAATTGAATGTAATAGCGTTAAAGAATAATTAATTCTCTAAAAACGATCAGAATAGTATTAGGAAACAATATTCTCGGAATAAGACCTAATCTAAATCTTACGCATAGAACAACGTCGTATTTATGTTAATCGATCATGAGACTGCGCGTAAATAACAATATAGACTGTGTGATAAACAAAATGACATCATATTCGCGGTAACGGATCATGAGACATTCTAATCGTAAATAATCGTCTGAGCATTTGATCCTGAGTCATCGTCTAATTAGACGACGATCAGTTTTACACCACCGATATACGCAGATGATACAAATTATTAATATCTCGTTACCATATTAAGAAAAGTCTTATCCTTTAACTGTACGTTCGTGTTTCATATAACACCAGAGAATTTAGTTTAGAATACCTTTAACTCTCACAAGCCTAATTACTCCGAAGATAATCGCAAATCCGCCCTACACAAGAACCTAAGAGTGCTGTTTCCAGCTGCTTATTATTTTTGACGATGTTTTTGCCTATTAATTTATTCTCAGAAAACTAGAGCCAGTCGCCTAGAAATTATACGATCAATGGCTGTTTCGTCGAAATTTTCGTGGAAACGTCGAAAGCGATCGATTTAGAAATACGATTTTGCAACAGTCGATTTCTGCAATTCGACAGCCTTTGTATTTCAAGAACTGGCGACCGTTTAGCTATTGTTCTTCGTTTTCGAGCAAACCGACCGCGTTAAACTCAATCGTGCCTATACTCGCTGACAAGCGTCAAGCCAAATTGACATTGGCAATACCCGATACTCGGGTCCTCGATGTGAGCCTTCTCCAAGGCTGCAGGCAAGCGTATATTCGTCGTGAAAATGTCATTGCTCGTGTGCTCGTCCGTAAATATATTACGAGACACGTAACGATGCTTCAGAACACGATCTTCGCACATATTCCTGCGTTTCCTTCGATAGAAACGTAACGAGCTCGACCTGTTTCCATTTAAATGTCCCTCTGACTCTCGATTCTCTCTGTCCTGTTTCCTGTTGATCGTAGAATTTGTACGGTCAAACCGATCGATATCTACAGATCAGGTACTCGTGAATTCGCGGTATCTTACGATTCCTCTTTGTTGCAACGTCTTCGATTTAGAAACGCGCGTTTGGATCTGTACAAAGGACCATTGTCACGTTCGACAACGCCAGTCTAGACTGTGGTTCGTTTAAATTTAACCACGGTGTTGAGCGAGGAATTTTAAAGAAAATTCCTTAGATACTTGATAATTGTACCAAATACCAAATAGAATCGGGGAAAACGAATAGAAAGACGAGAAGGAGAGACGTTGGAGGAAACGAGTAGGAAAAATTGTCGAGCAAGCTTTACGATGCCGCTCGTGTCTTTCGATCCTCGTTCACGAAGAAAATGTTTTGTCATCTCCGTCTTCGCTCGTGACATTGTAACTACGCCAGAAGAACTTACTAAAAATTCTTTCATAGAATCGTTGTAATTTTCTCAAATAAATCAAAAAAAAAAAAAATATCTCCATCTTCGTTCGATTTCGCGGAATCTCTTGAAGATACCTTTGTCCAATCTCGCAATTGAAATTCGATTACAAGCTGAAGGATCGCATAGTCCGAGACGAGAATAACGAAGTACCCCAATCAGTTACAGTCGTATTTCCTTGTTTTCCATTGTACGCTCACTTTCCTGGCAAATCTGCTTAATCCTGTCTGAAACGAATCGTCCGCCATCGTTAAGGATTTATCAAGTCGAAAGCAGGGCCGAGCAACGGATTTATCGTCGACACCGGTGCAAATACATCTGTTTAAATACGTCCTAGTGACGTTCGGTGATCTTTAAATCGTATCTCGCTGGACACGAAAATACGACCGCCTGACGAATGCGATGACGCCATTGTAAACGCCAGCTCTCAGCAGCGAAGATAGCAGGCAAATAACGGAATTTTCCTGTTGCATGGTTGCGGCAACCGATACATCGTCGATTTGTCATAAGACGGTTCAATTGAACACCAAACCTACCCACACGTTTTGTATACTTATTGACCGCTCGCGACAGACTACAAATTTGTCTTAGAAAAAAAAAGCAAACTAGAAGCAGATACCGAAGAATATATCGTATGCGTATTTTATGAAAAATCATAGATTAGCAAGCGATCTGATAAGGTTGAAATCTGGTAAAATTTGCGTAGAAATTTGCAAGCGGGTCCATTGGACCGCTGTGATAGGTTTAGTGTTAAAGGAAACATCGGATCTGTACGATTCTGCTAGATTCGAAGAAGCGAACCGGATGCTAAAGACGAAGAAAGAATTTTATAGTTCACGGTATTGCTCATCAGCTATTTCCAAACATATAGCCTAAAGTAGACTATGAACAATTATCCTGAAACGTACAGTTTAAACTGGAGTGGTATTTCTGGTGTCAAAAAATATTCGACTGAAGAGATTCTCGGACGCTAACTCGTGAGAAGGATGGAAGAAAGCTGATCTTTCAGATTTGGCACTGTTCGGTCATTCGCGGCGACCTCCTAGCACGTATATACCGGGTACTCTAAATGTAACTTTATTTTTGTTGCCTGTACCGATCGACCCAGCGATACAGATTCGGACGAAGCGTATTTATTTCCAATTCGGCCACGGCCAGACTGGCCTGCTTCATGTTGATAGACCCCCATGACGCGTTTCTACCGTCACGCGTCTGTCCATACCTTCCCAATTAATCGTCTTATCTAGAAAAGATTTATTACCCTCTTAGCGTACGAATTTTTATCGAATTTAGACTTAAAAACGTTATTACCATTTCCTCGAATTAAGTTTATATTTTTCCCTGCATCTACAATGGCTTGTTATGGGATCTCCTACAATGTGACAAAATAGTTACCGTACGATACGTTGTTCAACACGACAGGATCATTCACAACGTTCTTAACGTTTGATTCAGCGAGTAAGCAACGTTTCGTAGCGACACTAACGTTTCGAATAATTTTCATATGGTCTGTAAAATGATATTTTTGCCTGCATCGGACGTATCTCAACACGCTATTCGTTGGACAAATTTTTCTGTTCGACGAGGAATGCAACAACCTCCAGTTACAACGAAATTATACAAAGACCGATAAGCTATGCTGGTTTCGTCGAGAGGTAAATTACAGTGGCCATTTTAAGTTGCACAATAGACAAAGATTTCCTGTTGGCACGGTAGTAACACATACCGGTTACTGGTACACGGTAATATAGTAGAAGAGGGACGATTGCGAAAGTTAGAGTTTAGAAAACTACGACAATATAGTTTTAACAATTTGGTTATTGTACGTACAACGATCGATTGTTAAATGTAATTGATAAAACTCGTCCAATCGTCATTTGGTTTTCGGCTCGCAATATATCGAGAGAAAAGGACGATCGATTCTACAAAGTAGCAAAGTATCGAATAATACGAGAAAAGTTATCTTTGATCGATAATTAAGTAGAAGGAAATCGAGGTTTATGTTTATGAGACACGCAAAAATGTAATGGAAAGCTTGGCATATTCTCTGTTTCCGGTTGCTGTAGCTTTAATTTCTATCGCGTGACCGCAGAAAATCCTCTTGAAAACTGGTGAGAGCCTAAGGGATGGTAAAGCGTGGTTGCGAGATTAACTTAAACCACGAAATCATTCAAAGAGTATGTGAAAACGTAAAGTATCGTTCGCTTGCTGAGATTTATTCAATTTGTAAACTAGAGAAATTCCTTAGATACACTTACAGGTTAATCAGTCCTTTACTGCTGGAGATTAGAATAGCCTGTATCAAATTCAACGCAGTTTTTTCATCCCTTGCCACGTTTGCTTTTCGATAAAGTAAGCACTTTGTATTTATTTATCACTTTTACGAGTAATAACGTACGATTAACTAACGATTTGGAAGATTTAACAGTTTCGTTGAAAGAGCCGCGTTTAGAAATTCGACGAATTTCAACTTTTCTTCCAATGTTCTAAATCGATCGTCGGTCGTGAATTGTTAGGGAAACGTAAATTCCTATATTTATCCGTTTCAAAAATGATTTGAAAATAATCATGGAATTTGTAAAATTTCAAAGTAGCAATTCCCTCGGAAATTTTCGAGAAAGGAGTTTCTGTCCTTCGTCGTGGATCAGCGAATCCTCGATTTCTCCCCCTTCCATGTCTGTCTGCCACGATTAATTTCGATTTCTTGATAAAATCACAGACGAGTGGAACCATAAACGTTAAGCCTAATTCTCACTGCTTGACCTAATTCCCAGCTCACGTTTCAAATTTAGACGTCCACGTTTCGCACCACCCACATCCTTGTCATTATGTACAGGGTGAACATTTCGTTCGACCCGTTAATACCTCGGGGCTTTTAATATTCTTTCACCTTGCCATTTGTCCTTCTCTCGTTCTGTGGCATTTTAAACACGTGCTTCATTTCGCATCTAAAATAATTTCATTTTCACCACCCTGGATAACGAGCATGTGTTTCACTCTTATTTTTCACACTTATTTTTCATCCACGATATTTATGCCAAGCGTAATGGCTAGAGAAACGACTGAAAATAATTATTCACTACCTGCGACATAATTTACGCTTTATCCTGTTTCCGTTCGTTGATACACTTGACTCGATAGCTTTTTTCGAAACGATACTTTCGGAGTTGTACTTTACTTAAATAGTTATGATAAAAACTAATAAGATTTAATATTGGAATATTATTTATTTATTGCTTTATTTATTATTACTTAGTCCGTGCCTTTCGGCTTGGTCGAGCTTTTCGGTTTTACATCTCGTTTGACATAAATAATGGAATACAAACGACACAGTTTAATTTGTCCGCTAGAGAAAGAAAACAATGTGAAATCTCAATTTTCATCATTTTGCTCTGTTACGTACAGAAGAAGCGACGAATATAATTCCATGATTTATATATAGGTAACCTTGAAATATTTCAAGGTCTCTCAACCTCACAGTGGAGTTAGCTGATAGTAAAGCGTGTATTTTTAATAGTTTCTACTATCTTACACGTTTCACGACGCTTCGTCGATTATTATCATACGCCGCAGCAAAGGATGTTCATAAAAGAAGTTATCAACCGTAAGATACAAGCTTATAGAGGAATATCGAGCAAACAACAGACTTCACCTTGTCGAAGATCAAGGCGCAGTGATAAAAGTTAAAAATCACCTCTGGCCATTCGCCGCGTGGGTGTGGTGGAATTGCGAAAATCGTTGAATGAGACGGTTAGTTAAAATTGTACTCATGACGAAGGTGTTCGCATCGCGGATCGTGCAGTCGTTGCTCGTGCATTGCAATAAAACAAACACGCTGTGCATAGTGTCCGTGCTACGTGTCCGCCAACGCGTCTAATTTTACGTACGCCCCTATCCTGGAATCAATTCCCACTATGGTAAATCGTACAAACACTCGTACGATACTTCGATGACTATGTCACTACTGAGTCATTTGCGTAAAATTATCTCGCAATTTCTGTATGCCTCCTTCGGATCGCATTCAAATTTATGCAAATATAATTAGAACGATCTTGTCCCGTCGCAGCGCTAATGAAATTTCAACGCGTTTTATAGCAAACAAACGTACAACTGTCGCGCGGTAGGCGTCGAAATTTCACGAGCCGATCGAACGAGCCGGTCGAACCGCGCAAATATCGGAACGCGTCTGCTGTTCTCCATCCAGTGGACGGTGTTTGTTCTCCAAAGGCAGCAAAGTTCTCGCCGAGAAGGTCGAAATGCGTGAAAATCAATATAAGGCGCGACGCTTAGCCCGTAAAGCCCGTCGGAGCACGCTGATCCCCGGCTAAATTGAAACTTATGAGTTTTCCAAGCGGCCAGCCCTCGGCGTTCCTCTTCTTGCCTTTCGTCCGCCATTCTTCTTCGCCGTTAAGGAGACCTCGTCTCCTTGGTAACTGATACGCCTTATTAGCTGTTCTCCTCACCTTACGAGTCTCAGGAGGATCATGCGCCCACCGGTCTCTGCTCACCGGTCCTGACTTTCTTGCGCAGTAACCCACGTCGTTCTTTCTGCCATCCTCGAAACCTTCTCTACCATCAGCTATTACACGCGTTCGCCGCTCTCGTGGTCCTCCAGCCTGCACGTACCTTCCAGCTACGTTTAAACGTGTTCCAGGTTTCTCGTTTCCTTGCGCTTGGAGGATAGGTTGATGGAACACAGGACGATCCTACTGTGTCGTTAGTTGCTGTTGGCTACAGTAAGTTTACCGCAGTTACTGCGAAGGAGTGAACTGTACGATTTGTTCGTGTAAAGATTGTAAAGTTTGCAGAGAAGGGAGGAACTGCTGGAAATAGTTAGCGTTGCTGTCTAATCTTTGGAAAACTTGCCACGATACGTTCATGCGAGAGTAACGAATTTTAAACGCACTACGAATCGATAATTTTCATCCTCTAAGAACGATCTTTCGCCAGACGGAATAAATTTCCTCTCAAGAAGATTTTTAATAAAGATTCTCCTTTCAAAAAATTGCGGAACATCGTACGACCTCGTGGTCGTATCTGCGTACAACATCTACCATCCTGAGTTTCTTGCACAGTAACTCGCCTCGTTCTTTCTTCGAAACCTTCTCTACCATCAGCTATTACACGCGTTCGCCGCTCTCGTGGTCCTCCAGCCTGCACGTACCTTCCAGCTACGTTTAAACGTGTTCCAGGTTTCTCGTTTCCTTGCGCTTGGAGGATAGGTTGATGGAACACAGGACGATCCTACTGTGTCGTTAGTTGCTGTTGACTATAATAAGAATCGTTACTACGAAGGAGCAAACTCGAAATTGTACGTTTCTATCAAACTTTATCTATCGACAATTCCATGTGTACATTTTGGCTGAAATGGTGGTATTTGGTTTCTGGAGATTTACTTCGAGCTGCAGTGGCTGTCTTGTATTAGGTTGTCCGAAAAGTGTCTTTCTTTTTCTCACACGTCTTTTAGAACAATGTATCTTTGTACAAACATGAAACCTAATCTGTCGAACGTTGTGATCTTTATCTTGATGGAACAAAGTGCATCATCGTAGTTCGATAAAATAATATAAAACGACA
This sequence comes from Bombus confusus, assembly GCA_014737475.1. Lineage (NCBI taxonomy): Eukaryota > Metazoa > Arthropoda > Insecta > Hymenoptera > Apidae > Bombus > Bombus confusus. The sequence continues at coordinate 5,809,133 of JACXIV010000041.1, forward strand.
AATATTGTGCGTCCATTATTTCCTTATGAAAGGAAAGAAACTTATCGGACGACCTGATAGAAGATGTTCCGGTTTGCTTTTTTTCTTTTCGTTAGAGAGTACCAGAGAACACTGGGGAATATTTCACTCGGTTCGCAAAAATAATGCAAAATTATAAAGCACGTATGGAACAAAATGGATCATACGTAATGCGATAAAATAATATAAAACGACAAATATCGTGCGTCCATTATTTCCTTATGAAAGGAAAGAAACTTATCGGACGACCTGATAGAAGATGTTCCGGTTTGCCTTTTTTCTTTTCGTTAGAGAGTACCAGAGAACACTGGAGAATATTTCACTCGGTTTGCAAAAATAATGTAAAATTATAAAGCGCGTATGGAACAAAATGGATCGTACGTAATTCGATAAAATAATATAAAACGACAAATATTGTGCGTCCATAATTTCCTTATAAAAGGAAAGAAACTTATCGGACGACCTGATAGAAGATATTCCGGTTTGCCTTTTTTTCTTTTCGTTGGAGAGTACCAGAGAACACTGGGGAATATTTCACTCGGTTCGCAAAAATAATGCAAAATTATAAAGCACGTATTTGACATTCGTTTGAAATCTTCAGAATTTATTCTGTTTCTAGTAAGAAAGAGTTGCAAAAGTTGTTTCCTTGATTCCTAATTACTACTTTCAGTAAGTTAGCAGCGTGCACAAAATTGTGGACTACGTGCAAGCGTTCATTCAAAGATATTTAAGCGATTTGGGTGGGCTACCGGTTGGGTTTGCACGCTCATTCATGAAAATTTCGTGGCCACAGGCCATTGTAAGGTGGCGTCGGGCACCCTGTGCAACCTATGGCTAGCTACAATAGACGATTCACTAAAAGTACAAATATTTTGGGTAGACACGATTTCACGCGACAACGCCCCCCCTTTGCTAACGTTCGCCGTGTGTTCTCTGTCGAACACGTTTCTATAACGTGTCCCTATAACGTTCACGATCGCAGCTGAAAAAATTCGTCTTGGAGAAAGAGTCCTCCTCTGTCCGCTTTTAACTGTGAAATTACGCGATCCATGTTAAATATCGAAAGAACAGGTATTACCAGGAGAAGTTTGTGTTCCTTGTTTAGAGAAACACGAATGTCTTGTACAAGCAATCCTCTGCGCTAAAATCACTGATATTATACACAGAAACATTCCATTTCCTCGGAAATTCCCACCGAGAATGTGGCGAATTTTATGTAACAATTAATAAAATAATCGCAATTGGAATTTGTCGATCCGAAACATAAAATCGAAGGATGAAAGGTGTGTTCGACAGCGCAGAGATCTTTCCAAAGTAGAGGAAAGTCGTCTAGTACGATTTTCGACCAGCTGGTCGTCTTGATCGTCATAAAGCAGAATTTGTCAGCGTTCCCATTGCCGCGAGGCCTTCGCACCAGTCGAGTCAACTTTGGAACCAACAGCGATTTCCGAAATTTCACGCCCATTACCATTGTCAATGGGCAGATGCCTAGTAAGAAAAGGGCGCGAGTCACTCGCACCTTTTCACGCATTTTTCTAAACTGACCTTAATACGTTCGACACTTCGAACGAACGTGTTTCGCCGAGAACGCCTCTATCTATTCACAAGTCGACTCACGATCTATTTCAAAGAGCGTTCCGCGCTTCCTAATTCCACGTCTTCGCGAATAGCGTCAAATGTTACGATTTTCAAAGACGCCATCCATCGTAACGACGCCCGACGAAATTTTATGTTGTCCAGAAGGATATCGATTTAGGAGGATTTTACGGAAGAAAACGCTATAGAGAGGAATTTGCAAGAGAACTGGCTACAAATTTATCGCCTAACTCGCGAGAACAGTTTGCTCCTCGTAGGTCCGACCATCCGCACTTTTCTCTAATAGAGATTTACGCGCCACGCTTTTCGACGATTCTAGACGGTGGCCTAAACGACGGTGGTCGATTTAAAAAAGGTCCTCGTTAAGCGCCCATTGTCCCTTCTCACCCTCTCAGCCTGCCTCGCGTACCATTTTCATCGAGCGTTTAATTAAACCTCATCAATCTTTATTAGGTCGACTCGAGGCTTCTCATATCGACAACGGCGTGATTTCGTGACGTTAACCAGGGACCCCATGGAGACCATCTCCCTACCATACACCGGCCATGAATACGTTTATGGGGTTGGTTGGAGGGTGAGCCCCTGGCAAGCGTTCGAAACTCGCTAAGACAATATCCGCTTTATCTCTCTCTTTCACTCTCTCCCTCTCGCTTGCCCTTCTCGTTTCAGGTATACGCGTCTGTTCCCCAACAGGATTATGCTGCCAACCGTAGTTGTCTACATTATTTGACGACATTATTTCGGCCCGGAACATAGCCGAAAACGATACCCCGCGTATTTTTGCCTTTGTGTTTATGACGTGACTTTCGACTTTGGTCTATGATCGTTGGCCAATTTCTGTACTAGGTATTAGCTTGTCCGGAAAGTTTCTTTCGTTTTATAAGGAAACCATAGACGCGCGATATTTTTCCTTTTCTATTATATTAAATCACGTATCATCCATTTTCTTCCATTTCTATTATTACGATCGTACGTGGTTCAGTAAAATAATAGAAAACGACAATTGTCGAACAAGCCGATACTACAACAGAGACTTTGAATATTTCGTTAGATATTCGATTATTGCTCGTGAAGTTTTCCTACGGATATTCCTTATTTCTTGGAAATGAAGTTTCAAGGAATTCGTTTCTCCGCCTTTCGTTCGGAAGAAATATTTTAGAAACGTAACATTTTCCTGTAATGCTTTCCTATATTGACCGTAAGAGCCATAGGTTTACTGCGTTCTTATCGTTCGAGACACGTTTCGTTCGCTTTATTGAACGATCTTGTAAACAGATTCTAACTGTCAACGATATATTTGGCTTAATACCCCTTCAACCCTCCTCGCGCGTCTCGTTTATGGCTTCCCTTAATTTTCCTATCGACGTCGTCGCCTATTATTTCAGATGACTGTGTACAACACCGTTAATCGATGAGCCAGACCTTTAACCCGTAGCCTACGCACGCAGGTTCAGCACTTTCGCTTTTCGATCGACGAATAAAAAAAGATCTAAAATTGTCTAAAAAATCTGAGTCTAAAAATCGTCAAGTTTGCACACAAGCGAGGAAATCCTGAAAATGGTTAGCTTCGCTATAAAATCTTTATAAAGTCGCTTGCTTTTCATACGCGAATCTCACTAGCTTGTAGCTGGTTTCGGTAAATATGCGAAAAATCTTCGGTATTATAAGAACAACGTTTTTCTTAGAAATTATTTATGTTTTCAAGGTTTATTACAAACATATGAGTTTCGAATAATTATTTACAAGTTTCTAATGTATGATATTTTTTGAAACAATCTGCAACACGAGTTTCGTCAGGTTCGCTCGTTGTCACCTGCCGCGTGACGTGCGACCGCAGCGGCAAAGTACTCTTGTCACGCGAGAGGTGACTTACGACCGGTAAGCACTACGTTTTGAATGCACTACGAATCGACTAATTTTTATCCTGTAAAAATGATCTTTCGCGAAACTCCCTTCGAAAAAGAATTTTAATAAAGATTCTCCTTTAAAAAAAAAACTCGGGAACATCGTACGACCTCGTCGTACATCTACCAAAGCAAATTTTCGTCAGGATATTAAGCCCGCGTTAACCAATAAAGTTTCGATCCTGCCACGTACAAATGTATCCGCGCGTGTAGCCGCACGCATTCAGTTCTCCTATTCATATGTTAATGGTGATCGTGCAACATCACCGCGACGAGTCTAATATCGACTAACGTAATCCAGGCTCAAGGCTTCTAAACCCCAATCTATACAAGCCTGCTCTCTCTCTCTCTCTCTCTCTCTCTCTCTCTGCCTCTCTGTTTCGCCCTTTTTTCGGCAGAGCCACGGGTCTCGCCTCTATGACAAGTATATTACTCGCTGCGTTTATATCAATTAGCCTGTGACGTTTCGGGGGTGTGCTCGGCCCGTGAGCACGACGCTACGAGGATGGTCGAACTGGCTTCTACGGAGAACACACCTTTTCTATTTACATAGCGGAATGGAATTTCCAGAAAATTCCGCGATATCTCCGCCGATATTGTTCCATGCTCCCCTTTTTATTCGCTTTTTTTATCCTCGTAGCGTAGCTTTTCTCAGTTTCTAAAAAATTTCCAAGTAGAGAAATTGCGTTTACTCTCCGGATCTTCTCGTCTCCTGTCCTCCAGCCATCGATCGGCCTAAAAATTCCACGATCTTTATCTTACAACGCGAGAAAAGAGAGTCGCCTCGCTATTCTCTTTGATGAGACAATTCCTTCGTTTAGCGAGTCCCTATCTTTTACGCGCTGTTTTTCTTGACAATTGTGGATCGTAATCGCCGAAATATCAACGTAGGAACACTTTCATTATTTGCAGGAATAATAATAAAACAGTTTTCTATTTATTCGATATGTGATTTGCAAGATGTTCGTGGATTCGTTCTTCTAACCTAACTTTTTCTTTGCCACGCGTACGGAACAGGAGCACTCATTTGTTTCGCGAGACGCTGCTCACGCACACACACTCGCACACGCGCATATATGCGTATCATTACCGCGTGACTGATCCGGTGTAGCGCACAAAATTACAAACATTTCAATGATTTTATTTATTTCTATCAGAGACGAACAGTCTCCTGCCAGTTTCGCGATCCTCCGTTAATCGATCATGCTAAATACCCAAATCATCGAACAGACGTTTAAAGACGAAACTCGTTCGTCCCTCGAGGCACGCACGCATACGCTGACAGTGACCGCTGTCACGTATAGCGGCGGACAAATTTCGTGAATACTCGTGGACCATCGATCTCTCGTTGGAAAAGCGGAAAATAGGGGGCTGAAAGGGGCGAGGATAGGAAAAAAGCAGAAATGGAGAGCACACGGGATCGAGAGAGGCGACAGAAGCACGGGACACGCCTCGCCGGTGCACACGGCTCGTCCTTTTTTCTCTCTGTCGACTCGTAGAAATCTGTACCCTTCGCAGGCTCCTCTCCTCTTTCTACCCCTCGCCAGGTTTTACCATTACGACACCCTTAAATGGATTTAAACGATCGCGGCAACGACAATGCGGACGACACGCAACCGGCCTTGCAACGCACTCACCAGCTGGCCAAAAGATTTCTGATTTATCGTCCCGACCGACTTTTGCCCCCTTCGAAACGTTTGACGAGACAGGGAGGAGGCCTGGCGAGGGAGAAGCCGGAGGAATCTTCGCCTAGGTACACGGTATCTTCGTGGAGAGCGGGATTTTGTACGAGTTTTAAGACCGGAAGTGGTGGAAACATTGGTTCGAAAATGGAGCATCGTGAATTGACACACGAAGGGACGGTGCGTTTAATGTGGTGGAAAGTTTGGAGAAATTTTTGTCGCGATGTTTGACGACGAATGTACGTACGTACGTTCTGCGTTTATTTTCAAACTTCGTGTAAACATTTTAGGGAATCTTACGTGCACGCGTATAGGTTTCTCAATTATTCTGTTAATCGAGCGTAAGAATAAATTTACCGAGTTTAGTAAATTCGTTTCTTTTTACTTGGATCGTTCGTTCCAGGGGATATTCCATGTTTATATTTAAAACGCCGCAAATAAATTGAATCGCGTTAGCGACTGGAACGAAATTTTGCTCTTAAACTTCTTTTGAAAGAACTTCTATTCTTGTCGAAGACGATTTCAGATATTTCGCTCAACGAACGATCGTACAAAAAGACGCGCGGTAAAGACGTTGACAAGGATATCAGAATCTTTTGGAATTCCGAAGATAACGCAGCCTTTATCGCTGTAACCGAAATACTTCTTCGTTTAAAGCTCTTCTTACTTTTTGTCCCTCCGAAATTGTCTCAGTTATTGTCCAGAGGGGAGATATCAATAAAGTCCAATACGACTTTGGGGCTGATTGCGAGGGGTGCACTTTTCCAAATGAAAACATAAAACCAGTTGTTGTCAATTTGCTGCTTGGTCGACTATATGATTCCATGGTACCGAGAAAATTAACGTCCAATCTAACGATAATCATGGCGAACCACTGTCGAAATGGCCTTTAAACTCCTTCTTTAAAATCGCCTAATGGTTTCGTCCTGTTAGTATGCGTGCATAGGGTAGATCGCAGATGGCCATCGATATAAACGTCGCGCGATAAACGTTACGAAACCAGTATCGTTCAAATTTTCCTATCAATATCGCATATTTATATCGATATTCCAACCTTTTTCCCATTTACGATTGTCCTATTTTCGCCGTTTAATTCTTTTCTTCTCTTTTCTTTTACTATCTACTCAACAAGAAACTACTGCCTAAAAGAGGCTTTCTCTTTAAAAAGAATCATTTTTTTCCCTCTCGCAGCCGACTTTTCTACGTCGATCATAGCGGTATCGCATTCTACTTTTTTTTTATTTTATTTGGAAAAAAAATTACAATCAATTCTAAAAGAATTTTTAGTAAACGCATTCTACTTAGCAAAATTTACACCACCGAAAAGGGTACGCGTCGATTAACGCGCAATAAACGTTACGAAGCCAGTATCGTTCAAATTTTCCTATCAATATCGCATATTTATATCAATATTCCAACTTTTTCCCATTTACGATCGCCCTACTTTCGCCGTTTAATTCTTCTCTTTTCTCTTCTTTTACTATCTACTCAACAAGAAACTAAAAGAGGCTTTCTCTTTAAAAAGAATCACTTTTTTTCCTNTCTTCTCTCGCAACCGACTTTTCTACGTCGATCATAGCGGTATCGCATTCTACTTTTTTTTTTATTTTATTTGGAAAAAAAATTACAATCAATTCTAAAAGAATTTTTAGTAAGCGCATTCTACTTAGCAAAATTTACGCCACCGAGAAGGGTACGCGTCGATCGACGCGCAATAAACGTTACGAAGCCAGTATCGTTCAACTTTTCCTATCAATATCGCATATTTATATCAATATTCCAACTTTTTCCCATTTACGATCGCCCTACTTTCGCCGTTTAATTCTTCTCTTTTCTCTTCTTTTACTATCTACTCAACAAGAAACTAAAAGAGGCTTTCTCTTTAAAAAAAATCACTTTTTTTCCTTCCTTTTCCCTCTCGCAGCCGACTTTTCTACGTCGATCATAGCGGTATCGTATTCTACTTAGCAAAATTTACGCCACCGAGAAGGGTACGGCGTCAATCGACGCGCGTAACCGACAATGCGGAAATTTTGCGCGTTTAAATGGCATTTCCCTTCGGAATCGTCGCTTTTCATCACACGTTCCCCTAAACCCGTGGATAATACTGTACGGCACGCCACCCATCACAATGGCAAACATCCGGCCAATTGTCGCGCCTACCGTGGACCATTTTCCCTGGCCGTATAATTGTGGTCATGTTAGGCTACTGTTCGTAGCCGTGTGTCAGTGACGCGCACGCCTCTTCCATCCAGGGACGATGTCGAATTTTACCTGACGTGCCCGAAAAAGATGCAGGAATCACGGTATTAAATAACGAATAGGAGTTAGGTATCTTAGGATCTTCCCTTCTTTCTTCATTTTTCGTTACGCGAATTATATCATCGAAATAAGTTCAACCGCTTGGAACTGATCGAAGTAAATGTTTAAATAGATGGAAATAAATTGTAATTGTTTGAAACAATTTCTTTCTTTCTCGGTGATAATCGAGGCGAGGTGGAGGGTTCTCGAGCAAGTTTGAGATTTAACATTAAACCTACCGAAACTTCTTGTGTACTTACTGACCGCTCGCGATAGACAGCACAGGCTAGAAATTTTTCTTAGAAAAAGAAAAAAAAAAAACAAACTAAAAATCATAGATTAGGAAGCGATCCGATAACGTTGAAATCTGGTAAAATTTGCGTAGAAATTTGAAAGCGGTCAATTTGATCGCTGTGGTAGGTTTAGTGCTAAATAGATGGAAATAAATTGTAATCGGCTGAAACAATTTCTTTCTTTTTCGGTGATAATCGAGACGAGGTGGAGGGTTCTCGAGTAGGTTTGAGATTTAACATTAAATCTATACAAAATCTATATAATACACTTTTTGTGTACTTACTGACCGCTCGCGATAGGCAGCACAGGCTAGAAATTTTTCTTAGAAAAAGAAAAAAAAAAAAACAAACTAAAAATCATAGATTAGGAAGCGATCTGATAACGTTGAAATCTGGTAAAATTTGCGTAGAAATTTGAAAGCGGTCAATTTGATCGCTGTGGTAGGTTTAGTGCTAAATAGATGGAAATAAATTGTAATCGGCTGAAACAATTTCTTTCTTTCTCGGTGATAATCGAGGCGAGGTGGTGGATTCTCGAGTAAGTTTGAGATTTAAACAAACTATGGAAGATCTAAGTTAAAGGTTTCAAAACATAGAGGTTGCTCGATGATATAAATAGTCGATGATTCAGCGATTCGAGTTCCACGGCGGAGAATATTTCAAATTTATCCGATTAATCTATACCGGGTGGTGGAAAAAGTTGGAAATTGCTTGAAGAGAGGAAATGATAGTTTGCACCACCTCCGTTGCTTTCGAGACAATGGATGGATATAGGACGAACTTCCATGTTGGCTATTACGTAGCATCCGGTAACACAAACTAGCACTTTGCCTGGCATAACGCTGACACAGTGTGTTTACGTCGGATCTTCGTGAAAGAAGCCGCTCAACCCTCTGTGAGGGCACGCAACGTATAATTAGCTGGATAATATTTTTGCCGAATATTATCTTTCATATTTTGTAAAAGCGTACAGATAGCACGCAGAGAATCGAAGGTTAAGTCTCAATTTTTTAAAAAGCTTCGCTCGAATCCTTCCAGACGCAGTTGATAGATTTCGCTATTTTTAATTATACCGCTAATCGTCGATCGATCTACATAAATAGAACATTTAATTCGCCACGAAACTAACACGATCTAAGCGAAATTTCATAGAACTGACAACTGATAATTTTAGCCATTTAAAAGATTCAGATTTAAATAAATACAACTAAAAATTGCGGAGCAGATTGAAAAATCTGACGACCGAGTAGCGTAATTTCGACTCGCCTAACTTTGCCAAAAATATCTTTGGTTTTGCTCGATATGGATTTTCTTTGAAATAATGGCTCAACCGTTGCCTATTTTGCGTTCGTCGGAAGCTTTCACCGTCGCGTCGACTCCTTAGCAACATCTTAAATGCTCGAAGAAAGCACCTCCTTAACGCCTAATTACATTACAACAGGAGGTTGCATTCATTCTCTGAAATACGCCTGTTGCACTTTCAACGTCTCTCGACTCACAATTTCACGGAATTTAACGTCATCGATGCGATAAAACCACTAGGATAATTTCGTTACTTCGAGTGAATCTTTCGATATTTTTTCACTTTGCCCGCGAATATCTTCAGCCACGAAAATAGTTCTGAAAACAGGGTGGAAACTGGAACGGAGAGACACGGATCGTGCTTACGAGAAAATCGAGCCGCGACAGTGAGCTTGTTAACGATATCGCGGTTGGATGGAAGCCAACCGATGGTCACCATCGTAAAAATATATCACGACGAGGTTTAGTGGATTTCCTATCGTTCCTCCTCTTTATCGTGGCCACAATTCTTCCCATTTTTGCTCGTTCAAATTCTCCGTTCTCCCACCGTAACGCATCGTCTCCTTCTGTCTTCAGTTTTCGTGAATCGCGGATTGTAAAGTCGAACGCGAAGTCGTCTGGAGTGGCCTTTTGCATATATTTCACGTTTTGGTTATTTAGAAGCTTTGGTATCTCCTCGGCAGATGTGGCGTCTTTCTCGCTTCTCGCACGAGATAATATGTTACTTGCATTTTACCAGCAACGATACCGTATTCCTCGAAGTAAGCAAGAGACAAAGTTGAAATATTGTATAAGGAAATGACTTCAAGAATGGAACGTGTCTCGAGCGATTCTTGTAATTTCCACCAACTTACGGTTTCTTAAAAATTTTCCATACATCTTTGTTCTATCACATTATCGTTCATCAGAAAGGTAACGACGCATAATCAGCACGTCGTAAAGCAGCCGATTAAGCGACGTTTCTCGAAAGAAGCATGTAAGAGACAAAGTTGAAATATTGTCCGCATAAGGAAATGACTTTAAGAATAGAACGTGTCTCGAGCGATTCTTGTAATTTCCACCAACTTACGGTTTCTTAAAAATTTTCCATACATCTTTGTTCTATCACATTATCGTTCATCAGAAAGGTAACGACGCATAATCAGCACGTCGAAAAGCAGCCGATTAAGCGACGTTTCTCGAAAGAAGCAAGCAAGAGACAGAGTTGAAATATTGTCCGCATAAGGAAATGACTTTAAGAACAGAAACGCGTCTCGAGCAATTCTTGTAATCTTCACCAACTTACGGCTGCTTAAAAATTTTCCATACATCCTCGCTTTATTCTTTGTTCTATCAGCTTCTCATTCATCAGAAGCAAGAGACACAGTTAAAATATTGTACCTATAAGGAAATGACTTTAAGAATAGAACGCGTCTCGAGCGATTCTTGTAATTTCCACCAACTTACGGTTTCTTAAAAATTTTCCATACATCCTCGTTCTATTTTTTGTTCTATCACCTTATCGTTCATCATCAGAAAGGTAACGACGCATAATCAGCACGTTGAAAAGCAGCCGATTAAGCGACTTTTCTCGAAAGAAGCATGTAAGAGACAAAGTTCAAATATTGTGCGTATAAAGAAATGACTTTCTCGAGCGATTCTTGTAATTTTCATCAACTTACGGTTTCTTAAAAATTTTCCATACATCATCGTTCTATCACCTTATCGTTCATCAGGAAGGTAACGACGTATAATCAGCACGTCGAAAAGCAGCCGATTAAGCGACTTTTCTCGAAAGAAGCATGTAAGAGACAAAGTTCAAATATTGTGCGTATAAAGAAATGACTTTCTCGAGCGATTCTTGTAATTTTCATCAACTTACGGCTGCTTAAAAATTTTCCATACATTCTCGTTCTATTCTTTGTTCTATCACCTTGTCGTTCATCAGGAAGGCAACGACGTATAATCAGCACGTTGAAAAGCAGCCGATTAAGCGACGTTTCTCGAAAGAAGCAAGCAAGAGACAAAGTTGAAATATTGTACCTATAAGAAAATGACTTTAAGAACAGAACGCGTCTCGAGCGATTCTTGTAATTTCCACCAACCTACGGTTGCTTAAAAAATTTCCAATCTTCCAGTTTATCCATACATCGTCATTCTATCGCTCGTTCTATCACCTTCTCGTTGCTACTCGCGCATCAGTAAGGTAACGACGCGTAATGAGCACGTCGAAAAGCAGCCGATTAAGCGACGTTCCTCGAAAGAATCGCGGCAGAGAACCTTATCAGAGCCTCGATTACCGAGTCCTCGGCTTTCCACCGCGTCCTCTCCCTCTCTGTGCCAGCGATCTTCTTTTTTTCTCTGGAAAGTTGGAGGGGTGTGCGTCGTAGCAGCGCTATCGACCACTGTCGCGAAAGCCACGCCTTTGCCCAGGTGAGCATTCAGGGCTCGTTTCCACCCCTTCGTTGCACGAACCCCCTGTGCACACACGTACCGTAGCCGGGCGTGTGCAGTGTGCACATCAGCTTGGAAACGACACACCATGTCGAAACGCGCTGAGATTCACCTAGCGAAAGGTGCAGAGTCTCGTCTCGAGAGTAAATAGATACGGATGATCGTCTTGTAAGATTTACGCGTCGTTCAAACATAAATTTTGTAGAGTCAGATGTTTCCTTGCAGAATGTTGTCTTCAATTAGTTGAATTTGGAAAATGATTTTGTGTTTCGAGGAGTATCTGACAGATTTCTACGGAAAGTCGTATGGTGGAGCGTTAAACGGGCTTAAAGGAACTCTACCAGGGGGTAAAGATTATCCTGCGGGATTTCTGTCCATTGGAAATCCGTGAAAACACGGCATTGAAGCGGGGCGTTAGCGCGTGCATTGATTTGCCGCTCGATATCGTTCGAATATTTCTTCGCCGAAATCTGGCTACGCGGTGAACGCTATTCTCGTCGTAAGCCGACGTTTACTCGAATTAAGACACAATACGCAGCTCGATGTTCCATGAATAAGCCTGTTAAACGCGGACACAAGGTTTCCAAATACGAGGAGAAACGAAAACTGCCTGTTAGACTAGCACTCGCTTCTGCAAATCGACGAAATCGTCTATTTAAATGCATCGATTTTCCTACGACTGTTAAAAATTATACGTAGTAACCCTGGCAATTCTTTGAATCTGCGAATCTCGCAGAGAGACGAAAAAAGATGTCGATCAAAGTAACCCGCAGACTTTGGAAATTTATTGTACCTTTCTGACGATCCACCAGTCTCGTTACTCCAGGTTTATGAGAATTATCGATCCTAGATTTAAAAATTCCCCATCGCAAAATGCTCTCGAACGCTCAGAAAAGGTACGAGAAAAATCACGAATCACAGCGATCGTTCCGAATCAGCCAACTTTCTACTGCCACAGTTTCCTTCGTTCACAAAAATCACTAAAATACGAAGCGATTCGGAATAAGCGGAACACCCCGTACAGAAAATTTCTTCGTCTCTAACGTAAAACCCACGATGGACCGTTAAGGTAATTGAATTTCGGACATACAGAATAACGTATGCAGTGGATCTAGATGTGCGGCTGCGAAAATAATTCTCAGTTAATTATCTTTGCTATGTTCATTGCTGACTACCTCGCTGCACGTTTCTCGCTTCAGACTCGCTGTCTACTCTCGTTAGATACTCGCTTGACACTAACTCCTTAGACTCTCGCTCCATACTAACTGCCTTTTCCAATACCGGTACCGAAGACGCGTTGTTCGATCGTCAGACTGTTACAATTGTTTGACCTCACGTACCTTTAAATGTTAAACCTTTATGTGTTTACTCTTGACAATGATAATTTTCTTACCCGTTTACCGCTGTCTTGTTGTTACACGAGACGACGGTTCCGATGATCTTGTGTCGCCCTAAGTTCTTTCACTCTCGCATGTACAATACAAATGTACCATATACTCAACAAGGACAAAGCGCGCTGAGCGATATCGTTTTAAAATTACATTAAATTTCAAACATCGAAGAAACCAGCTTTCGTACGCGTACATCGCACGGTCGGCTGAATTTTGAACCGTCGTTTGCATCGAAGAAGACGGGCAAGAGGAAAGCGATAAGATCGCGGGAACATGGTGACAGAGTGACACTCTGTCGTCATAGCCGGTGATTCCCGTGTCCGTGTATCGGCGTAACCATCGGTTAATGGGTGGAACGCGTGTGCGTGCCATTGTCACGGCGCCAAACGACCCTAATGGGGCGTGGGAGGGTCACTGGACGCAGCGCCGCGAAATTAGGGTGTTCCGCCTGGCGGTGGTCGGGCTCGCGTATTGCCCGATACGGCCTTTAATCGCGATTACAGGCCGACCTTAAATCACACGCGATCCTGATACGCCTATTAACGACGATTTACCGACGTGTTGACGTTATGTGGACATAGCCGTGAGAAGAAACGTCTTCGTTTCGTGAGATTAGAAAATTGCACCAAGTTCTTATCGTACAACGAACAACGTATATTAGCAATTAGAACTAAGATACGAATTTTGCTAACGCGCACGCTTCGGCAATGTTCAAGTGGTTAACGCTTCTAGGAAAACTCTACATCTGTTCTGCTTAGTTTTCTTGTTGTGGTTATTGGTTATATATATATATTTTTTTTTATTTGGAAGAATTTACAATCAATTCTAAAAAGAAGTTGGTTATATGGATAGAGGAACGCGTGGATAAATTGCAAGATAGAAAAGTATATTTAACGAAGAAGTGTAGATACAAGTATTTTTTTTTTTTTTTTTAGAGGAAATTTACAATCAATTCAATAAGAAGTATATACAAGTATGAACACAGTTTGAGCTGGTCCAGATCCGCACGCTAGCAGTGTTACTTTTTTCTTTTTTTATTTTATTTAAAGAATTTTTAGTAAGTTTTTCTGGCGTGTTAGAATGTCACGAGTATAAAGAGTTTATCGCACGTTTGATTCTAATTGAATCTAGCGCTTAAATCTAAGGGATAGTGCTTTTTTAGCCTGCGGGTCTGATCCGTCGTGTCAAGTAACTGAGTGACTAGAGGGTTTAGGTGGTTGTTAACTCTTGTGCTGTGTCTATTGCTGAATTTGGATATTTCTTCTTTGACCGTGGGTATCTTGAGCTCGCGATGTATCGTTTCGTCGGTAACGTACCAGGGTGCGTCTAATAAGATTCTTAGTGTTTTCGATTGTAGTCGTTGGAGTATTTCTATGTTGAAATTACCTGCTGTTCCCCATAGCTGGATTCCATAGGTCCAGACAGGTTTTAATATGGCCTTGTATATCGTTAAGCAGTGTTACTTATTAACTGAAATCCCCGAAGTCATCGTTGCTCGTCTATCGTCTATGGTTGCCATGCGACTGTCTTTTGTTTATAGTCTGTCGACAGCTTCGGTGATTGAGAAAACTAAACAGAATAGATGTAGAGTTTTCTTAGAAGTGTTAACCACTTCAACATTTCTCAATCACTGAAGCCGTCGACAGGCCATAGACAACAGACAGGCGACGATGGCTTCTGGGTTTTCAGTTACTAGGTAACACAGTTGGCGTGCGGATCTGGACCAGCTGAAACCGTATTCATACTCGTATATACGCTTCTTTGTTAAATACATTTTGTTATCTTACAATTTATCCACGCGTTCCTCTATCCATATGACCAACAACCACAACAGGCAATATCTGGCATTTTAATTGGAAATGATCCGTCCGGGCATGTAGGGAAGCTTTGTGAATTTGAATCGGCAATTTGTTCGAAGGAATTTACACGGACATCTCAGTTGGAAGAAATAGAAAGAAACAGAGGAGATGGTTGTTGTATTAAAGGTTATATAAAAGGTGCTAAATACATTTTGGAACTCGCAGATCGCACAAAGAAAATAAATAGATACTCGTATATAGGCTTCTTTGTTAAATACACTTTGCTATCTTACAATTTATCCACGCGTTCCTCTATCCATATGACCA